>BNCR01000010.1:24513976-25059020 GCA_014656515.1 Oryzias celebensis
GCTGAAAAGGAAAAATCCTTTAAAACTCAAACTTTTTTTGCACCAAAACGTTAGAACCACAAAGCTTTTGCAGATTCTGTCAGAGCCATGTAGAGAGGGTGTTGGCCGATTCAACATTTGTAACATTTGTGGACTCAAGTAAATATTTACAGTTATGGTTGTGAGTTGCAGAATTATAGGTTTTAACAATATAAGCCCTAAAATAATGGAATACATGACCATTGCACCAGCAGGAATTTTCAATATGTAGCAGTATGATGGGATTTGCATCTGCAACTTTTCGTCACTTCATATTTTAAGTCTTCTACCTTGATTTTAAAGTGTTTCTGCGGTCATTGGTGCTCATCTCTATTTATGAGAATGCATGAAGTCAATTAATGATGTTGCACTGCACAATCTGGTTTTCCATCATCAGTCTAGCTCACCTCAAAGGTGTTTGATGAGTCAGTCTGTGGAACTTAGAGGTCCTGAAAACCTTGAAGAAAATACTCATACTATTATTCTTCTCTCACCAAACTTTCATGTTCAGATAGGTGAGGATTTCCAGGTCAAACTCAGACTACCCCGTTCCTGCTCTGCAGTCCAATCTTAACGCATTTCATACCACTTTACTAAAAATTAACTCTTTAATACTGGAGCCTCTTTAGACAACCGTAACTCTTCAACTGTTGACGCAATTAACAAACTTCCAGTGGATTCTAAAGCAGAGAAAAGCAGCTTTTTATGCAACACTTTACAAAAGTGAAGTGTTAAGGCAAATGAATGTGAATCAGATGACTCTGTCGTGTGATAAAGTGTCTTTGTGTCGTTATGCAACCCTTTAAGTGAGTACGGTGTTGCATAACAGCACAAAGACGCTTTTCTCTGCATGAAAATCAGCTGATTTGCATTGATCGCATGAATGGTCAAGGAATTACAGTATGTTGAAGATTGTGTTTCATTTGGGTGTTTGTTAAAATTGTTAATATGTTAAAGTTGTTAAAGTGTTAATGTAGGTGATCAAATATACCAGCAGTGGTAGGGTCTTGACCCGTTCAGGCAATGCTTCTTCGCAGAGAGAATCATTGCATCTTGAAGGGAGCACAGGTGTCTGGAAGCTTGTATGACCACCTCATGGGATGTCATGAAGGGAATGTACGACTGTTGTGCATGTGGTAAGTGTATCTTTAAGTATTCGTAAGGATAATGTAAGATGCAGGCACTTATTAAATACAGTGCTTTTTTTTCATGCCACACTGTAGGCATTAGTCCGGTCCACGTAATGGCTCCTTACTGCCTGTGGAAATGCTGCATGCAGGACACCTGTAGCATACTCACCCAAACTACATTCTGATTATCTAATTTCCTAATTTACTTGCAATTAAGGTACGTGAACTTACAATGTGCACAGCACTAACGTCCCCCTTGCGCAGTGTACAGGATTTTGGGGGGCGTTGAAATATGGATCACCTACTTCACCCTTACTTACCCTTTCATTTTGTGTAAGTGTTTTTGTAAATGTTTTCTCTGCTGGTGATCTGTCACCAGCAGCATACCCGTAGATAAAATGTACATGAGCATTTGACTCTACAGGCTCACTGAGTCTTACTGTATTTGTGTGAGACACCTGCGTACCCCAAACAGGTTTTCCCATTTTACGGTTGCAATTAAGGCTTTAAACTTTGCACTCAGTAGCCAGTTGTGGTTTATTTTGGAGCTTAGAAAGAAAAAATCTGCAAACAGATCCTATTTTTAGCCGACTGGTGAGCCATGGTTACTCCACATTAATAGAATGTTCTGGGTTTTTACCAGTGGCAAGAGGTTGTTTTATTCTGCAGGCACAGCAAAATGTCACATTCAATCTGCACAATTTGTTTGTAAAAGGTCATAATTAGCTGGCAGTTTGAAAACAATTATGGCCAAAGTGCAGCAATTTCCCTCAGAAGCAAAACATGAAATTATTCATGGAGGGCTAAACTAGTCAGGGTGGATGCAGAGCACACTTGCCGTTTGGTGCCTTTCCCTTGTTTGTGCTTCCAGGTCCAGCGTCCAATATTGTCTCAGCGTCAAATTCTAAATGTACCATAGAGAGAGTGGCAGGAATGATTTTTCATTTAGGTAATTCAACACTTCTTCATGTAGGAGCAGCTGAGAATAATTACAGTTTACAAGCTAGTTGGAGAGCGTAGGTAATAGAAGGGCACCAAAGCGCTCACTCGAGGGAAATCAAACAGCAGCTGCTGCGACTCAGGAAAGTGTAATCGAGTTCCTGTCCTCATACCTGTTCCACTTTGTCTGCTTTTTTAAACATGTGAAAGAATTATCTGGATTGCAACATGTGCTACTGGAAAAGTCACTTTTTTTATATTGATTGAATGTAAATCTAGCATGACGAGGAACTTTTGCAATGTAAAATAATTCACGTGGAGAGAACGATTTTAGCAGTACACAGCGTGTTAAGTTTGAAGACGAAATACTAAACCCAAAAGAAGCTTTATTTCCTTTTTGCTTTCATGCAGAGGTCATGCCTGCTTCTGTGCAGCAGTCGTGCTTCTGGTTGAACCATGAAAGAAAAGGGCGGCACAGCGAAGAACCTTGCAGCGGACACATGCGCCGTTCTGCGTTTGCTGTTGTCTCAAATGCGTTTGCTTTTTGAATACTTGAAAGCTGCAGAAGCCTGTGCAGGTTTGTATGCCTTTGCTGTGCACACACGCTGTAAATGGGAGCGCATGCACATCTGTGTGTGCAACTCCTTACCTCAAGCCTGAACCCGATGGAGTTGCAGGGAGGGTTGGGCATTTATGAAGGAATTCTGTAATTTTCAAAACTGTGGTTTGAGTTTCACTCTCTTTAACAAGCTGGTTTGGGCGCTTCTAATGGAAAACGGCTGGGAGGGGGGTGTAGGTGGGGTGGGGGGTTACCATGAGTTAGAGGGAGAGAAATGGAGGGAGTCTTGGCAGACTCTGGATTCACTTCCCATTCAACAATATGTGCTGTGCAGTTTTCCCTTTGGGGACATCGTGGGTTATCATTTCTGGAGTATTTAGACAACAGACCACAGGAAGAAGAAAAACTAGAGAAACAGGGAAAAAAGAGAGCACATAAGTTACATGGTAAGCAAAACACATCAAGTCCAATCTGCCTCTGAAATGGAGCATCAGTCTGAGTGTCCGTGATTTCTTTCCAAGAAACTTTCATGAAGTGATTCATGCTCACATCTACCAGCAGATGCAGATTACACAAATGAGTTCAGACGAATGCTTAGCAGCAAACCTGTTGAATTATTAATATAAGATGAGACATTTAAAGCTTTAGTGCTGCATGCTGGTATGGTGGTTAGTGCCCTTCCCTCACAGTAAAAAAGGCCCTGGTTCACTGGCCCTGGCTGTAGAGTTATAGTAATGTTTCTTATTTTTTTTCAGTCTCCACTCTCCTTGCACAGTCCAAAAACATGCTTCATAGGTCTTTTGGTGTCTTTAAATTGTTCCTATGTATGATTGGGTGTGTGTGGCCCTGCTACAGATTTGGCGACCTGTTTGCCCAACAATATCTGGGATAGGCTCCAGCACAACCATGACCCCAAGGTTCTGCAGATGAAAGAATGGTGTTTAAAGCTTTAGTTGGTTTGGACAAATCCACATGTTGCTGCTAAGAGCTGAACGGAACTTGTTTTCTTAGTCAGAAAAAGCACATGTTTCAATTAATGCTAATAAACTCTCTGGCACATTTTGTGTTGAAGCCCACTTTTTGTGGTTTCATGAAAATCTAACATTGAGTGAACAGCTGTGTCAGAAGAATAAAGCTGAACCAGATTACAAATGAAACATTGACTGAGTATGTGTAGAAGGGAAGCTTCAGCTGGAAGAGAAAGCTAAAGCAAGCATCTGATTTCAGGATCCTGTTATTCTGACTGATCCCAGGATTGGATTTTGTTTTACCACAATTTGCAAACACTGACGGTGTGTACATGAGAACTGGACTGAGTGAGTGTAACGTCACCCACAGAAAATGACCTACTTCAGGCTCCAACCACATGAAGTCAACTCACTCGCCAATTGTTTGCGATTCGGACGCCGCCATTTTTGAACCAAATGTCCTCAGTAAGCAGTGATTGGTCCACATGTCTATGGCAACCATTCTCACCTATCAGGAGTGAGCTTGTTAAAGTCCACACTTCTTCCACTGGAAAGTTGACTCAGGAGAATCTATCAATCAAACATTTTGAACGTTCAATGTGAGACCACATGTTTTTATTGAGGCATCTGATTGGTCCGTTTTTAACTTCAATAGCTTGATATACAAAAAAAAAGGTGCTGAGTATGAAAATTTCTTTTGAAAACACAATGCATTTTAAAACACTTTTATCTCCAATAATTGCAATTTAGTTTTTTAAGCTGCTAATACCTAAAAAAAGTCTGAAGCTTCTAGCTGTTCATGACTCATGAGCTCAGCTCATGAACACAACACTGGGGACATGTTTTGTGGCATCTTCAAACATGTTCTCATGTCTTAAATGTGTTTCTCAGAAGTGGGACTCACAAGACTCACAGCTCACAAGAAAAAAACAAAACCCCCACAGATGTTTTGAGATGATGTCACAGTTTCATGTTGGTTGTACTGGAATCTTGAATATGTTCAGGATTTTCCAGAATAAATATTTTCTTAAAGGATCCTCCATCAACCACCATTCTAGATTTCTGTTTTTGTGTATCTGGGGTCACCAAAAATGAGATGGTGTAACATACATGTGTCCTCCAGGTAAATGTTGATATTAAATAAAAAGTTGACATTATTCCAAGTGAAATTTGTTGTTCAGATCATGGACACCTGTATCTCTAGTGAATGATGAACCATCGCTGCCCAGTGAACACAACAAAAGGATCTGGTTAGAACACACAGGCAAAGGAAGGCCAAAGACTTTCCAACATTAATGAGTGAAGGTTCTTAATACTTCACCAACAAAGTGATGCAGGACTTAAAGCCTCAGTCACATGTGGGTTTTTGGGTTTCCCAGGCCTGTGGAGGCTCATATTATGATGGTATAGAATGATGCTATGAGAGTGCTTTTAAATGAGCCAAGGAGGACGAGTTCTAGTGTTTGTTTCTCTTAGAATTAACACATTCACTCACTCGTGTTCAGTTTTATCTGCAGGGTAAAAGCTTCGAGTAACACTCTTATCTTGGCCATAAGTAACATTACATAGTGCTATACGCTTCCAGTCAAATATGTGAAATCACTGGCGGGACTGTCTTTATGGCTGTCCTTTTAACTAATATTTGTGATGGGTTTTATGTAATCAATGTTTTGTTAATCTTAATTCTAACTGTCAGGCTGCAAACAAAGAGCACATACTTATTATGTAAACAGTGTTATCAGGTACCTTGCGTACTGTACAATACATGGAGGGGTTTAGAAAGAAAAAGAAAAACCAGTACGACATGCCTACGTCTCACCTATGTCACCCTTACACTGTACTTGTTGTTTAAGCGTTGGCTACGAGCTGTCGCCCCAGCGTATCCAAAGATAAAAATGTGCATGATCATTTTAACCAAGTGGTCTGCAATCTTAAAATTTCCTGTGCGTCACCTGCAGTTTGCCCATTTTTCCCCCACACAACTGCCTTTACGGGTATCCATCCGTAAAGGCAGTTGTGACAATGACTTATTGTTTACCTCTATTGGGTTTTATGATTTGATCTCATTTTTACATCCTTTGATATAAACGTCTTATATCTACTGTTATTTCAATTTAATAGCAGTCAATTGACTAGTGCAATTCAGGGGTATTATAGAAACTTTAAGGCTCCTATGAGGTATCCATGGAGACATTATTGAAATAAATACTGTTTCTCTGATTTCTTAAGCATTTAATTCTTAGATTCTTGGATTAATTCAAACCGGGGGAACACCTTAAGTCAGTTTTTGGGGTCAATCTCGGAGATTAGCAGTCAGTGGTAATAACTGATGTTGGATCAAAGGAACATCCTCTTTCTCACTCTGCCTTCCACCTTTAACTAAGTCTTTTTATTTTTTAATCCTTTTTTAATGATAATTTTCTAGTACTGGAAATATCACTCATGGTTCTGCTAAAACATCCTTTCATCACTGCACACTGATAGAATAAAGGCTGGGACAAAAACTGCAGCAGAAGAAATGTCAGCATAACAAAAGGTGAACCGTGTGTATGAAACAATGGGTTTGTTGAATCTTTATTTCCACATCTGGATGCCAGCTAGTCTAAAACACAGCAACACATTCATGCACACACAAATGGGCACACTGCACCAAGCGACCAAGGGGGCCCGTTAAGCTAACAGGAGATATTTAGCCCCCAGACTGAGAAAATAAAAAGTGTAATGTAATGGAACCAGCTGTAAAAGCACAGAATGGTACAAAGCACAGCGTAAAAGAGCACTGCATAATTTATTGTGAATGTAACTCAACCTCCGATCGGATAGATTTTGGGTCAGCAGCTTTTCCATTGCTGATCAGGGAAACCTATTGGATTCTGCAACACAATGAGCTACATAAAAAAGGATCACTGAACACAATTTCCGCTTGAATATAGAAAAAACATATTTATATTTATAACAATGTTTATTTTGAGCTTATATTTCATTTATGTATTTGTGTTACAAGTTTATGATTCCTAGATAAATAACTAGGTGCCTGTTTACAGGCTTTTCTAGCAAAAGGGTGATTTCATTTTGACTGTACAGAAACTATTTTAGAAATGTAATCTCTATTTAATGATAAATGCATGAAATCTAACAGTGTAACTGAAAACTCACTATGAAGCTACAATACACATTAGGCTATATATCCATCTGTTCATCAATCTTCAGAACCTGCTGAATTGCTTCTAAAGTCATTGGATTGTTGGAGCCTATCCCAGCTACTGAACCGGTCGCCAGTCTGTTGCACGGCCTTACAATGACACAAATGCACACCAAGGGACAATAAAACTATGTAGCATGATTTGGACTGTGGGAGGAACCTGCCTAAGCTGTCCAGCAGCCGTCCTCCCAACGGCTGGTGGGGTGAAAGCACACGCGCCAAACCCCCTGGAGCTGCATGGTGGCACAGTGGTTAGCACTCTCACCTCACAATGAGAAGGCCCTGGTGCGAATTCTTGCTGACCATTCTGTGTGGAGTTTGCATGTTCTCCTCGTGCGTCCGTGGATTTTCTGTGGTCACTGCGACTTCTTCCCACAGTCCGAAACAGTGCTTCATAGGTTAATAAGTTACTAAAGTGTGTGTGTGTGTGTGTGGGAGTGATTGAGTGCTCTGCGACAGGGTGGTGACCTTTGTAGGGCGGAGGGTCGCCAGGACAGGCACCAGCAGCCCTGTCACCCTGAAATGAACATATCAGGTTAAGAAAATGGATGAACGGGAGGAAGCTGGAGTGCCCAGAGATAACTCAACCATGCACGAGGATAACATGTAAAATTCACACACAAGTGACCCAGGCAGGATTTGAACCAGGACCTTTATGCTGTGAGACCAGGACGCTAACTCCTATTCCACTGTGCAGCCCCACATATGAGGTCTATCTGGCTTAACTTTACAACATTGACTTTGTTTTCTTGTTTTCTTTTTCTTTTAAAGTTTTACAAATCTTTCTAACAGTATAGAAACTTTAAAGTATTTAAATTTCTTGCAAAAACATTTGAGTAATAAGGCTAAAGCGGCTTTCACATTAAACCATTAAACCATTAACCATCATGAAGTCAGTCTTTTAGTTGCCTTTCAGACCAACACCTACTTTACACTCCTGCAGTCGTGAACTCAAGCTGCTCAGATGCTCCAACTCAGATGCTCCAGGAGACACCAAAGAACACAGAGCAGAGATGATTAGCAGTGAAGAAAGCGAGAACTTGTATAAACAAACAAAACAAGACATCATTGAATTCTAAAGTGTATTCTTTTTTTGGCCTTTGAAGATTTGCGTCCTTGTAAATGTTCCTGCAGGTAATTGTTTGAAGACAAAGATAAGGAAGGGACTGATGATGCAATTTTTGCTTTTTTTTGTGGTTGAACTTTTTCTCCCTCCAAAAATCCAGTTCTTCCCTCTAAAGTTTTTAGCAAGGGAATATGCAGAGTTATACACAATAAATCCAACTATCATCTGAACAAAGAATACTAAAGACAAAATGTTTGATTAAAAACAAGGTCCAAATTTCAAGGGAGATCAGTCCAGAAATGTGGGTCAAAAACAGTTGCAAGGTCAGAAACAGACAGCCAAATATGGACAAGAAAAAGCTCAACCTGCATGCTGGACATCAGCATCCAGGTTGAGCTTTTTCTTGGACATGAATGTCCAGCAGGATTGTAAATCTGCAATCGTGATACAGGTGAGTGTGTAGTCAATAACAGGTGAAAGTCATAAAGAATGCCTGTAGAAACAGTTTTAAACTTTTAATAGAGTTGCTGCTCCCCCACATGGAGAGAGGAGCTAGTTGAGGCTGCCATCTGGTCCAGATTTCTTCTGGACGCCTCCCCGGGGGGGGGTGTTATGGACAAGACCCACTGGGCGGAGGCCTTGGGGAAGACCCAGGACACACTGGAGAGACTACATCTTTCAACTGGCCTGGAGACATATTGGGGTGCCCCCAGAGGAGCTGGAGGAGAGGGTGGTCTTTGCTAAGACTGCTGGCACTGCGATCCCACCCCAGATGAGTGGAAGTAGATGAATGGATGGATGTAATGTCTCTTCTTTTTTAAAAAAAATCTTCTTGCTTTGTCTTCAGAAATATTAAATAATTTAATGAAAGACACAACCAGATTTTTGTTGTCATTCAGCTGTATTGAGCATATTGATCATTGTAACATAGGATAATGCTTTTTGTAATTGATAAGGCTGTTACTTTTTCTGCTTCCTCAGTGAAGGCAGTCTTTTAGGAGGAAACATTCTTAGGGATCTCATTTAAAAACATGACATTTTTTAGGACTGTCACTTTACAACAAGAAAGCTGTGGTTCAAATCCCTACTCGTGCATGTTTTTTTTCTAGACATTCCAGCTTCCTACCATACTCCAAAAATAGGCTTCATGGATTTATTGATAACTGTAAAGCTTTGTTCACACCGCCCTTGACAAAGCAGGTTTGAGCAACCAATTTCAATAAAAATTCTGAACACGTAAACATAAGCATTTTGGCCTTCCATGTTCAAAGTACTCACAAGTTTTTCAATATATCGGAATAGAGCTGTGAAAGAAAAAGCCTGGAGTAAGATTCACAAGATTTACACCGCTTCAACATTTCACACCAAACCTGTTCCAAATGTAGGTGGTGGACATGAGGTACCGGAATAGTTCAATATGAACACCGTGGGAGAAATGCACAGTTAAGAATGTATGATTTTGAATATGCTTCACATGCCTAGTATGAATATAGCTTACGAAGTCTTTTAATAATAGTGTTTGTGTGTGAGTTTCTCTGTGTACAATGGACTGATAAAAATTGGTGTCTACTACACCTTCACTCTGGAGTAACCAATATAGGCTCCAACATCCCCTGTGGCCACGAACAAGACAAAGCAAGACTAGAAGATGGATTGGAAGGAGATTTTGTAAGATTTTTTAAAGAATTTTCTGAGAATATAAAAGTTGCTCAATTTTATCTCATTTACTGCCAGAACATTTCCCACCATGCTTTGCAAACGTTTTTCCCCTCATAAAAGTCATCAATGCAGACAGAAACCCAGAGTTTCCTAATGCTTGTCCACCTGTAAATCAGGGTTATCAGGCAGACCTAACAGGCTGTATTTATTGGCTGTCAGAGTGTACACAGCTCCACAGAATTCCCTCTGGAACGCTGCAGGTTTGACTTACAACCTGCACACATATATATGCTCGTGAGTCCCTTCACAAAGGAATGGAAGCAAAGTCACACACTTGTACCCATGCAGGCTCCCAATCATTTTCATATTGTTTGCCGTTCCTGCAAAACATAATAAATTGAGTTTTATGCCTCTCTCTGGCCTGTAGAGAAGTTAGCCTTCTCTTGTAACATTGCATTCTAGTATTTTAATAATTTCATATTACGGGAAAATTTGGAGCAATTAAATTGAAAACTGCACCCCCACCTCCCTCAGAGTCCTTTGTATAATTTAATCTAAGAGGTAAAGAGCAACATCTGTATTTTCTGAAGAACATTGAGTCACATTATCAGTTCGCATTCCACCAAAAACAAATTGCTTCTTTGTAAAATTATGACATTTGAGTAGATAAGCTCCATGACTCATCCACACAGATTCTGTCTTCACATTTATCATTAAATATTACATTTTACTGATTTTTTTAAAGACATGCTGAGTTACAGGCATCTGTTGAGATAAGTTTGACCTGATGCAGAGGTGCACAGATTTAGAGGGACCTCTATGTAACAAATGCTGCTCAATGATTAGATTGTAGCAAACCTATCTCAGTTATGATTGGTTTTCATTAAAACAAGGTGTCTTAGTGTTGGACACGTGGTTGTACCATTACCATGGAAATGAGAACATTAATACTTTCATTAGTCCCATAATAGGGACATTGCTTTGGTGGAACACCAACAGAGATGTCTGGTTAAAAAAATAAATAAAACTAAGATGAAAAATATATGTAATAGCTTATTAATTTCTTTGAATATCAAATTAAATGCTGCATGAGTACCCAGTGGCTTCAGCTACAACTGGGGTTTAAATAAATGTTGACATACAGTGGATGGAATAAATATTTGATCTATTGCTGGTTTTTTAGGTTTGTCCAACTAAATAAAATTTACAGTCTGTCACTCTAATGTTAGATTCATATTTGAACACTGAGAGGTAAAAAAAATCACAAATAAAGTCAATAAATGTGCTTTAAGAATGTATACGTTTATTTCAATTTAATTGAGAAAAATAAGTATTTGATCTCCTAATGACCACTAAGAGTTCTGATTCACACAGACTGGTTGGACTGTTCTAATCAGCTTCTCACCTGAATTGAAGACACCTGTTTGAAATAATCACCTGTATAAAGACTCCTGTCCACAGAATCAGTCCATCAGTCACAATACAAACTCTCCAACATGGGAAAGACTACAGAGCTTTCAGAGGATTTAAGAGAGAAGATTGTTGACCTAAACAAGACCAGAATGAACTACAAAACCATCAGCAGGAAGCTGTGGGTTAAGGTGACAACTGTTGGTGCAAGTTTGCTAAAATACAAGAACATGACCATCAATCCACCTTTAGATCTGGGGCTCCAAACAAGATCTGACCTGGTGGGGTTTCCATGATAGTGAGAACAGTGAAGAATGTGCCTCGACAACACGGCAGGACTTAGTTGATGATATCAAAGCAGCTGGAACAACAGTCACTAAGAAAACCAGAGGGAATACTTTACACCTCAGTGAAATAACATTTTTGCAGTGCTGTAAAATCCCCCTGCTGAAGAAGACACATGGGCAGGCCGCCTGAAGTTTATCCATGAACACCTTCATGATGTAGAGAGTGACTGGAAGATGAGACCAAAACGGAGCTCTTTTGCATCAACTCAACCCATCATGTTTGGAGAAAGAGAAATGCTGTCTGTGACCCCAACAGCACCATCCCCACTGTCAAGCATGGAGGTGGAAGCATTATGTTTTGGGGGTGTATTTCTAAACTAGGTACTGTGTCAGTGGGATGATGGATGGAGCTGTGTACCCTTAAATTCTGAGTGAAAATGTCCTTCCTTCCCCCAGGAGGCTTCAATGGGTGGTGGTGAAATATAAAGCCGAGACAACCAAGGACTTTCTGAGGAAGAAGCATAAAGTCATGGAGTGGTTAAGCCAGACTCTGTACCTTAATCCCATAAACCTATGGAGATTACTGAAGCTCAGAGTTGCCAAGTAACAGATACAAAATCTCAATAATTTAGAAGTCATTTGCAAAGGAGAGTGGACCAACATTTCTCCTGATATTTGCAGAAACCTGCTCATCAACTACAAGAAACGTCTGACCTCTGTCCTGCTTATGATGGCAAGAAGGTTCAAATACTTGTTTCCCCAAATGAAATGCAAATAAATGTACATACATTCATTGAAGTGGATTTCTTGATTTTCTTTGTGATTTTCTATCTTTCAATGTTCAAATGAACGTACCATTAAGATGACAGACTGTTAACTTCTTTTTAGGTGGGCAAACCTACAAAATCAGCAAGAGATCAAATAGTTATTTCCTCCACTTTACCTGACAAATCATGTTATTGGGGGTCAAAAGTATTGTTCAAGGACAGCATAGCAAAAGTCAAAGAATTTGTGTTTGAACCTGAAGTCTGTTGTTTGGAGTTAAACACATATGTTTTACCGAAGTCACCTTTTACAAACAAAAAGAACAAAAAAGACAGAATAAGCGAGAGTAAACACACTGCGTAATAATTCTGAATATATGTTTCATCTCTTAATTCTTGTCAATGTCACAAAGTTTGACCTCAGTCTTTTCCTTTTCCCCCAAGAACACTAAGGTTCAAAATAATTTGAAGTTAATAGCAATGACAAACCTCTCCTGTGTGTTGTTTTTGATCCAGTACAAATAGATATTCATCCATCTTTCCTTCTATTACATGCATCCTGTTATACATTTGCTTTACTTTACTTCAGGCAAGTTCGTTATTCTTTAATGCAGACATTTGTTTTCTCTCATGAATGTCTCTTGTTGCTTCATACGTAGAGGTTGTCATGGCCCTGCTGGTAGTTGTGGCTGTACATTATTTTAGATCCCACATTGTAATGGAGAATTGTTTTATGAGCCACTGATATACGTTACGTTAACAGTGTCAAAGGTTATCCTTGGCTTGAGAACCTCCTCTAATTAAACTGACCAAACATTACTCTCACCAATGTATTTTTTGGATCAGCTTTGTTTCTGACCCAGGGGGAACCTATAGATTATTCCTGCTTTACTAATTTGGGCAAACAGAGCCTGTCAGTTTAGCGTTGACTGAATATATGCAGCTTTTATTTCATTTAGTTTTTTCCTTTGATGGTGATAATTAGTGAAAAAAAAACAATGAGGGATAAAAAAATGAAGCACAGATTCTGGAAGAAAACACTTTGAGTAAAAAAAAAAAGTAGAAGACAGAATACAATGGTCAACAAACAGATAACAGAAGGTTTTCTGATGGTCCAGACTTTCAGAATACTCAATGGTCTAGAGTAACTTGATCTACCAGGATTTTCACCCACAACCATCTCTAGTGTTTACATAGAATGGTCAAAAAAAGAGAGAATATCCAGTGAGCAGCAGTTCTTTGGGTGTAAAAGCCTTGTTGATGTCAGAGGTCATAGGAGACTGTCAGACTGGTTCCAGCTGATAGAAAGACAACAGTAACCCAAATAACCTCTGGTTACAACTGAGGTCTGTTGAAGAACATCTCACCACACAACACGTCCAACCTTGAAGCAGATGGACAACAGCAGCAGAAGACCACACCGGGTACCACTCCTGTCAGCTAAGATCAGGAAACTGAGGCTACAATTCACACAGACTGACCAAAACTGGACAATAGAAGATTGGAAAAATGTTGTCAACTCTGATGAGTCTCCATTTCTGCTGCATCATTCAGATGGTAGGGTCAGAATTTGGCGTTAACATCATGAAACCATGGATCCTTCCTGTCTTGGATCAATGCTTCAGGCTGGTGGTGATGGTGTAATGGTAGGGGATATTTTCTTGGCACTCTGTGAGCCCCTTAGTACCAACTGAGTATTGTTGCTGACCATGTCCATCGCTCTATGACCACAGTGTTCCATCTTTTGATGCTACTTCCAGAAGGATAAGGCATCATGTCATAAAGCTGAAATCATCTCAGACTGGTTTCTTGAACATGATAATGAGTTCACTGGACTCCAATGACCTCCACAGTCACCAACCCAATAGATCACCTTTGGGATGTGATGGAACAGGAGATTGGAATCATGGATGTGGAACTGCCAGATCTGCACCAGCAGCAGCGTGTGCCATCATGTCAGTATGGACCAAACTCTCTGAGGAATGATTCCAGTACTTTGTTGAATCTAAGCCACCAAGAGTTGGGCAGTTCTGAAGGAAAAAGGAGGTCCAACCTGGTACAAGCAAGGTTGATCAAATAAAGTGGCTTGTAAATTATATGACGGCGTCATCAGTGTAAAACAATGTCCTGAGTTATTTCCTCTGCCACCATTACTCCCCATCAATTCTTTTTCATAATTTCATTGCAATATAGGACATTTTGAAAATAGCTGGTAGTTTGTATTGAAGGCAGCATATAATGCTCAAGCAGAGCATGTTTGATGTTGAAACAGGTGTTCCCCAAAACCCTCGAATTCTCCTTTCGCCATTTTGTGTTCAATTTTGCAGATCTTTATAACATCTTGTTAGTTTAAAATAGACTACTGTCTTGTACTTTTCTGTGTTGCCTTTATTTGTGTCCTATGATTTTTAGGTCAAACCATAAAGTTGTGTGCGAGTGTGCTAACTTGTTTAAAGCCTAGCTTTAACCATAACTTAGATAGACCTATAGCCTCATTCTCCGTCAAGACAAACAAGGTCTTGAGAAATAAAAAGTTTACCACAAACGCAGAAATGATTTGAAATACAGTACTGCAAAAAAAAAAAAAAAGCATCATCGCATGGTAACAACCCTGGAAATTGTTGCGCCGTTCAGTTTAGACAACTGGAATAAGTTAACTTAGATATTCTTTTTTTTTTTTTACTTAATTTTTCTGAAGTTTTAAAACTCCAAAACGGCTTGTCATAAAAGACGATCAACAAAATCTGGCTGCATGTTTTGTGATCAGATGAAGCACTATTAAAAATAATCTCACATTTAAATGCTTTTAACTTTTAACATGATCTTTTGACTAATCATCAAAATTTACCTGTGGTTTCATAGCTAAATTGCTTTTTGATAATATTAGATTTTTACTGGTTGACTTGGTTGGACCTGAGAATTTATAGTTTTTGCTGTTTTGTGGTTGAAGTCTTAGCGGCTGGATACCCACTGACACATGTGTGATTTGGCATAACCACAGTTTTTCAGAGGAATGTAAGAGTGTTATTAAAGGAATAAACACAACTCTCTCCAAGCGTTCCACCTCGTTCCTTCTCAATAATTTACTGTTGCACCTTTTACTTTTTTTCCATCATCTGAGCCAAATAAACAGGCAAAAGCTGCTCAGCAGAGGCTAAAGTTTCCGAACTCTTTCTGGAATATGGTATTAGTTGATTAAAACATGCTCATTTGTTTGGCACAAATGTTGTTTGCCAAAGATCTGATGAAGAAATGCTTGTCTTAAAAGGACCTGTAGAGTTTAGTTCAGAAATGTGTGATGTCATGTACACTTGTCACAATGGTATTATTGTTTTTTACATGAGTGCTCTTTCTGTTTGATCTGAAGTCAAATTTTAATCTGCATGCAGCTGTTCTATTTGATAGGCACTGTTTTTGTGGAAAAGGCTAACAAAACTGATTGAATGCTGCCTCTTCAATAAACTAATAAGACTAGTATTGCAGTTTTCCTTTCTATTTTTTTCCCATCCTGCTTGTCCTGCCACACCACCCCAGCAATCTGCATAGAGTAGTGAAGTTTCCTGTGCGGTCACGCAACCAGGCAGCCATGACTTCCACAGAAGAGATTCAGACAGAGGTCACACGCAGTTCACTGTCAAATATCACATAAGATCTGTCTTCTGATACTGAGGATTGTTGTAAAGATGTGGAGAAATGATCCATCTCATATCTGCGTGGGATGGTTTCTTGCTGGGTGGTCAGGAAACTCCCATTGGAAATATTTGATAACCTGGCAGAAACCCTGCATCAGATGTTGGTATTTCATCACCTACTACTTCAATGTAACAGGTTTCTTCTTCAGGAGGGGGTTAATTTCCCTGCCTGTTCTTATAAGGCTGCAGTTGTTAACCCATGTATTGTTAATTCCATCCATTTATCCATTTTGCACAACTGTTTCCTTCTGTTCAGGATCAGAGGGTTCTGTTAAAGTTGGTCTTTAGCTGCAGATGCTGCAGACAGGAGTCAGTAATGGTACACTTTCACTTTTTAGTTTGCAGCAGCATCTGATAAAGAATGTTGTTTTGACATGTGGGACCTCAGGCTACGATGGTTTTTATTGTCACATTCCATTTCAAGAAGTCTCTAAAGTCCTAGTAAGTTCCACCACTTGTGCAGTCTTACGCCTGGTTCTCACTGCTTCTGCGTCCAGTATGAACCACGTCCTAAGCTATGTTCACATTGAATGCAGTTTGCAAATTCATGTTTTTTGCCTCTATTGCACATTCGCATGTCAAATTCGCTGCTCGTCCCTTGTCCAAAAATGTGTTCATAAACTCCTATCTACCACTACATGGAAACAATGTCTGTATATTTCATTTACAATGCATGGAAGACTCATGTGATCTTTAGAGATCAGGTTTATTCATTTTGAAGAGTTCTACGATATCATCAGTGATCATGTCTCCGTGTCTGGGTTCATGAGATCATTCAGTGACTCTCAGTACAGTGAGGTTCACCATCCACTGCACGAGCTTCTTCTGAATGACGGACACTTTTAGTGGTATTTGCGTCTCCTTGTTGTCCAGTTTGAAGACTTTGAGGACAGGAAAAAATAAAAACAAGAATAAAATTAGATGAACATTTTTACTATTTCACCCATACAAATAAGAACAAAATAAAGTTTAAGAGAACGGCCAGATTCTCCTCTATGTTGGTTTTGGAGTCTACTCGCTGATCGTGTCATCAAGAAATCACTGGCCAAAACTGAGTTTCTGATTGGTTGACAAGACATGAATTCTTTGCAAAAATTCAGATTTTTGACCCCTGGAAACATTCCACCACCTGATATTCGCTGCTGCAAGAGCACCGCACCGAGCTTGATGCTCAAAACCCACTGCAGGACCTCTGGTTTTCTGTTGTTTTCCTTTCGGCTCCAGGTGACAAGCATAATTACTTCCCATGTTTTAGTTTTTATGCTCATCAATCTTTGCAAAATAACCTACAATGAATTTCATTGCACATATTACCAATAAGTACTCTAAGAACAATAATACAATACGAAACCATACTGAAAAAAAAACATGAAATGATGAATTAAAACAAGATACCTTTAGTATTCCTTGTTTTTTACTTATATACAATTTGTTTTCTGTAACATTTTGCTAATTTGCAATTTTTTCAATTTAGCAAAATCTTTTTTTTATTTTTTCTTCAGACATCCTCTTTGTTTTTCGTGGTTGCTCGAAGGTCCAGTCTGTCAACTCAAGGGTTGGTGGTTTGATTACCAGAATCACTGGTAAGTTTTAATGCCTCTTCCATAGCTTTGGGGTAAGCAGCCCACCCCCCGCCTTCATCAGAGCAGAAAAGGGCAAATTAGCTCAGTGTAAAGCCACTTTTAGTACTACCAGGTAGAGAAGTTCTCTTTGAGAGCGGAACATTTAAGAGAACCACTGACCTCTGGGCAGTTAACCAAAGTAGCTGTGGGATGTTTCTTCTGGGAGTATGTAACCATTTCCACATTATTGAAAATGTAATGTTCCCACCAACTGAACAGTTTGCAAAAATCCACATGAAAGGACAATCTTAGTCATTTTCAACATTTTTCGGGGTTTATTAGTTGCATTGTGACAAAGAGAACATGTTAGAGTGGATGTTTTTTCAACTAAAAAGTCCCTCAAGCTTCAGACGACGACTTTTATGACTTTATTTGAAAGTGAAGTCATTGTAGATGAATTGAGATTTAGAAAAAATGGAAGCAAAATGAAACAAGAGAAGTAAAGTGAAGAAATCCCAGAGTTAGATAGTGAAAGATATGTGCCTGCTGCTTCTTTTACTGGAAGGACAAGTTGCAGGAGTGAAAGCTGTTGGTTCAAAACGTGTCAACTTGTGGTCCGTGTGGGCTTTTAGTTTGACTTTTCTTTATTGAAACTGGAGAGGAAGCAGAGGTATCCCCCTCCTATGTGGTCTGCATCTCTCAACGCGGAGAATGAGACAGAAGTGTGTCCCTGGGTATGTTTCTGCATCTGTTCTTATTAGAGCTTTGTGTATGCTTACAGATGGACTGCAGACATCTTTGTCTCATTCGTGCATGGTTTGCAATGTTTGAAGGGTAGAAGGAAAGAAAAACTCCAAGAAATACTGCATGTTGATGACGTTTTGAAACAAAGCCAAAAGGAAAATCTGAAAGAATCTGTAGTTATCCAAACATTACATTAGATCTCATTCGGAGACAGGAGAGCAGAACAGGCATCATTTTTTTAAAAATCTTGTTCTGAGCAAATGTTATGACAACCGTATCATTTTTCACGTATTTTTAATACCACAGAAAGTCTTGAATAATCTGTCTTGGGATATATAATTTTTGATAAAGCACCAGCATTTACAAGAGGTTGACCTTTCCCTTTGCAGTGCCTCTCTCTGCCTTTCCTCTACTCTGTTTTTTTGTTTACCTCGGCATTCCTCAGCATTTTCGGAGTTTCTGCTCTCTTTCCTATTTCCTACAAATAATCCCTATTTTTCTTTTTTAAGTCAGGTCTTTCACTTTCATCTTCATTTTAATAATATATTTGGAACATATCTAGAGTCCATAAGCCCTAGAAAGTAAATTTTAATTACAAGAATCTAAGCTAAAATCTGCAGATTTCTTTTGGAAATAAACCCAAAATCTCTGACATTTTAAGGCAAACTAAAGATATTATTTAATCAGTACTGAAGTGATTTACTTTTATCAATTTATTTCTATTGCCACTCTATTAATCTTTTTAACTATTTTTAAATCATTCCCAGTGGTCTTGTGATTTTGCCAATTTCAATCAAAATCAGAAACGTGTCCTTTTCTAGGACATAATCCTAGATGTTGTTCATTAGAAATTTGTTTCCGAGTTGTGGAACTGACTGTTGGTGCAGAGTGAGCCTGCCTTTATTTCCCATAATCCCTATGTTAACTTGCTCTCCTGCTAGCTTACAGCCTCCAACCCCAAGCTAACATTAACGGTGCAACAAAAATGGTGAGCAAAATAACAGCTGAACAGCTTTGATCCAAATGTCAGCGCAGACGAGGATTCTAATCCAAGAATATTGATCTAGTTGACTACAAGTGGATCCATCAAGTTTAAACACAATTTGAATCTTAATTTTCTTCATTTATGTCCTCCATTATAAAAAAATGCTACAAGAAAATGTTCCACATAAACAAAGTTATTAAAAACTCACTCCAATATATAAATATATATATATATATATATATATATATACACACACACATACAAAGACTGTGATTACAGAAGAAAGGGGATAACAAAGTTTACTTTTAGTGTGCTGGTTGTTTAACTTTTGAGTTGGATCACAAAAACACAATTTAAGTTTGAGAATCTGGTTTCATAAATATTTGTTATTTCCTGCAGGGTCACAAAGAGACGAGACCATTCACAGAGGAACCAAGTACGTCTCTCTCCCTTCCTCAGAAGAAGATAAAGATAAAGAAGAACAGGTCAAGCCTTCTTTTAAGATAGCAGAGGACGTTGCATCATATTGTTTGGTTGAATGCATGTTGATCCTGATCCGTACATGTGGTGGAAGACAAACAAATACAAGTTCCACCATGTTGCAACACTACGACAGCGTTACTTCTGTGTTCCTTCTACTTCAGCTGTGGGGAGTATATACTAATGCAAACAAATGCATCTAAACTTGAAGCATGTAATGTTGATGAGTTTTATCTTTATACAAAAGAAGCTTGGATTAAGAAATAATTGCTGATAACAAACCTTACATGCTTCATATCATTTGTTTTGTCAAGCATTGGTTGTGTAAAATGTGAAATTGTGTTATTTTTGTTCATAAATTGCGTGGACTTGTACCCTTAAAATTTTAATCCTATTTTTTTATTGTTTAGGTTAAAAGAGTCAAATACATTACTTTACTCTGTGGTTCTAAAACTAAAAACGATTTATAATTAGTAAAACCAAAAAACCCCAAACCTGTAATTATTATTTTTTAGTATGCAGAATTCAGATTAATAAATATTTGAACATGTACAACACAAAGGATTTCTGCAGTCAAACCCAGAGGAATATTCAATTTACATTTCCATAAAAACATAATTCTGTGGAGTCACTAATGCTAGCTAGACAAAAACAAAGACAAACACGACTGGATCCGTGTAGAGCTGCACCGCTGCTGTTTTTAATCAATAAGGCATGGACAGCCCAGAACAGCCTCAGAACAGCACAAGAATCACATGGTAAGAGCTTAACAGTGTAAACATCAATTATGATGGATAGCGATATGTTTTACAAGCTCCTGCTAACGGTACAATGTTTCCAGACTTTGCTTCCCTGTGCTGCTTGCAGGTGATGCCAGAGGAAATGTTCACACTCATTGGAACTTTGGCCCAGGAAGGAATAAACTCCCACTCCAGAACAGTGAAACTGAGATGATCCGTGTAGATGCTGAGCTCCAGAAGTGAGGCTGCAATACCTGAGACAAACTGAAGTTTTAAGCTTGTTGATTTTGAAGATTTTGGTTGAAAATCTCTGCTATGTAGCGACTCATAATTTTGTCCTTATCTCAAAGGTCTACTGCACTTTAAACATGGAGACTATTCAATAAAAAACAATTCAAAAGTATTGTCAAACAACTTTTGATATTTAAATAAACTAAGCATAAAAAAACATTCGGGACATCATTAGTTTTCAGATGGTATTTACTAAAGAAACTTTATTTTTAATTTATTTTTAAATGGACCTTACTGTTTCTCTCAGTAACATGTTAAATGTCCTCATTCTAGCTCAAAAATAGACAATCTATTAAAAATCAATAATGAAGCAACAACCAGTGAGGAGCTTGGGTAAAATTGTAGGCTACCCTAAAAGAACTGTTTCTATCCTGCTTTAGGCAGACTCTGAGCTCTCCAACAAAACCTACATTTTCAGAGTTTTATCAGTATGTTACAAAATTAAATATGGAGTCAGTTTTAGTGTAGATAAACATTCTCCATATTTAATTTTGTAAATAAATGTAAAACATTAATCTCCAAACATGCTGCATACTACACCCTTCTCAGCCAGATGCATGTCCAGGGCTATTCTGTTGTGAGAGGTCATGAGGGAAGTTGCTCTCAGCTGCTCATGGAATGCCGTGAACATTTCTTCAGAATAGTTAGTCAGGCTAACACAATGTAATGTATTACATTTAATTCTGTTAACATTATCATTAGACATCACAGGAAAGAGTGAACTTTTAATGGGAATGTTTTCAAATCCAGCTGCAATTTGATCTGCCAACTTGTATTTTCCAGGAACTCCTTTGGGGATCCAATGCCATCAGTATAGATGGGATTTTCTCCACAGGGTTTATTATGCATTTCTCGCTTTAACCGATCAGCTGCAGGGATCTCACAAACTGGAAGAAGAATACTAGACAACAGTGAGTCAACAAACACAATGACAGGTTCACCAAAGCACGTGTGCCAGCTCCATTCTCTGGTAGTGCATTATGGCGACTGTTACCGTAACAATGCCACCAAGTATCAGCTCTGCTTTGTTTTAAGGGTGGATATTAAGGGTGTGGAAATTATGGGTAGATAAACGCCAACTTGTGTTAGCATGACCCTTCAACATAAAATAATAAATGAGATAATGAAGCTAGTGTTTAAAAGAATACATTTTCTAAATGAAACCTCTGTTGTGGCCTGGCTGTTTAAAAGATGCTTAAAACGTCTTTATTTATTGTAAACAAGTTCTTCAGGAAGTTATTGACAATAATTAATACTGTGCAATATCAAGTACTGAATATCGTCAAGTCTAAAAGATAAGCAAATGAAGGCAGCATTCAAGATCTGATTTATTTAAAGACATGCTGTCACTCCCATTTGTTAAAGACCCACTCCAATGAAGAATCATCTTTTTTGTGTTTTTAACATGTTCTTGTAGCGTTTTTCTCATAAGAGAGGAATTAATTAATACAAGCATTTTACAAAAACTATTAATCCATTTTGTTTTAATGATGAAAACGTTGATGGTTTATTTGAAAAATACGGTTTCAATATTTTTTTTTACATAAATATGTTTTTTGCCAAATTTGTTCAAATGCAACGCATTGTTTCATTAATTGCCCAATCTAGTGAGCATCGATGGACACTGGTTTTTTGCAGAGACTTTTGGGAAATTTCTCTGGAACTCATTTTGGAATTGTTTTTTGGACACCTCACTGTTTTTTGGCCAATTCACAATATATTACACTAAATAGTGAGTAGTGAAGGAATTCGGACATCGCCAAATTTTTCCTAGCTAACTGGGTGAGCAGAAAGCCTAGCGAGAAAAACCTTACTAACTTTTCTCACTTAGGTTGAGAGGATAACAAACTGTTGTAATGGCTAAAGGAAGCCATCATTTGTGTATCTAATGCTCAAAAATGTGCTTTTTCTGCCAACTACAACCCAGTCACTCAGATTTAACCAGCCAGACCAAAACAATGGTCTCCTGTCAGCCTGATCAAACACTGGTAAGAAAACACTGTCTGTGCTTTCAGGCCACACAACCAGACTCAGCCTCATCTCAGACAGCTGGCATGCACACACAAACACTCACATCAAAAGACATTCAACCTTATGTATAAAGTTATTGATTATATCAACATTCCGAGGAGCATTTTCTTTTTATTTTATTTTTTTAAAACAGAGCAACACATTGTTTTCCAATGAGTTTGTGTTTCAAGGTGGCTTCACAACCACAGACTCATTCTTGCAGCATGTGCCTTCATTGCTTTCTATAAAAACATATTTATTTCTTTTAAAAACGTGGTGATTTGTTATAGGAACGGTAGAGGAGTGGGCTTTTTGTTCATGGCAAAAGAACTCCAGGTCCAAATATCATAGTAATGATAGTGGTCTATAAAATCTCACCCCGATCTTATTTTGATATATTGGAAAATCGTTCCCAGTGATCTATGATTATGATTGCTGTTTTTAGCCAAGATTAAAAAACCTGGGTCGTTTTCTAGGATATAGTTTCTGCAGAGCGGCAGTAGTTTATTACAAATTCCCACTGAGTTGTGACCAGGACTGTTGGTGCAGAAGCAAGTCTCAGCTTATTTCCCATGATCCCTTTGTTCAGACTCTCTCCCACTATCTTACAGCCCCTCACAACTCCTAAGCTAACATTAGCGGTGCAAAAAATCTTACATCTGTAAAACTGTACAGTTTTGAGGCACATTTCAGCTCAGACTAGGAAAACAAAAACGTACATGGGTCTATTTGTCCGCAAGTGGAAGTATTGGTGGTGCAGGGCAGTGAGACTTTGTTTCTGTGTTACAACTGAAGCTTTTCCAAACTGAAGTTTTTCATCTACTCCTGATTCACTGCAATTTGAATAAAGAAATACTCAGAAATGTAGCTTTAAACCTAAATTATTTTATAAATGTCCTCCATCTTGAGAACAATGCTATAAGAACATGTTAAAAATGGCAGAAACACCATTTTCATTGGAATGGGTCTTTAATGTCTGGCATTTATCCATGTGTATGTATATGTCTGAGTGTTCCACCCGCAGAAACCCTGGCAACTTTTTTCATGCTGCCTGGTTTCACATCCCGCATCTTTGATTGAGTGCTGTAAAACAAGTTTACTATTTTTTTGGGTCACGACTAAAAGCACAAGCACTCAGATACGAGCAGTTCAAATAGTTTTCGTGTGCAATGTGGCTGGGTTTGGCCCTAGCGATGGGGTGAGAGGCTTGGTTACCTAGGAGAAGGCCTGAACAGAGCTGCTAGACTTCCACAATGAGATGAGTCAACAGGAGTGGCCCGACTATCTCTTTCCAGTGACTCAGACTGTGTTCAACACATTTGTTCATCCATCTTCTTCCAATCATCTAGGACTGGGTCACGGGGACAGCAGTCTAAGCAAAGATTGCCTCTTGCTGACCACTTCCTCCAGCTCCTCTGGGAGGACCACAAGGTGTTCCCTGGCCAGCCGAGACATAGTCTCTCCAGCGCTCCTATAGTGATATGCTCTGTCATGAGAAGCTCTGTCACCCGGAGAACATGCAATAGGATGCCAGTGCAACAAAGGAAATAATGTGCAGATCTTTGAGATGGTTTGCATTTATCATGTTCAGTCATGACTGTTTTCTGTGGCCTAGTTCTAAGGTGGGATGCTATTGTCATTGCAGTACACACTCTGCAGCTGGATCTGCACTGATGATGGGCAAAAATCCCCTCATGAGGGATGAAAGATAGGATGAAAGTGACGACTCCCTCTGCTTCTCCAGAGCGCAGCAGCAGTTACAGAAAGAAGAGTGCTGCAAAGATGAAGAAGACAAGCCAACATTACACAAGAGAAATGTCAAAGATAAGAATGTGCCATTAGTAAAATAGGAAAAATGGAAAGAATTTGTTAATTTCCTCTTTAATTACCATGATCTGTTCCATATGTCATCAAACCCCTACAAAATAAAATGCTGGATGTGGTATTTGTATCGATAATCTTTGCCTTTGGCATTTACATCATCACAGCCGCTTCATTGTCTTGGGTGCTTTTCATTGTATCAACATCCCTGACAGGAACTGGTCGCGTTGGACCCACAATCCAGGAGACAATGACTTGGTGGCAAAAATCTAAACAATAAATAAATGTACACATGACAGAAGAAGAACAAATGAATAAACAAAATGAGTCACAAAGTAGACGACCTGAAAAGCAGACAATGGAGTGGGATTATATAAATTTGCTTCGTCCCACTCCTTTTTAAGCAATCTATCATGACTGTTTGGAGTCTTAAAGGAGGCCAGCAACTATTATAGACCGGCGTCTAAAGTAAAAAACACCTGTTAGACATGGCACTTCTTGGAGACCGGCGTCAATTAGAGAATGGCCACTATTGGAAGAATACGTCCAGGATCATTGAAGATTAGGATTAGGTAGATTAGGATTATTTAAACTTTATATTTCTCTGGCCAATTTTGAACATCTATTATAATGTCTGATACAACATTTTTTATTGGCACTTTGGAACAACGGAAGCAGGCTGCAAAGCAGTTAATAAGGAGATGACCACAGTGAAGGTACACTTATAACTTTTTATGACATATGGATTGTTGGGAAAACAGTGTGAGAAGTATACTTTATTTACATCCCATAATGCATGGCTACAGTGGCCGTTTTGGTCCAGTTGTTTTGATCCAAGCACAGAGCCTATTTAGACCGAAAAAACTCGTAGCAAACCTGAGCTCAGTAACAATCCGAGACCAGCTCAACAGATGGGTCTGAGAACAATTCCTGGTCCTGACCTTGAGTCTGTTTGGGTGTATTAAGACTGGAAATTTGTTCTGGATTATTGGCGAAAACGAACTCTGGTTAACTTTAAGTGACACACGTGTCCAGTCTGAATACACAAGGAGTGCACACACTTTTTTGGCATATGAGCTACTTTTGAGACAACACACTTCAAAAGATACCTACCTACATAATATGTATATATGTACACATATATATATATATATATATATATATATATATATATATATATATATATATATATATATATATATATATATATATATATATATATTAGATCAGAAAATCAATTTTAATGTTTTGTTGGTGTCCCAAATATTTTTTTGTTGAAGAGTCAAATCTAGTGCAGTTGCTTCTTTTTATACCAACAGTAACATTTTGTTAGGCAAATGTTCGCCAACCTCTCTTTTTTAAATTACCCACTACGTTCATCAAAGAACCCCACTGTATGTTATTATCTAGAGTTGTGCACTCTTTGCTCATTTCAAGTTACGCTTTGCACAGCTCGGGGGTAGCTTATCTCGTGTATTAATCCAGTGTTGATCCACTGTGGCTCTGCCTGGAAGCTGTAGTCCAGTCAGGAATTCAGAGTTGTGACAAGGTTTATGTTGGCCGAACTGCCTGAAACTGAAGCAGAGCGTTGCAAAGCAGTCAAATAAATCATCTTAATAGAGGGATGGTGCAGGGAAAGACAAACAAACAGACTTTTACAAAATTGTGTTTCCAGCCATCATTTTTCTCTGTTTGGTGAGCCACAATGAGAGAGGCACAGAGAGTGACCCACATACACATAGGAGACATGGCCACAAATAATAACTACACACTAGATTTTCTTTAAGACAATTTATTGTAAAGGCTTTAGTTAAAGATTACATTCCTAAGTGTCATTACGTGACCAGAAGATACATTCACAACCACAAGCTGTAGAGCTGCAAAACACTCAATTTTCTATAGGATGATATTTTTTGAAAAAATAATGATTAAAAAGAGGTCAGGGGGAAAACAAAGTGTAACTGACCCAAAGCAAAAAGTGAGAAAACACAGATTCTCATCCAAGTTTGTAACATTCCCACTGCTGCTTTTGGTTCTGGAAGGAATATGGACGGCTGACCTTTAACACATGGGGAAAAAAGGGTGGACCCACAGGGATTTTTGCCATTCTCAACCCAACAGTTTCAGGGTTAAAAACTTGCCTCATGATTAAACTCTGTGGTGATGGGGGAAAAGGACCGACACGTTCAGAAGTCAAGTCATTTTTTCAAAGGCATCTCTCAAAAGCAGTAGTAAGTCAATTGAAGAGAGCATGAATAGCCTCTGTCTACTTACAACTAACCAGAGCAGGTTAACTGTAGATCACCTGGAAGGTGGAGAGTCCAGCTGTTGATGAGACATCCGATTTCAAGAATGTGGGTGTCAAACAAATGTGGACTAAATCCTGCAAAACTCAGACTGATGAAGCCACTTGGATGAGCAGCAAAATATTTAAAGGAGGAAGATTTCAAGCCCAGTTTTTATGACTTAACTTTAAGACACCAAGCATGTTTGACATCACCGAAGCAAACACAGCACTGCGCGCATTGCCTGAATTGTGGTGCATGCTGGTTAGTTTTTTTGCACCAATGTCACATGTGCGCAGTCATGAAAGTATCGCGAGAAAGGGGCGGGTGCAAGGCGCCTATCTAGGCGAGCATGCCCAGAATAGGTACTGTGCGGAGTGCAAGCTGTCTTAATGACTGTAAAACAATGCATTTTGGGAAATGGTGTCCGGGCTGTTCTTGTAGTGATGCTGATCAGAAATGAAGGAAATCTGTTTTATTATTGCCTTAAAAAGTTAACTTCCATTTCAATTGTATTTATTTCTCTGGGACAGAGCCCAGGAGCTACTTTTCATCTGTTTTCTCCAAACAGATGTTAAAATTGTCCACCTACAAAGCTAAAGATGTACAATAAAAATACGACAATCATTTGAAATACCTATTGATAAAGAAATACATACATCACAAAACATTAAAATATAAAATATATAATGGCACAGATCATACTAAGTGGGAGAGGCACATTGAAATTCAACCGAATGTTAAGGACAACCCCAACATCCTGATCTTGTTGATTCAGGAGTTGAGCAGTTGATGCAGCTCAGCATTCGCCTTCATCGTAGGCGCCTTTCCACGCCTTGAGCCGCCTGGTCTCTGTGATGATCCAGGCAAGGCGCAAGTCATTTCAAGCATGCCTAATGCCACCTGGATAAAGGAGAACCTTCACGGACGATGTGGGAATATCAAGTCAAAAGGTAAATCCGAATACACTCACTACTTCTGAACCTCTAAAGGACTGAAATGTGTGGGACTATCTAGTGCCCTGGATTTTCAGACACATGCTCACTCAATTTTTTTTAACAACAAATGTGACATTACCCATTTGTTGAATTAAAACATTAATACATATAAGCATTTTACAAAGACTTTTCATTACTCTACTATGTTTTCTAAATCATGTGTTTCACAATTTATATAAAAAAATGATTTACATACATTTTTTAGCAGTGACAAATTGTTCAAACCCAGTGCATTGTGGTCTATATTCACCAATCTAGTGAGCAAAAGTGCACACTAGTTTTTGCAGAGACTTCTGTGACATTTTCAGGGCAATGGATTTTGGAATTGTTGATTCAGACATTCCAAAAAAAGGCAAATGCACGATATACTGAACAAAGTAGTGAGAAAATTTGGACACAGCAAAAAATTTTTTCTAAAATGGGATGCCTGAAGCTGGTATTCAACTGTTGGTTAGGCTTTTCAGACTGTCAGTTGCACTGAGGGTGAAATTCAGACAAAAACAGTGACAGAAACCCCAGTCAGCCAGCAGGATCCCAATCAATCTTTGCTGTGAGCTGATGGCTTCTGTCAAACATCCGTCCCATTGCAATCCATGTCATCTGAGGCAAACAGGAGGAGAAACTTCATTGTCGCTCAGGCAAAAAGCAGTTTCACAAGAACACAAGATTCATTTGTTTTCGTTAATGAACTCTGTAATCTTCTCACACACCAACATGTCAAAGAATCCTCCAGACTCCTATGTGAAGGCAGAGAAATGTGAGTTTCACTCCATCATACGTTTATCTTAGCTTATCTTTTTAGCTGGTGAAGTAAATGTGGTGATATAGTTTCCCCAATAACTGCCCAAAGAAAAAGTCATTTCCAAACCCTACAAGTGTCACTTGCTGACTTGTCATCCACTGAGCGATTGCCGTGCCAAAGGCTTAGCAAGCAGTGAGAAGCTGCCAGAGTCAAACAGGGTAGACAACTCTCCTTAGCAACTTGGAAAATGATGTGACAAAAATTTCTCTGACCCTCTCTCCCACCCGCTGGTTCCTCATGAATCAACAGAGTAGGGATAGAAGGAATGCCACTTTGGCAAACTCCATGGGAAAGATGTCTGGCTGAAGTGACAAGTGAACCTCTGACTTTGTGATAAAGGTTCGGCAATAGAAGTCATCAAATTGGGGAGAGGCATTTGTGTCTTATGAAACTGTGGTCTAAAACGGATTCTCCAATGCAGACATGAGGTTTATATCTAGAGGCAACACCGTAAATATTGAACAAATCCTCAAACATGGTCTCGTGCTTCTTCCAGTTGAGTTCTCCATTCATGGCTTGCTTTTGGGTCCATCATGGCCAGACAGAACAGGAGGATCTGATAAACCTTAATACAGCAGAGACCCAGAGATCACAGTAAATAGTTTTAGATGTGAGTTTTAATTTACATGGAGATCCCCAAAAAGTAGGGAACGCAAGAGGTACCACTGCACACAAAAAGGAACTAACAGAGGTTCAAGTGAGAGCAGGCAAGTCCAATAAATGATTGCAGAACCTGTCACTGTTGTTTGTGTCTGAAGACGTTTTTTTTTTATAGCAGTAACTGCAGATGAGTAGAAATGTGCAACTCCAACACAGAGAAGAACACTCAGTATTGGTTTAGTTCTAAACCTTTGAAAATAATACTTTTAGAGGGTCCATCATTATCAGTCTCCATGGATCAAGATAACTAGGGACAATTAAATTTGACATTTGAAGCAAACAAAAAACACCAGGAACAGTTTTTATGCAAATACAATATGACCTTATTTAACCTAGGAAACAAAATAAGAGAACTTGTAGAACATGTAGAAGATGAACAGATGCAAGAATTGAAGCTATTTCCCCACCACAACAGGGATCTTTTTTGATTTAGTTGTTTAGTCCTCCTTTTAGGGGTTTGTATTTTCTCCTGGAAGGGTTTTTCTTTGAGTACTTCACTTCTCTACCACAATTCTTAAACATGCAAGGAATTGATTGACAGCCTTTCCAGTCTGTTCTCCTCCATAAGGGTCCTTGTAACCCTCAAACTTAAGGAGGGCGCCACTGATGAATGGACATTTCTTCCAATAAAAAACTGCATGCTGGACATGTTTTTCTACAGGCACAATGAATTACTAACAAAAGCTTTAGTACTAATTTTATAACAGTAATTCAGTAAAGCTCAAGTCAAGCCCTGCCTACAGCTGTGAAGCATTTATCCAGTTGGTCCTTCCCAGTGTTTAAAGAACTGATTTTCAGGGAAACATCCACTGATGAGGACATATAGAGATGAATATAGACAGTTTGACTGTTCTCTAACTTCCAATTTAAGAAGTGATCTAACTGTCTGCTGTTAAAAAAAAACTGCAACAATGTGCTTTGACCCATTTGAAATAAAGCGAGAGCTTGGCAGTGATGTAATCGCATGATTAAATAAAATGAGAAAGAGCGCACAGCTGCTCTCTAGACACAGATTTCCATCACATTGTAGCTCATGTACTTTCATAAAAGAGAAGCATTTTTGCAGTTTTGAAGCGCATGTGTTCCATTGTTTTTAAATCCCATACTAGAATAATGATACAAGCAAAAAGCCAGTGTAGTTGTCATTATCAAATGGCATTTCAGATGGGATATTAAGCTTCCTAAGTGTTATTAAAGAGTATGTTTTCTGTGGAGATCCATAAGCTCAATACAGATGTGTCCTTGGTAACATTAATACTAAAGTGGTCTAATTCAGGCTTAATTCCCAATGAAAATATTGCCTCTATGTATAACAGTGACACATTTTCTACAGAGCAGCAGTGGTTCATTAGAAATTAATTGAGTTGTGAGCAACTCCCCCTTTCCCATCAACAATCTTTTGACACACTCTCCCACTAGCTTGAAACCCATCAAACCCCAAGCTGACATTATCAGTGCAACAAAAATGGTGAGCAATATTGGATCTATCCAGTCAAACAGTTTTGAGCCAGATGTCAGCTCAGACGAAGAAAACGAAAATGTACCAGTGGATGCATCAGAATGGAGCGAAGCAGGGAGACTTTTCCCTGCCCATCACAGTTTCAGTCACAGTTTAGAGCTTTTTTAACTGTCTTTATTTGGGGTATTTTTTTATTCACAAGGAATTATAGAAAATACGATAAAAATCCAATTTTAATTTTCTTTGTATATGTCCTTCATTCACTGACATTCGATCCTTAAGTAAGTGTAATCAGCTTACTCATGTGATCTTGGTCCTTTTTCAGATTTTTCCTTATTTGTTTTAGACTCTTAAAGTAAAAATACAAAACAAAACAAAACAAAATCTCACAGGGATCTGCCCAAAGGTCTACTTGGATATGGAGACGTGAAAACAAGCAGCCCAGCAGGAATGTAGAGTAGTTGAAGCTCACATCAAATGCTCTGTTTTTGAATTTTAGTGGACAATTAAAACAGGGTCAGGGGGCAATTATTGAAGCAGGATCTAAAATGTGTTTACACACTAAGCATTCACTCCTCATTCAATTCCTAATTAAAGAACTGGGACAAAGGCTTTAGAATTCAAAATAACTAGTCAACCGCGTGAGAGATATCTGCTCTGGTTTGTTTTCTGTGATGTTTTCTCGGTTCATGTTCTGTTTTCATGTTTGTTGTTTTTCCTTCTGTCACAGTCACACTGGTTAAAGTCGCTAATTATCCACAGCTGCCTTCATTTAAGTTAATCATCCTCAGTGTTTCTGAGTGTCTGGTTTTCAGTTCACTTTTGCCAGCTTATCTGCTGCTTCTTTTTGGTGGCCCATTGTTTCATGGTTGAGTTTAAATGGTCTTGTGAAGATTATGAAGAGCTATTAAACCTATTAGTTCTTGTCTCAAGCCTGGTCTCCTGCATTATGATATGGTGGAAAAGCAATGAGTACATTCATATTTTTCTGAATAACTTCGTGTAATTTACTTTAAAAATAGTTATACATCTTCCAGTGAAGCTGTGAGATGTTAGAGTGCAGTAAGACATGTTTTTAGCTGCATTTGTCCATTGTCTTTTGTCTCTCATCCTTCTCAAGCACTTTGCTTTCAAAGTGAGAAGACCGGAATTTTCCTCAGTTTTCCTTTGTTCATATAATCTTAGCGTAGCTGCAGCAACCAAGCTCATGAACTCCCATAGCAAAAAGTAATCAATTCAAGTGTTCTACAGTGAACTGTTGGAAACAATGGACAGATCAACCCCTCCCCTTTCATGCTTCCAGACAGGAAGTACCAGCTGGTTTCAAGTATTCAAAATTCCAAAGACTCCCATTGAGAACCAAACAGTTATTACTCAGTCATTTTATTTGTCAATGACTATTCTTGCTCTGATACCTTCTTAACATCTGATCCAAATATTTGTCTGTTGCTGAAAGCAAACAGAGATTGGTATCCTACAAATGTATTCTATTTTATTTAAAATATTTTTTTATTGCAAGTTGTTCAAGCTGTAAACTGACCAATCAGAGGCCTCAGTAAAAGCATGTGATACCCGCCGGCTCCAACTTGATTGACAGCTTCTCCCGAGCATGAGGTCAGTGGAAGGGGTGTGGACTTCCAACAAGGTCACTCTTGCCCTAAAAATCTGACTCAGACGGACTTGGACCAATCACTGTTGCCTGATCTTAAATTGGTGGTGCACATTTCAGGAACCAGTAGTGATGGTTTGGGCTTTATTTCACCTGTTCACTGTAAGCTTATAAAATGTTTCAATTTTCTCTGAAAATGTTTTCAGTTAGTATAATGGCTCGAGGGCTGCTTTCCTGCCTGTTTACCAACATACTATGCTCTGGCATGTTCTAATTGGTTGAACACACCTGAACCAGGTAATTAGTCATGAGCAGGGCTTGGATATCTAGAAATCATGCAGGATTTGCGGCCCCCGAGGCCTGGAGTTGCCTATCTCTGGTCTATAGTATAATTTCTGCACTTAATAAAATAAAGTTCAAATGTACTACTTTTGCTAAGAGCACACACAAGGTTAACCTTTTCTATAGGACAGACCTTTCTTTTTCACTTTCAGTGTAGAATAAATGGATTTGCAGTACACCTAACTTAGACTATTTTAGCTTAGGATCTGCATATAAAAGCAAGCATGATTTGTAATTATGGGCAAAAATGTTCTTCCACAGACGACCTAAGATTAATAGTCTTGTTAACAAAAGGCTCAAAGCTTAACATGACTGCAAAAAACTTTGCTATATGAACTGAATGCTTTTCTGAAGTTAATTGTGGCAAAGGCATATAAATGTGCTCACATGAATAGCTTTTGACAATTTATAAGTTTTCTTTCAAACAGGCTCCTTTCACTAGAGCTAGAAAAACTGTGGTGTTCTGATGTTCTATTTTTACTATGTTGAACAAAATAAAACACCCCCACCCCCCCAAAAAAAAAAAAAAAAAAAAAGCAATATTTAGATTTTAATTTCAAAACTATATATTTACCCTTGGCCAATGCAGGTCTTTGTTTTTGCAGTGGTAGCCCAAGGTTGATGACAAACATTTTCAACTGAGAGATAAAATGTAAAACAAAACGAATCCCACAAAACAGTTTGTGTGCTTTTTTTTTTTTTTTTAAGAATTTATTTGTATAATGGTGTAGAAGTATTTAGCTCTCTTCAAACAAACAAGAATTCTGTCGCTGGACTATTTTTTTACATTATGTGTCTCACAAATGAAGTGTGTCTATGATGAACATTACAAACCTTTAACTTTTTAAAGTGGGACAACTTGTCTACCCCTGCGACAGACTGGCGACCAGTCCACGGGTGTCCCTGCCTTCGCCCATGAGTAGCCGGGTAAGGCTCCGGCAGCCCCGTGACCCCGAAAGGGATGAAGCGGTTTGGAAAATGAATGAATGAATGAATGACAACTTGTCTAATCTGTGAATGACTAATACATTTATACCCCACTGCTTTACAAAATTGGAATATACTAAGGCAAGAGATCTTTACTTATTCTTGTTTCCCTGGAATTTGTTTTTCTTTTTACTCATGAACTTTCTATTATGTTCTCATTACTTTTAACATAATCACATGTTCCCATCAAGTCAGCCAAAACCTAACTCTCGGTCGATAAAGTAATTATATTTTTTGATCCCCTGTTCAGTCACCATTTTGTTCTCAAGCAAAATCCTTTGGAGTTTATCCTATTAATGTTTTATTCCTATCTTTTTTTTTTCTTTTTAATCTGTCAGTTTATTTGCTTATTTGCTCTTCTGCTTGCTGGTTTTCTACAAACCACAACACGAATCATTCAGTGCTTTCTGTCCCCAAAAGAAAATAGTAAAACTGTGAAGCCATCAGAAAATATGAATATATCCTCCAATATGTCTCATTGAACACAGGGTGTTTACTTTTTGCCATATTCCAATAAAAATCTGCATGTTCCACATGCCTCAATTGGAATGTGGATTTTCCTAATTATGAGTTTACCCTGGGTTCAATTTTAATCAGATGGATTCCCATGGTAGCATTCATTTTGGACTTCTCAGGAAAACACCAGGATATTATTTTAAGGTCAACTTGGCCAATGTGTTAAAGAAACTTTACACCAGGATCTGGTTGTATACTTTATTCTGATTGGCTGCAGGGGTTTGTGTCCATTATCAAAAATAAATGGACTTTGATAAACTACCGTTATTATTTGCGATCTTTAAACATATTCAGTGATGATGATTGCCTTGGCTAAAAAGGTTTTTGGAGATTTTAATAATTTTTTAAAAAATATTTAAAGCTTAAAATTCCACTTGATTTGGTCTTTATTGCCTCTGCAGCAAATTTTTCTCCTCTTTACAATTTCAGCATTTCATTATTAGAGTTAATGGTGACATAAAAATGTGTTTTGACTTAGTGAAGGAGTCATTTGTGATTTTACCCTTGAAAAAAGTATACTGTAATTTAGCGATGCAAAAATTGGTTGAGATTTTTATTTTTTTTCTAACTCCAGAAGTGTTCCATTAAACTCAGTGGGTAATTCAGTTTGGAACTTAGGCCTACGCAAGAGCTTCAGCCCCTGCAGTCGCAGGAGACTTTCATGGAGCCAGCATGCATTTAAAGCTGTTTTGTTTTTTTCTTCTTGCTTTCTTTTCACGCCATTTCTTCTGCTAACTCAAACCATTCCACCTTGGCTGCTGCTTTCTAGAGAGCAGGAGTTGTTAATTGGGCTCTAGATTGAAGGAATTCACATGCACATGTATGAAGTTGCAAACACACACAGAGGGGTTTGGACTGTACTGAGCGTTTGGGGTCCAGTAGTGAAAGCAGGAAGGTCTTAAAACTCTGCTCTCACGAGCCTCTTAAAATACCTTTATTGACTTTTATTGTGTGTTTGCCAGTATGTGGACATGATTTTCTCCCTAAAACTTGTGTTTTGGCCTTATTGTGCGGCCTTGACACAATTTGTTAAAAAATTTAAACCAGAAGGCGTTGGGTATTGTTTGAGGGTTGGGTAAAGTTTTTCCTCTGGGATTACTGGGTTGAGTCTGGCAGAAAAACTAAATTGCACAAACTTCATCTCCCAGTAAATAAGCATGTCCTAGTAAATCTCATTCAAAATAGTTGTAAAACAAATGATGTCTCAAAGTCAGACCACAAGTTTATGGTCATGGCTTTATTAAAGAAAATTACCATCATTTTACCACAACGTAGCAACTGCAAAAAAAAAAAAAAAAAAAAAAAAACCCAAACAAGCATCGAAATATATATGTTGCTGCGAAATATAGATATTATCATATTTGTAATTAATTTCCTGACAAAGATGCAGGACTTTAGATGCACACAGTCTCGCTCACACAATTCAACAGGTTTGCATGACCAGACTCCCAAACACAGCAGGCTGCAGGGCAGCAGCTTTACCAATCACAGGGCTCTGGTCTCAGCTCTCGAAGGGGAGCCGGCCAATTAGAGAGGCCGGTAATGCGGCACATGTGAGCTTGGCTTCAGGGTCGCCCAGCAGGAGTTGTCCTGATTATGATCTGACAATCTCTCTGGCTACTAACTGGAAGCACACCTTCCACAAAGGGGCACAGATGAACAAGTGACTGTTGCTGGGTTTCAGCTCACACTCGCCCTCTCCACCACTGATGATCATAAAGGCAATGACATAATAGGTGCAAATACGTACATGCTCAAATGACCAATTGTTGCTTGATCATTTATGAACTGTTCTGCAGTTCTTTGAAATAGTTTTAGAAGAGCAAACTCATTTTAATATTATTTTATGACCTATAAATGAGTTGAGTTGTTGCAAAAGTTTGGTAATTTAAGGAGAATATATTTAATTATTATGATTATAAGTGATCATAACTAACTGAAACAGTATTTTAATTAATTAAAAATAAATAGTCATATTAAGGTGTTTTTTGCACTTAAAAGCCTCTTTTTTTTTTTTTTGATAGCACACACTAAGCGGAAACCCTTTATATATGGATTAATTCTGGTTGTATTTACTGACGTCAAGATTTGGAGTCAACCGATATAAATATCAGCATCTGCGCCGATGTTGGCTGTTTTGACACCTATCGGTGTCAGCCTTATTTTTTAATCTGACGGCCGATATTGAACTGATTGTTATTGGCTTGGAAGCAGTAGCGCCTCTTTCTTCAGCATTGTCCCGCCCACTGCATTATTTGATTGGTTAACCACGCACAGGCAGAGGCAGAGCCTCAGGGGCAATTTGACATCAATAAATAAATATGGTTGATCTACAGTATTGACTATTTAAAACTGATATAGTGGAATTAGAAATTTACAAGGGTGCAGTTCCATCCAACTACTGGCCAATAACCTGTTTTTCCACAACATGGAAGCCCATGTCAGGCATCATTGCCACCAAAACACATTGGCACATAAATCAGTTGATGAGCAGCACACAGAAGGGCATTGAAAGATGTTCCAGAGGAGCCAAACACCAACTCCTGGTTGACAGAACAGTCACTCTAGACTGCAGGTCACGACACACCAACCTGTGCTCAGCCTGGATTGACACGAAAGCCTATGACTGAATGCCACACACCTGGATCACTGAATGCTTGTAGCTGTACATCAACAGGACTCTAAGAGCCTTCATAGGAAACTCAATGAAGTTGTAGAAAACCACCCTTGAAACCAATAGCAAGCCACTTTCACAAATACATCAAATGTGGCAAATACCAAGGAGACATTCTGTCCCCACTGCTGTTCTGCATAGGTCTGAACCCCCTCAGCCAAATAATCAACAAGACTGGCTGTGGATACTAACTCACGAATGGGGAAACCATTAGTCACCTCCTCTACATGGATGACATCAAGCTATACGCTAAGAACAAGCGTGACATTGACTCCCTGATCCACACCACCAGGGTCTACAGTACTAACACTGGGATGTCATTCCCAATGCATTAAGAAATGCAGTCGGATGATGACAAAGAGAGACAAGATAGTCCACATTGAAGAGGTGTCACTCCTAGAAGGAACAATAGCAGACATTGAGGACAGTTACAGGTACCTTGGAATTTTACGGACAAATGGAAACCTGGAGCAGGCAACAAGGAAAGCCGCTACAGCCAAATACCTCCAAGGAGTAAGGCAAGTCCTGAGAAGGCAGCTCAATGGTAAGAACAAGACCTGGGTAATAAACAGTTACACACTACCAGTTATCACATACCCTGCAGGATTAATAAGATAGCCAAAGGAAGTTATATAGAGCACGGATGTTGAGACATGGAAGCTCCATACATGGAGGGTTCCATTTCAAATCCAGCACCCAAACCCTGGGTTCACACCACATGTGATCTGCCTCTGGTGCAGCTTTGGTGCGGACACCCGAGTCTTTACGTAACATGAAAATTGCAAGAGGCACTCACACTGCATCTGTGAGGAAGAGCCGGAGGCGTCCGGATTCAAATACAGGCAGAACGTTTAATGAGGTAAGTGCAAAGACAAAAAATGAGGTCAAGGCCAGGCAGGAGTCAAGGACAAGGAGCGAGACAGGTAAATGAGTAAACAGGCCAAGGTCAAAACCACTAGACAATATGGAAAGATAACGCTCGGGATTGAATGCAGGGCAAAACAATACTTTGCAAAGAGCAAAGTCCCGATGAAGTTTATGAAGAATGGAGTTGATGAGGAGATGGAAAATAGCTGGAGAGGATGTGGGGGGGAGAGCGGATATTCAGAAGAGAGCTCCTTCTGGAGGTGGAGCTGATAAAATCTTAAAGATAAGGAGCAACAAAAGCTGAGGACCTAAAAACAGACAGACATATGCAATGAGGGTGATTTACCTAAATGAAGGCAACTGTGAGGAATTAGCAAATGAAACCAAGAGAAACAGTGACAGGAGGAAATATGATTAAAAACCAAGAAAACAACTCAAATCAGACAAAGCAAAAAAAGAGGGCCCGATCCTCTATTAGTAGTTGTAACAACGACGCAGAAGCGTGTGGATCCAATCACGAGATTTATTAAGCTGGAGCACAAAAGGGAGCAGGCAGAGCCGAAGTGAGCAACAGGCTAAGGTCAAAACACAGGAGAGAGGCGGGAGTCGAGAACAAACAGGCGAAGGTCGGCAAACAGGTAATCCAGGAAGAGAATAACGGTTAGACTGAACAACACTGAAGATGAGCAAGACTACGCGAAGAACAGAAGGCAGAGGAGAGCTTAAATCCAGTGCCGGTGATAACCAGATGACCACCAGCTGAGAAACAGGAAGTGGATGCAGTGCAGGCAGGGTGCTGGCGATCAAAACTTGGGAGAGGGCTCCCTCTGATGGTCGGAGGGAAAGACATCTGGGTCCCTGACAGTAGTGACTTTGGTCGTCTATTTTTTTTCCTGTAAAGGACTGTCATCTTATATCTTGTCATTTTCTGTTGTTACATTGTGAGTTGTTTGATCTGACCTTTAGCATTAGAATTCCTCCTTATTCTCAACAACTATAAAAACAAAATCTATTCCTGGCAGTGTGAAAATGCCTAGGTTAGATAACAGGAGTCTTCTTGCTTATTGCAGACTGGTATTGTGCAGAAGCCCAGAATGCTTCCCCTGATAAATGTTCTAAGATGGTCTGTGCTTGTGGTTCAGCGTCATTTTTTTCTCTTTTAATTGTTGGTATCTGTCGCACGAAGTGTAATTCATATCAATCTTTACCAAAGTTTTGTAAGCGAACTCTAACTCTCTCACAATTGAAACTCAAACTTTGCTCAAATCCTAATGGTAAATAAAAACACAAGAGAAATATTCACAAAACATCATTGAGATCAAATGAAATTGTGAGAAACTGTCTGCATGGGAAACAGTCTGCAGCATGACTTTTTACTGAATACTGTAACCAAGGTCCATTTTGGCTCCATGAACTAGAGAAACTGAGTTGTTTTTCTAGAGAAAGAATAATAGAGAATAATTTTTTAGGTTCTCTTGATTGGGTTTATCAACTCCAAGGTCAACTAGACGAGTGAATCCGAATGCTGTCATGCGGTGGTGGACACTCCAAAACAGCAGAGTGGAGAGGATACGAAATCTTGCCATGCAGAGTAGCAACTGTAAGTACAGAAATGGTCCATGGTACAACTATTCCGAGTGAAATACTGAATCGATTTGGTATTGCCTTTTCTGTGGGGGACTAACTTGAAGATGACCTTCCTTCTGGTCTGGTGTGTACTGTGTGCAGTAATGCAAATATGTCTACTTATGAATATGAGTAATTGCCATCTTAGAAAGATGGCATAATCTTCTATTATCTTCCTTCATTTTCTAATCAGTGCATCACTTATTATCTGAAATGGGTTTGATATATGTGTGGATTGTACATTTTTAAATGAATTGTAATTGCATTATATTTAAATGCTTAAAAAAATAAACCTACAAAATCAAAATTAAGAAAATCAAAGACTCTCATTCTGTAAGGATGGTTCCAAAAAACAGATGTTTTTTTTTTTAATCCAGAAGCCTATCTCAATGGAGAAAGCTTTGATAAGAAACCAAAGAGACCTAACTTTACAATTGACGCAAATATGCATCAAACCACTTCAGCGCCAAACACACCTTAATTTAGCATCTAGATAAACGCAAAAACAAAAATAAATTTCACTGTTTTGTCCATCTTACCTTTTATTTGAGCTGAAACTCTTCTATCACACCTAAAACTTTTTTCCATTGATTCCAGCCTGCACTCGCTTCTTCACTTCTTTTCCAAACTCTCCATTACTCTGGACTGTTGACCCTAGATACCTCAAATCCTCCACCTTCTTTATGTTCTCTCCCTGTAACCCACTGGGGTCCTTCTCTTTCACAGACATGTCTCCGTCATGCTGCAGCTATCCTTCATTTCTCTTCTTTCCAGGGCAAACCTCCACTTCTCCAGCTCTTTCTCCACCTGTTCCATATCACAATATTGTCTGTTCAAAATCCTCCTGCTAACCTATAAGGCCTTGAATGGTTTGGCCCCATCCTATATTAAAGATCTCATAGAGCCTTACCAACCAAACAAAACACTTAGGTCACAAAATGCAGGACTTCTTGTGGTTCCTAGAAATTCTAAAAGCATAGTTGGAGGTAGAGCCTTTAGCCACCAAGCTCCTGTTTTATGGAATAAGCTTCCAGCTCATGTAAGAGGCTGACACAGTTTCTACATTCAAAGTTAGACTTAAAACATTGCTCTTTGGACAGAATTATTTCCAGGCTAGCTAGCAATCAGGGATTACTTAACTCACTGCTCCTTTACCTCACCTACTGTAATGAAGTTTACCACACGGGCTCTACTCGCTCCCACTCACTTCTCGTTCCCCCACCTCTGAAAGTAATTCTGTGTGTGTTGGTAGGAGGATCCTACTCCGAAGTGACCCCCTCCATCTGTTCTCTGAATGGAAGGTGAACATGTTTGATCGGTGGTGCGCTGGACTGAGGTTGGTTACCATTTTAGGGGGAAACGTGGATGGAGCAGCAATTAAAATGTGCTTTTCTTTGACCTTTTGATGGAATTCCCAGCGGAGGTAACTCAAAGCGGGATTAATCAGCCACCCTCATCACGCTGAAAACTTTCCTCTCTTTCCTGCTTTTTTTTTCTTTTCTTTTTTCTTTACAAGTGTGTGTCATTTCCTCATTAATATCCTGGGAAAGGAAACCTGGGACTTGGGCGAGGAAGTACAGACTTCAACCTCCTTTCTTTCTCCTCCCTGAGCTTCAATAATTTGAGATGCTGAAGACTCCCCACCTCATTTGGCAGTAGTTGGTAGAGCAAAGTTTAATCAGACCCTAATATACAGTGTTACAAAAAAGTTTAAAATGTCAGTTTAAAGATGACCTTGATTTATTCCAGTAGGTCTGTGCGTGAGATAGACTGTGTGCTTACACATTAACCAACCCTGACTTTTGTAGTTGAATGGCCTTGTTTTCAATGTAAGCCATGCATTGTATTACACACCACAATTGGGTTTACATTGTGCTTAGGAGGGCAGTAAATTGCATGGGATTTAGGTCAGGCTTAATGGACATCCTGCTTCACATTTAAGACAAATGCTTTTGCTTTTGCCATTCATGGAAGAATTTTCTTCTAACAGTGCCCAGAAACATATCATTTTGTTTCAAAGTGCTGGCTATTGAAAGGAAAGAACAGTGAAATCCAATAAGGCATTTTCTGAAGGGCTTTTCTTATTTCTCCGTCAAATGGAGTCTTGTTTCTCAGCTGTTCGTACTGGGGTTTGGATAATGCTTCAGTTTTCTGCCAGCTTCACATTCATTTCTCCCTCTGTACTTTCATTTGTTGCTCTAAAACAAACACCCCAACAACCCGACGGAAGAGATTTCCCTGGATTTGCATGCATTTCATCGCTTCCATCAATTAGGCTTGTGACTCACAGACATCTTTTGATGTTTAATGATATCAATCATCTAGATTTGGCAAAGACAGGAGAAAGCTATTACACTTCGAGTTTCTCAATGACTTGTCCACAGAGGGACAACATTTTTACTTCCGAAACATAAATGAAGGCAACATCTGACTTTTCAAAAATTATGGATGAACTTGGAAATGCAATGTTTATTTAGCTTTAAACAGAGTTTAATAGATTCCAAACTTTTTTAATGGATGTATTTGCTATTAATGTTGCTGTAAAGCAGTGTGACACAGAACAGGCTCCGAGCAAAGACTTACGTGGATGTGAGGATTTTCTAGCAGTGTGAGAGGGCTTAACATCTTCGAGAAAATCAAAAGCCCAGAATAAAAGTTGTGACTGTCGAAAAATTGCAAATGCATACACTATCATATTTGTGTTTGTGTGTAATTCATCAGTTATGCATACAACTAAAATGAGCATGCATACACTTTCCCACATATTTCCTGGTATTAGAAAGGAAGAATGAGCAAGGATAAGATGTGAACCGACTAGATTTATCTGAATGTATGTAATGCAATACATAAAACAGGAACATCATATCACACAACATCATTCAACCCCACATGTGACAAAAATCACCAAACACATGACATTGTGACAGACAACCTTTCTGGATCCTGAGCCTCCTGACCTTTTCGGCTCACCACATTTCCTGCTGCATGCTGATGTGGTCAGCACTGCTGCTTCAAAGAGCGAAAGCTCAGTTGCAAATCCTGGTTGGGTTCTCTTTTTATGGAGTATGCAACTAATGCATGCAGTTTATAGTGACCTGTCAAACCCTGCCTTCGTCCTACAGTAGTTGGATTAAAGACCCCAACACTTCACTTCAATGGGGCAGCTGTGATGCAAAGGTGGAGCAGTCAACCTATGATTCAGTTCCCTTCTTGTTCACCCATGTGTCTTTAGGTGTAAAGTATTTTTGGGTAAGATACTGAACCCCACATTCCTCCTGGTGGCTGTAGGTGCGCCAGTGTTCTGCAGCGAAGCCGCCACCAGTGTGTTAATGGGTGATTGGGACTGTGACTGTAAAGTGCTTTGGGCCTTCGAGGAAGGGAGTAAAGGAACTTATGTTCTAAGACATAAAAAGTAGATGTATATGTCTTTTTCCATCCTTGATCTACTTTCATGGCTGAACATTAAAAATCTGCCTTCTTGCTTTGTTGGATATTTTCCCAATTGAGAAGTCATTTGAACTTACAGGTGGTTAAATCGTAACTGATCAACTCATTAAGGATTCATTTTACATTCCACCAGGATTAAATCAGTAAATGAGAGTGACTTGGTACTGCGCAGCATAGTACCGATTGTACAGTATACGGTATCTCTACTTGCTCTGTCTTTCTTTGAGTTCATCTGATCATTTCTATCATCCTTATACTTTTCTTCTTCTTTCCATTCCACATCCATGCTTCAATCCCACCACAGCCCTCCTAGCTCTGTTTCAACTGAATTTATCTCCTCCTTTATCCCTTCATACCCCTCATACCCCTACTTTAACCCCTTTATTTAGGCTTTTTTGTTTTCCTTTAATGCAATCATCAGTCTCTCTGTCAAACCATTTCCATTTCATTTGAACAGCTTTAGTGCCAAAGCCTCTTTGTAGAAAATGATTTTTCGATAAAAAATTACATATTTTCACTCATCCATTCACCCTTTTACCAATCTCTCCATCAGTCCTTTCATACATCTCTCCACGTCTCCCTATTGTTTCACACAAAATATTTCTGTGCCTCAGTGAGTGCAGGTGCTTTCCATTACACCTCGATGTACACTTATGTGCATACAGTACGAGCACACACAAACTTTGAAGTACAGCCTTCATCAGATCCAAACCACAGGAAGAGAGATGGTGGATCAGAGATAAGCGAGCAGCGTGCAGCCAGGCATTTTCACTAGTGTGTATGACCTGCCTTTACAGACTCCTGGTGAGATGGTGCTGCCTATTACCAGCATGCTTTGTGCTTTGATGTTGGTACTTCAGTGTCTCAGGCTTACTCAAGTAAGTAATAACAGTGGAAATTAAAATCTTGGCCAGATTCAGGGTGTTAAAGATCAATCAGACACTAAAATGGTGCTGATACATGCCTTTGCAGGAAAACAGTCAAAGCAGTGTCAACCAGTTGGTTTTCTTTTATAGACTGCACTGCAAGCAGTCAGAGTCCACGATAACATCAGGACATTTCTCAACAATATGACTTCTTGCAATGAAGTTTCCAAATGGCTGACTAAAATTGGATCTATTCCAGTAAAAGTAGAATGTTTTCAAGTAAAATCATAACACGTTTTTATTTTTATGGAAATAAGAAAAGAAGCCAAAAGAATCATGCAACAAAGGAGATTCTTTTGCTGGCCTCCATGACTTTGGAGGCTCTCAATCTAGAATAACTAAGAGGTTTTGTATTAATTGTAAAGGAAGGACCCATTTGATTTCTAAACAGTGTCACACAAATGATGGTAATTAGTAAGTTAGCGAATGATGTACATTTAGGCAATATGGTGCTACCTCTGTTAACATTTAACATTCAAAACACCTTTGGCAAAATCCTAATGACACAGGTTCTTTGACATAATAATATAACTTTTTAAACATTTTTGTGATCAATGTTACTCAGTTGATTCTGATGTAGAGAAAAGCTCCTTTTCACATTGACTTTGCATTAATATGCAATTCCTTATTTATGTCAAGTGTTGCATAACAATGCCGTGCCGCTTTTCTTCATGAGAGAATCAGCTGATTTATGTTGATTACAGTAGTAAGGTGTTTATGGAAAGTGCTGCACATCAATGCAAAGCTACTGTTCTTCACTTCAGAATCTGCTGGAATTACGTTAACATAAATGGTTAAAGAGTTACAGTACTTGAAAGAATGCGCTGTAAACACTGGAGCTAAAGTTCTGGTGATAAAGGGATGAGGCCCAATGCGCTTCTTAGTCTCATCCAACCATGGACACACACACTACCTTTCAACAGACCACTAGGTCTGTGTTGTGCCCAAAGATACTTTGATACATGGGCAGGCAAGGTGGTATTTGAACCTGGGACCTTCCAGTCAGAGGTCAACCACTCTACCTCTGTTCCAAAGCCATCCCATTAAAGCCTTCCAGTGAATTTAGGAAAACAACTGTATTTTTGTTTAAGTTTCAAGACTTCTATTGTCCACAAATCCAATCTCAAGTTCATCTCAGTATATGGAGATTTGATCAGAACACAACTAACTCGCTAGGAGAAAGTTTGACTACACAGTTTAATTTTTGAACTTTGTTTAAAGGAATAGTTTAAATGGACGGACTTTTGTTGCTTTTTCTTGCATCAGTATTGTATTGTGTGTACATGTGAAGAAACTTTTTTTTTCACAACATTTACAGATTTTTTTTGCTTTTGAACATACAAATGCAGTCCAACAGTCTTACCAGTTACAGATTTCACATCAACTTCCAGGTTTTCCATAAGAGACGGAAAAGCTGTATGTTTGCAATCACAGCCTAATAAATGAAGCAGATAGATTCACAGACCCAGAACCAAGTGTGGAAATAAAACACTGATGGAGCATCACCACAGATCCTGCATCCTTCTCACATAGATTCTGCATGCACACATTCAGACACACACAGACACGCACACATGCACACACCACAGCACAACACACACACCCCTCCTTGCCACTCACCACCATCACCAACACACATGCACACGCACACACACATATGTGGTGCTATTACCTGGTTGGATCATGTAACATGCTGTAAATTAGAGCAGTCCCTCCTGGCAGTATAATTGGGTAAAGTTCGTTTAATTTGAGTCAGAAAATGTTGCAAGTAGCCAGCTGCATTCATAGTCTGTGTATACAAGAACCATTTCCTTTTTTTTTTCAAAGTTACTGACCGTCACACTTAAAAGAAATTATTCTAATTTGTACAAGCTCCTTTATTATCTTTCATTAAATTACTTGTTTTTGTGAACTAAGATAAAATGATCAATAATTTTTATTTAGATTCTTTTTTAGACCTTAATACTTTGTTCTTCAAAGAAAAATCTGGTATTTTAAAACATACTCTGTAAGCTAAACTCCAAACTTATTTGATTATAAGTGTAGAACCTACATGCACACAAAAACATGTTTTAGACGTGCTTGCATATTCTCTGCTCTGAATATTGAAAGCATGTGATTTCTGTAAGTTATAAAGTCCAACGAGGTGTGAATTATCAGTAATTATTAAACGATGATGAGGTGTGAACAATAAGATGCAAAGTGAAGGACGATTGCTTTTGCGAAGTCAATTCATTTCTGATAATGCACATCTTGACGGGTAGTATCCCCCTTATGGTCAGTTACAAAAGAAATAAATATTAAATCAATTAATTGTGTTGTTTTGTAGTTTTAAATCATTTCAATTTTAATCATTTTCAAAAAAACTGTGAACCATATGAGACACAGTGCAACACATTATCATGGCAACAGCTAGAGAGTCTGCACCAACCTTCCTCTGTAACTGTTAACAAACCATCACACATTTCAATAAAATACTCTGAAGTGAATACATTTGCTAAAACAGCTTTTTATGGAGTCATCAAGGGCTGCATGGTGCTCTTGCCTCACAGCAATAAGGTTCCCGGTTCAAGTCCTGGCTGGGGGACTTGAAACAGTGTCACCAACAGGGTACCTTTCTGTGTGGAGTTTGCATGTTCTCCCCGTATATGTGTGGGTTTTCTCCGGGGGACTCCAGCTTCCTCCCTGCGACAGACTGGCAGACTGCCTTTGCCCATGAGTAGCCGGGTTAGGCTCCAGCAGCCCCGTGACCCTGAAAGGGATCAAGCGGTTCAAAAAATGAATGACTCTGGACAAAGACATTCTTATATTTACTATTATGAGGTCAACGTTATCGGAGAACAGGGGGGAAAGAATTATCAGAGTGATTTGCTTAAGCTCCTCGTGCAGGAGGAACGGCGCAATCCCTTCTAGTAATCTAATCTATCCTAGAGCATTTCCCAAGGCATATCAGCTGATAACCAATGTCAAGAAACATGTTTAACAATTTAATACACTTTGAAAAATAAAACAAAACCTTTTTACTGTTTCTAACTTAAATTCTGCCAACAAGTCACAATTATACAGTTCAGTTCGAATTCTGTCACTTCTCACTACATAGTGCACTATACATTTATATATATGTATGTATATAGTTTGCCATTTTGTGGAGCTGTCAAAATGTACAATTCCAAAATACAAAGCCCTAGAAGTCTCTGAGAAAAACCAGTGTGCATCAATGCTTACTTGATTGTCAGATGTAGACCACAACAATTGAACAATTTTTGTAAAAAAAAAAAAAAAAAGTATCTTAATTGCTTTTATTTATAAATCATCCACATTTTCATTATCAGAATAGAGTCGATATGCTCATATTTATTACGCTTTTGTTTCATGAAGGTGGTGGTGTCTTTTTTACTGCTTAACAAAAAAAAAAAAAATAAAAATAGTGAGCATAGAGTCTGATTTGATTTCAAAATCCAGGGCACTAGATAGTCCCCCACTATATATTTTTTAGTAGTTAGGGAGTAGGGAGGGTATTTGGACATTTAGCCTAATTTGGACGTACTGTCATTTTCGGGGCGTACCATCTTTTGGGGCATACCATTCTGTTCATAACCATCAGAAATACACATTTTTATTTTTGTACATCACAAATTCGTGTACAGTATAAGCACTCAACTGTTCAATGTTCAACTTTCTCTCACACACATGCACATACACGTACGTGCACACATGTTGCAGGCAGGAATGTGTTATGCTTCACTGGAGCTGTTAAGGAGTTCAATGCTCAGCACCTCAACACAGATGAGTTGTTGTTATCTGATAGAGAAATGTGTGAGTACACCAAGAGAAAAAGAAAGTGAACAAAAAAAGATTGAAGGAAGGAGAAAGACAGAAGGGGCGAAAGTGAAAGGAGGTTTATTTTCATAATCACAGCCTTGAAATAGTTGATTTCTTTCAGTCAGAACTCAGTTCTGCCATTTCATGCATATTTTCCAGATAAAATGTTCAAACTGTGAAATAAATAAAAAAAATCTAAGATAAATATACTGACATACAATATGTAAGACTTATTCAAACTTCATAACAGCACACATTTCTTTATTTTCTATGTACACATTATGTTAAAATGCTGAGATTCATGTGGGAAACAGAATGTGAATGGGTGGAGTGATTTAGTTTTACTGTGACAGCCAACATCAAAAGGATTCTTTTTCTTCCATGAGGCAGAAAAATGTTGTCTTCTAATATGTAACCTTGAAAAATGATAGGTTGTCAGAAACACTTAAAATGTCCTGTGATGTAGAAAACTAAAACCCACATATGTATTTTTTTAATTCCACAACATGGAGGTTCTTTGAAAATGAAAAGTGTGGATATCGATGATTTTGGCCTCAGTGTTCATAATTCATTTTGTGGCCCACCCCAGATTTAATTGTAGACCTTATTAGACATCTTCCTCTTTTGCAAATGTATCCTTTCACTCCTTTTTCCTTCTGTCCCTTCATTTATTCTATGACCTCTAACTGACTTGTTATAGTGGAAAAGAAAAACCTCAGCTTTGATTACACAAATAAACACTCCGATGCTCTCTGGTGTCCAGCAGCCTCAGGTTGGTGCTAAATCTCTAACAAACAAAAAAAGAAAGACATTTTAAAACAGAAATCTGTCAAATTTAACAATTAAATGTAACTTAGGCAAATAGTTTAAAAATGAACTGGCAAAACCTGCAAAACTCTGAATGAAGTTATGAATGGCTCTGCACGCATTTCTTTGGGTCCTCAGTTACATTAATGTCCAGGACAAATTTATACTGGAGCTGAAATATTTGAGTTGCAGAAAAATTATATTATTATATCACTGTAAAGAGAAAAACAAAGAGACAAAGAGGCAATGTTGTAAACGTCTTTACCTAAAAAAATGCTACACATATGTATAATGTTCACTCCTAGAAGGAAAACCTGCCCGTGTATCAATTTATCTTTAGAAGAATCTGTACCTTTCATCTTAAAGCCTTAGTCACGTGCACCTCTATGTTGACCTGTATAGGTGGTGTAGATTTTTGGAGCAGTCACATTGGGGGGGGTGTGTCAGTTCCCCTGAGACTCGCACAGCAACCTTAAGGGACGGCATGAAAATGGAAAGTACCAATGTGTGCTTGTGGTAAATGTGTCTTGAAGTATTTGTAAGACTAGTGTAGGTTACTTATGAGGTATGAGTGATACAGTGTCATCACGCCTTACTCTAATCATTAGTGAGGTGCGTGCACTGGCTCCTCACTTACTGTGCAAAGGCTGCACATATGGAGTATGTGATTTGTAGGTGTCTGTAGGATGCCAGTGTGATGCCACACACACCACGCTCTGATTGTCCAAGCCATTCTCACTCCCAAGTCGTCACATAGTGGCGCACAAGTAAGGACCCCTCCGCGTCAAAAATGGACAATTTTGGTGTCCCCAACTCATCATCAACTCATCCAGTTAAATCAAGGCCCACCAGCTCCAGGCTGCAAACCGGTACCGCTCCGGTACCAGATCGCACCGGTACCCTAACCATAACCAGGTACCGCAACTCTAACCATAACCCAATACCCGGATCTGTTCCGGTTCCGGACACGGTACTGGTTCCAGATGAAGCCTGGGCTACGGTACCGACAATGGACACCTCCAGGCGCCGAAAGGTCTAGGGCAATGGTACTGGACACTCCCCGAGGTTTGGTCTGCATTTTGGACTACGTCTGACAAAATGACTGGACCCCTGATTTAATCGGAACAGGCAAAAAACAATCAGCTAGTGCATCAAAAAACAACAAGTTGGGGACACCCAAAGCGTCAAAGAGTGATGCAGACGGGTCCTTATCCGTATGTGATGACTTGAGAGTGAGGATGGGTAGGCTTGTCTTAATTTCTAAGTTCTTCCAGTCATGCTGGGTGCAAGGTGAGCATCACTTGAGCAGCACTATCGAGCTGGAGGGGGATGGGGGGTTTGAAAAAATGAGAAATCCATGCTACGCGTTGCGTCTCACCTGCTAAAGTCTTACTCACTGTTGCATGTGTTTGATGCAACCTGTCAACCGCTGCATGCCGCTAGAAAAAAAAACAAAAACGTGCACAAATAGTTTCAATCAACATCACCAAGCAGTCCACAACCTTAATATTTCCTGTGAACCACCTGCATACAGGCTTGCCCCTTTTTCACCGGCAGACAGCTCGTATCTGCCCATAAAAACAATTGTGACTTAGGCCTAACTAACACAAGTGACTGAGCGCATCTCTGGCTAAAGCCCCGTTCTGACCAGCTCCACGCTAAGGCTAATAAACTGACATCAAAGTTGAGAGAATCAAACTAAATGACTCCAGAATGAGGGTCACAAACAGATACACTTCTTTTTCACCTCTTAGCAGGCTGTCTGCAAAAACAAATACTGCTGCATCTGTCAGTAAATAGCTCAGGGCTGCAGCACAGCACACACTCAGGGGTCATTGGAGCAGATGTGCTGCTGCTCAATCAGTAGTTTAATCACAGAGGTTAGAGTTTAATGAGTTATTCTAACCGAACCCTAAATCACAGAAACGCATGGATAGTCAGTCATTATGTGCTCTTTTTTGTGTACAGTAAGTTTTGCAGCATATAACAAATTGCTCCTCAGATCTGTACTGTTTTAAGTGTTTCCAGATATTGCACGATTTACTTTTGTTTTAAGAAAAGGATAGCCAAGAGACACTGGGACTCAATAACTCAAGAGGGAAATATCTCTTACATCTTTGAAGAAAAAACACATCAAATTGGGTTGTTGAGTGTCTTTCACTGCTTTTGAAGGAGCAAAACGGTTCGCACAAATACGAATTAAATTATGTGTCCTGAAAGTTCAGAGTTCAGTCTGCAAAAGCAGTTTGGTGGTGTGTACTATTGTGCGTTTATGTGTTAAAGTGTGTGGTTCAGCTTAAAATTCCAGTAAATTAGACCATCAATCAAACCCAATATGGTGGGCAGCAAGAGAGAAAAATATCCTGAAAAGTAAAAATTCACTGGAGAAACATATGGCAATATTTAACTGCTTTTGGAGGAGCACAACTGTGTGTTTGTGTGTGTGTGTGTGTGACTAAAAGAAGTGCTACATGTTGGTTAAACTGAGCTTTCTGTGGACAGGGTTTACCAGGGGATTTTAGGCCTTCCATAACTGTAGTTATGAGCATGGTGCTTGATTTTATTACAGTAAAATTCAGTTTGGCTAACATTATAAAACTGCTGGAGATCTCAGATGTCATATTAGGATCCTTGAGATCCTGGTTTTAGCGTTACTTCCTGTTCCAGCTTTTGAACTCGGGACTACCTGTTTCACCCCTCTTAATGTTTGGTTCGGCCTAAATAAGTGATTGCATTGCTTTCACCTATGTGTTCCCTGCATAATCTACCATTATCATGTCAGACGAAAATCCAGTCAGAAGTCTATGTACATGAATGCGCGTTTTGGGCTTCTGCATTCAAAATTCGGAAGGTACATTCACACCAGCCGCGTTGACTCGCGTTCAAGCAGCCACTTCCAATGAAAAGTCTATAGAAACACACATAAAACCTAGATTCAGGCTTCCCCGTCCGGAGCTCTCATGTTTACGCGTCGCTATGCACGTTTTTAAGTCTACGTCCTAAACGGGCAGTCATTGATCACAAGCAGGAAGTTCTACATATTGAACGTTTGACAGCTAAATCCTGACAATGCAGAACGTTGACAGATCAGGAATTCGTATTTGGTAGTGATGTGTGGATGGCGTTCTTTTCAAAACACACGTGCCAATTGTTGTAAACATGATTTTAAAGGGGAAATTAATAATTGTGGTTTATGCCTGGTCGGAATAAATCACACCAAGTTTTTCATATATTGGAATAGAGCTGTGTAAGAAGAAGCCCACAGATTTGTGGAAATTGCAATACTCACTTTTCACACCAAGCCTCTTGCCACTGTAGGTGACAGGAGAACAAAAGAAGAAGCCCCTCCCTGCTTGTTCGATGAATGAACACCTCTGGCTGGATCTGCGTTCATGAAAGGCGCGTTCTTGAACTTGCAACACATTTCTGGTGTGAATGTAGCTTTATGTCTTTGCGTCACTGCGCAAGTTTTTAAGTCCGTTTTTTGGGTTTAATGTACAAAAAGTGTGGCTGTTGAACACATGTCAAACTTTAAGCATTAGAGACACAAAAACAAAAATTACAAAAAGTCTTTCATTAAATTTATAAAGCTAAATCATTTCTTGATTGTAACACATTGTGCATATTATACTGCTCCTTAGTTCTTCCCTACTTTAGCTATGGTGCTGAAGTATGAGGGAATATTTATCTACATATCACCTTTACATATTACACTATAGAGCAGTACAGATAATAAATACAACTGAATTCTTAGAACACAAAAAAAAAATGTTTTACCAACAAAACTATTGAAATTAAATGACTTAGTTAAATACCAAACAGCACAAATTCTTTTTAAGGGATTCAAAAGTCTTACTAATTAATATACAAAACCTATTTCTTATCAAAGAGAAGTAGTTTAACTAAATGAAGACAGCTCTGCATGATTAACCTAAACCTAGTGAGTCTGACAGGGAAAACAGAACATGACAAAAGCATCACAAAACTTAAGCACAGAATCCTCACAGTATCCCTCCCCAAAAGGGCAGATTCCAGATGCCCAATCACCTGAGAGGGGACCTGGAGGAACAAAACACAGTCCAAGTCCAGAGACTGAGCTCTTGCAGCCAGCCGGATGTGAGGGGTAACAGAACCCCTCCTCAGGAACAGGCATGAAGAGGAGCAGTCCCAGCGACTCTCCCCAGGGACAGGAAACATGAAGGGGAGCAGTCAACAACCCACCTCTGGAACAGGAAATGTAGCCAAGGGGGCTGTGCGGCAACCACCCTCGGGAACAGGGACCATAAAGCGTGGTTCCGGTGACTCTCCTCAGGAACAGGGACCATAAAGCGTGGTTCCGGTGACTCTCCTCAGGAACAGGGACCATAAAGAGGAGCAGCCCCAGTGACCCTCCACAGAAATGGGACAGGGAACAGGAAGGAACGGTTCCGGCGACCCTCCTCAGTAAGAGACACATGAGAAGGAGCAGCCTCTGTGACCATCAGGACAAACAGGAAACAGGAAAGATGGCCAGGACAAACCCCCCCAGGAACCGCGTGCGTGCTGATGGCTTGGCATGAATATGGCTGCAGAAAAACCCCTGAGACGTGACGTGGCACGCCATCTCCTGCTGGGTCCAAGGTAGTCAGGTCATTCTTCCAGGGAGTGGTGGTGGAGGTCCCAAAATGCAGGAGACCGGCCGACGAAAAAGTAAAACATTTAATAAAGTAACTGAAACACAAAAATTGCTGAACTTATATAACAAGTTTTTCTTATATTATAAGTGAGCTGTTAGAGAAAAAGTTGGGAGCACATTTAGCAAGATTTGCACTGCTTCAACTTTTTGCACTAAGCCTCTTCCAACTGTAGGTACATGCGCTAGTATCTGGTATCTGGTACACACCGCATGCTAAAAGGGCGCTAAAGAACCCATGTTTTTCTTCTATCACAGTGCTGTGTGAAACAACCCATTCCACAACTGGAGGAATGTTTTGTTGGATGAATCCTACAGTAGTTGTTAAGAAGACTAACCAAGGTTAAGAAAGGGACTGTTTGATAGACTAAGAGCACTATAAAAACTGTCTCACACTGCAGGGACTCACTGTATGCAAAATGTTACTGACAGTCATTGATCCAATTTTCTAGTAATTTTTTTGTCATGCTGTGCATAAAAAGGTCCGCTAGACTGTTTTTTTTTTTTTTTTTTAACAAAAATATGACTAACTTTGACAATTATAGGTTTTATTTGGCATTTACTTTTATTTTATTGTTAATCTCTTCCATAAATGCATAAACTAAAATGTTTCAAAGATCAGAACATCAGAATTCTAAACGTTAACATTTCTGTCTGTGCACAGTATGGCAGAGACTTACAGATAATCAACACAATTTCACATGTGGTGGAGTACACAAACAAAGACTAAGTCCAAACAGAGTTTTTTCTGAATTTGCTGTCACAGTGGCGTTATTAAAGTGAATGTTTGCAATCGAGCATGCAAGCTGTGGACGAATCTGCGGTTTATAGGGCAGTGGGAGTCAGCCCAGAGTGGAGACGAAGCGTTTTGAGTTATGCTAAGGCTTTAAAAAGGATATAAAATGCTACCTGTCTGAATGTCCTCTACTACAAATGCTTTTTTTTAGCCAGGAATTCTTTTAGGTCACCTTGTTTGGTTATCATGGTTTTGGTCGCAATTGGTCACAACTCCAAATAGATGGCCATTTTGGAACTTCCACTAAATTGCAACTCTGATTGGACAAAAAAAGGATTTCTCCAATTTAACTATCTGTCTTTATCAGAGACTGCTGCCCTCTGCTGGGACTCTGTAAAATTGCCATTGGCAGTAATTTTTAGGCAAAAAGGTTCAACTGAAATGAAGTCGAAGAAGAGCAAATACTAAATGATGTGTAACTGAATAGTGCTTTTCTACCTTAAGACCGAAAGTCCTTTCCAATCTCAAGCCCCATTCACACTCTGATGGCGGCTCCGCTGCCATGTAAGGCGCTACCCAAACCACTCGGAGCAATATGGGGTTCAGTTCAAGGACACTTTGACAGATGAGCAGGTAAGGCGAGAACCAAACGTGCAATCTCCTGATCAGAGGTCAACCGCTCCACCTGTGGACTTGAATAGACCAAAAACATCAATACTTGCATGGTGGTGATGTAGGAAAGCCAGGACGGATCTATCTTAGCTGATAAAGAGAAAATACTAGCATTTACTCTACTGGTGTATATGGTTGGTGTGCTTGGGCAAGAGGTCATAAGGATACTGAAATAAGCCACATATGAGTAACTAATCCCCTTGTTGAATATTTGGCACAGTTCAATACAGTCCAGTAAATGGTCAATAGGATATATACTAAGTTGAAGGTTTCTCTATTCTTCCAGATTTAGAATTACTCTACTTCTACAGCACAGCCAGCTATCTGTTAGTGCGCCCTTATTGAACGAGAGATGTGTGTGTTCTACAGCCATACCCAGTGACCCAGATAGTGAATGGTTTGTGCCACCGCAGCAACTATCTATTAGCCTCAGAAAATTGTGGTCTAGTTTAGATACTATTGTCTGGTAAATGATTCGTTGTGTCACATTCTGTGTTTGATAAAAGACTTCAGGTGTTGCTTCCCTTCTGGAGCATTTCTCTCAGTTGAGAGAGTCTCAGAAGAAATCAGGCAAAATACAACTGCACTTTCATTTTGTCAAACATTAGGCTCTAGTAAAATCAACACAGCGCTTTCCAAAAGCACAGATTCCCAATTGCCACACTGAAGACTCCCATGAGGGGAGCCCCAGTTGGCCTGCTTCTGCAGCCAGTGGCAGCAGATATTTAAATGCTGTCTTCAACCTCACAGGGCGACAGAAATGAGTTGTTGGATCACTTTACTGGTTTGTTGACTTGTGCACTACGACCAGTTCGTAGATGAGGTTGGGAAAGTTGTCTGTGAGATGATGGGTATCCAAAAGCTTGAGTGCCATAAATGTTAAATAATATAAATATCTACTGGAAATGCTGCACTTCTTTGGTTCAGTCTTTTTTCTTCATTCATGGTTGTGAGGTCTGTGTTCCATCTGATTCACTGGTCCCTGCTGTTGTACTCAGTCCCTGTCCCACTGAACACATAATGACTCTGGTCGTGCAGCAGCATGCACTAAATGCTCCTAATATGGAACCTGTTGAACAAACCTTTGAAGACCAAATAACACTGTTCAGAAGCGGCCATTGACTGTATATGAGAAGTGGAATGAGTGAGTGTGACGTCGTTGATAGAAAGTGGCTTACTTTTGGTTCCAACCAAATCAAGTCAATTCAGTCCATTTTTTTTCGCAGTATGTGGATGTGCACATAGGTGTGTGTAGGTGAGAGATTGGAGACAATCTAAGTACCCTAGTGGTGTACAGCCAACATGTAAACAAAAACAAAGTATCAGATTTTCTAATGATAGAGTTCCTTTAAGAAATATGAAAAATGATAAATTAAGTTATGCATTCTATAAATAAACAAGGTAGTGGGTCACTTTTTACATCACAAGGGTTAAACAAAGAAAAAAGTTCTTATGGTTAGATTATAGCCTACCCAGTTGTTTATAACAATGTTCAAACTTTGAACATGGCCTGTGTTTTAAATGACAAAGGTTTGTTTTTCTTTAGGCGTTTTTTCTTCATTACAACTCAGTTAATTTAGTTCAACAACAAAAGTAATAAGCATCTAAACAAGAAAACAGTTGCTATAATCTAACCTGATACTTACCGTATGTTGTGTAAAGTTGTTTAAAGCTCACATTGAAGTACGTAGAAAAATTCCTGAAAGGAATGAGGTGGAAAACGCTCCTCTGAGCCAAACCTGAAATGTGACTTTTATGTAAATGTGGAGTTTTCTTCTTATCTGCACTATAGTCTGTTTGCTTGTTTTTGGAGTATTTGTCTTATAGTTAATGAATTACAACTTCAGAGAGCAGAGCTTTTGCCAAAAAAACTGCAGTGAATCCTCACTCACAATTTAAAGAGTGTAGTTTATAATAATAGCTGGTGGCATTACATCATGTTAGGGCAAATATTATGTCATTGTTTGTTTGTCAAAGATGAGCTAAAGGGCGAGGAATTAAAACAGAGTTTTTTTTTCTCTATTAGTCCGTATTTTCATCTGAGGAAAATGAGAAGTTTTCTTCTCCAAGCAACACAGGTTTGTTGGTTTTGGTCGTACTTATTCAAGAAAGGATCAATAATTCGAAAACTTAATGTTTAGTGGCTCTTCAAATGTCAGAAAATGAATTAGTCTGAGTCATAATCTGACATATTTACTTTGGGTTTTTGGCTCTCCAATATTGTGAGCATATTTCTGAGGAGAGACAGTGCTTGGGACTGAAACTGTTACAGCTTTTAACATTTGGGTTTATTTATTCTGCATCTGTGGAGACTTTTACATGTAAATTCAAGACACGTCATTTTAACCTTTTTGTAATACAATTTATTAAATTAACTTAATTGTTTGATTTTTCAGTATGTTATGGCATGCATGGTTTGTCATGTGTGCATTTTTACCTTTTCTATCATTTCATCTAAACAGTGCCTCTTCAAACTATAAGCCACAGCGTTTCCCTCCAATTTATTTTTTCATTGTTTTTGATCTATTGTGTTCTGTGGGTTTTTTGTTTTAAATAGGAGCTTAATGATTAATTTTAACAACGATTCGATTCATAGTCAAAACTGGTTCATTTTAATGATCTGATTTGACCTGATTCACTGACCTAAGACTGATCTAGGACATATTTAGCCAAAACTTCAACCCGTGTGACTCAGAGATTTCCAGATTCCTTGTATTTTTTGCAAGATAATTAAGTGTAAATTAAACATGTGTGCAAACACACAAGTAAACAAGAATTACCATCAAATCCATTCACAATTTAGTTTGATAAAGTTGAGCCCACTGTTGTTTTTCCACATCAAAATAATACAAAGAGAACATTATTGGAACATTCTACCTCACCGTAGGGTCACATGACTTTGTGACTTTGTAATGATGGATTGATCATTTCTGTTGTTTTTAGGTTATAGTAAAGGAAACGTACTGTACCTCGATCCAAGTGGAATTCTCCTTAATTGATTGTAATGGATTTATCTCATTTTGAAACACAATTATAATGGTATCAGTCACTTTGATTAACATGTGGCTTCAGACAGATTGATCTGTTAGATCATAGAAATAGAAACTGACCCAATGATCAGATCGGTTAATCCTTACACCCCTGATTCGAAACCATTTTTATCTGTTTTTATGTGAAGCACATTGTGTTCTACAGCATGTTGATGAATAGTGCTCTTTAAATAAAGGGATTTATTGAGTGGTGAACAAAGTCTTGAACAAACTTGATTTGCCTTAAAAGTATAGATTCAAAAGGTTTTAATAGATGTATTTCTTTAGCTTCTGATAGTTGGAGACCAACTTTATGCCCCTCTGCCAATAGAGGGCAGCAGCACAACTGCAACTTTTTACTACATGGCATATCTGCCTTGAGTGATGTCCCACCTACACACAGAGGACGTTTCAGAGATTGGTAAAGGTGATGTGGAAACTCTGTTCGATTCTGAAGTAGAATTTGACAAATGTGTTAAAGTGATAAGCTAACTATTTTGGGAAATGAAGCCAGTTTTTTTACCTGATGTGAACTGAGGAGTTATGTGTCTTATGGAGCATGAAGTTGAACTTTCTTTTTGGTTATTAAGTAAAACTTTTACTTATCATCTTTAAACACTTTCTAAGAATGAAAACCAGCTTAAATGTAAACTTTTCACAACGTTTTTCATCGTGGATTGGTCTGATTGCAGACTTGAATGACAGATTCAAAAGGCCTCTCTTGTGTGATTATTGGTTCAGAAGAAAATATATAATTCTAAACCAAATTTGATAGTAAAGTGGATCATTAGGTTGATGGAGGAGTTATGACTAAAGAAAAGCTTTTGCTGGGACATTTGCTCCAGCGCTCCCACTGCTGACCAATCGCGTTTTTCCGCCTGCGTGTGGGAATGCGTCTGAGCGCGGACAGCAGGGAGTGTTTCTGGGGAAGATAAGAGGGCAGTGAAAGTTTGGAGAGCTCTGCGCTCTCGTTTCTGGTGACATCGACGCAGAGGGAGGGAGGTTTGTGAAGGAAACCTAGATACAAATCTGCCCGCCTCAGTCCTCTCAAAGCCTTACGGCGCGCCGAGCTGTTACGCGCCTCTTCTCCCTCAAAACTTTTCCTCTAATTCCTACCAAACTGCCAGTCACTTCTTCTTCTTTTTTATTTTGAGCTGCGGGATGCTCTCTGGAAGGAGGTCACAACCCAGCAACTTGGTTGCAATCTGGAAAGTTTAGGAATCAGGCTAAACTTGTCGGGGAGTTGGTGAATGGTGAGCATTTGGAGGAACTTTTACGCATCGATCTGGGTGACGTCTTTACCTGCATAAAGCGCGTCCTGGGTGTCTCATCACAGCCACAAGTTTCTTCTTTTACTTCTATGGCAGTTTCCCCCCCCATGGATCCCTATTGATCGACAGAAGTTGTTGTTCTAAAAACTGTATCCATCTTCTGAGCCATTTCCAAAAGCGCATACAACGGATTTTTCAGCAAACTTGTCCGGGAACAAACTCTGCGGGATATCATGGCTTCAGTGGGACCGGGAGAACTCGCAGCGCCGCGCCGGCTTTGGGCTCTGCTCCTGGCTCTGCTCGTGAGCGCAGCGCCGGTGGATGGATGCCCACACAAGTGCAGCTGCTCCGGGTCGCATGTGGACTGCCAGGGTCTGGGTCTGAAGACTGTACCCAAAGGAGTACCGAGGAACGCAGAGCGCCTGTAAGAACAAACAGCATCTTCACTCGTCACTGTGTGGCAGAACTTCAGGAGGTCTCGTTTAGTGCAGACGCTGACGTTTATTGACTCATCAGTGACTTTATTTTACACATATGCCCAAGTTATGTGAGGTCACTACACTCATTATTTATTTATTTACCCCAACAAGGGCCCTACGCTGTCATGGGTAAATATCAATAAAACGATCATATTAACACTTTGTTGCATTGATGAATATTGATGAAAAATATTGCAAATGATCCTTTTACATTAAAAGGCTGATATGAAAATCAACAAATTACGTAATTATGGAGGATTTTAATATCTATAGTACAGAGTATGTACGTTTGCATTCACTAAGAGAATGTGAGATGAACTTATTTACATTTTTAAAAAGAAAGCATTTAAAATATAGCTACAAGTTAGTAGTTTTTTTTTTCTAAAAAGTTGATTTTTCTGGTCTTGTATACAAAGTTTTGAGTTTTTTATTTTTATATTACTTCCTGTCGCTCTTTTTCTGCAAACGGATTAATCTTTCGTAGTATTGATGTCTGGGGCAGACAGATGCTGCTGCTGCCGCCGCCTGACTGATCTTGACACGTCTACACCAGTGCAGCCACACACACTCATTCACAATCACATGTTAAGGTATGGAAGTGATTATGCGTGATAACGGAGCAGCCAAAGCCCTGCAGGGGATCCACAACAGACCCAACCCTGAGACAACAAACACAATCAGTGAGGCTGTGGAGGAGAGTGTGTGTTTGAGGGGAGCGGGGTGTTGCAGTGTTTGTGGAAATGTGTGTGAATGTTTGGAGTACGGATCCATGTCTGTTCTTTACCTGCTTTTGCGTGTTTGTGTTCCTGGTGCACATATGGCCGCCTATCCTGCACAGCCCCTCTGACCTTAGGTGAACTGTTGGCTTTCTCCCAGCAATCTCCTGAAGACATTTACACCACAGATAAATAAATAATTACGGTGAGTTGTGACGGCAAAGTGGGATAAGGTGTTCCTCTGCTTCTCACCGGGCTCCCCAGGGTGGAATATTTGCAGTAACAGTGGCCCTTTCTGCCCCCATCACTCCACAAGTTTTGTGTTTACACGTCCCTGATTTATCCAGGTCAGTGTTTCAGATGTGACTCCAACCAGGAGTTCCTCTCATCCTCCATCTGCCTCTCCTGCTCAGCTGGTCTTCATCTCACTTTCCCTGTGCTGATATATTTTTGAGTCCAGGCTGGGAAACATAAAAATGGATGAGTTTCCAGTTCCAAAGGTTGTGGCAGATGGGAAACATTTTAAGGGAGAGGATGAAGAATATTACTTCTGGCGGGGTCTCCGTTTCCCAAAATGACAGAAGGTCATTATGAACATTACTTTAAACAAAAATATTCATTTCTGACTTTTGCATTACAAAATAAGTTAAAAATTAGGGCTGTCGACGCATGCAATTATTTAAAAAAATTTAACGCGGTAATATGTATTAATTACACTGATTAATTACACTTCGTAAAGCAACCGTCTTCCGCGGTGTGCGTCGGGTTCTGAATTCACAATTGGTTGGACACAATCCTGTTTATACGATGGTCACTTACAAAAGAAATAAAATATTCAATAAGTTTTTTGTACTTTATTTATGTTATTTTAGGTTTAATCGCTTTTTCACAAAGGGTAGACATTTCAGACAATAAAAATGACGGAAACATTTACAGTCTGGCCTTTTTTTGTTTAAAAGCTGTATATTGTCATATAAAGTTTACCTAGGAAAACATTGTGTATAAATCGTTATTAATCACAATCCTTAAGTGTGATTAATTTCATTATTTTTTTAATTGATTGACAGCGCTATTTAAAATACATGTAGTGTTGTTTTTTCAAATGACTTCATCTTCTATTTCTTTGTAACCTTTTTTTATGACCAGCACTTTAATAAAACTGTCAACTTTACATTTAAATAAGCTAAACTTATTTATGTTTGCATAGCATTGGTCTTCTTGTGCAAAGAAAATGGCTGTTTTTCTTAATTTATACAAAACAACTTAACATTATTATAAGGAACTTGCCCGTTTAGGAAAATAAAAGTTGGTAATAATCATTATTACTTGCTCTGAACTGAAGCAACATGTGGTTCTTACTAAAAGAATGGAGAGAAACTAGTTCTTGTATCAATGGAACTGTTTTTATTTTAACAAAACAGCCTTTATGCATTTTTTGTTTTGTTTTTCAGCATCTGCTAAAGCCCACCAAAATACATAAAGAACATCATTTATTTGTTTGCGATGTGCTCGCAATTCTTCTGCAAAGTGAAGCATGTTACTCTGGTTCCATGATGAGATCCATAATGCTTTGAATACACCGGGCATGTATGGCGCATTTAATATCACGCGGAACGTAGTTTTTATACGCACTTTACGCATACGGTGGTAACTGTCTGTTGCTACCTGATAAATGCACATATACTCAGTTGGAAGACGCATTTGGAAAAATAAATTATCAAAGTGGTGCAAATCTGGTGAATCTTGCTCCAAACGTCTTCTTTCACAGCTTTATTTCAATAAATGAAAGACTCGGTGTCATAGAATTCCAGCCGAGCACAAACCACAATTATAAATTTCTCCTTCATGATTGTTTTTCAATGGGTTGGTACTTTAGTATTTTGAAAGGAATGCTATGCATACATCACTACCACATCCAAGTCCCTGATTGGTCAAAGTTCGTGCACAGTCCCTGTGCGTTTTGTACCTAGAGCCCAAAAACGGACTTAAAACATTGCATAAAGACATGTGAACACGGAAGCCCAAAACACGCATGTAGAAGTGGTTGCTTGAATGTACAAACATAGCATTACACACTTTAAAGTAGTTTTTTGTTTGATAAACCATGATGAATTTCACCAGCTATGGTCCCACTATAAAATAAAAAAACCCAGTTATTTTCTAGGACAAAGTGCGGGGCAAACTCACCCACTCTCTTTTCTTCTCCATATCCAAGACCTGTCCTCTTGTTTGAATCTTGTTAATTGTTCAAATTGTATGAAATGTCTTGGGTTGTGTTGTAATCAAACCGTTGACCAGCGCTTGCATGAAAAAGAGATCTCCACAACTCAACAGGCCACAAAGAGTAAAGAAAGCATCAACAGGTTTCTTTAAACACAGTTCCTACCCCCTGAATAGACTATTTCCTACCTCCAATCCAGATGGCTGCCTGTGGAAATGAGTCCACCTGTCATGTCGACCGTCGCTCTCTTTTAAATCCAGGTTTTTCTCACTATTATAAACGGTGTATTTGCAAAGGTTAACATGAGAAAAACAGTGGCGACCTCGACATGTTCACTCAGCACGCACTCATTCACACACAAACACCCTCACAGCTTACCTCCGGCCAGGCAATTCTGTAATGTCCTCCTTGGGAAGCCACTTGAGACCTCATTTGCATTTAATTTGAGTGGAGGCTTGGTGTGGGGGGGTTAACAGGCTTAACAAGGCGAGAGTAAAATAAATTAGAAAACAGGGAGTGCTTGTCTCTTTTGGTTCACTTTACACCTGCCCTACAGGGACCCCAGATATACACAGCACACACCCGGTAGCCCTGATTTTTGGCTCTGAGAGCTGCAAACCATTGGCTAGCTTCTGTTAGACCCCAGAATAGTGACTGTAATAGACTCCAGGCTTTCAGCCTTTAGTTCTCTGAGCTGCAGTGAGGCATTTCTGTCTTAAAAATGAATTTGCGCCAGCTGACATGTACCCTTCAGCAGTTTTTGTCTCTTTTAAGATGTAGTTATGAATGCATGAGTGGTGGGTTTGCAGTTGAATAAGGTCACTGCTGGAAGTGGCAAGCTGCCTGAGCCAACTGTAGAAAAAGTAATTTTGATTTTAACTGCACATTTTTCTGTTCCCTGGCTAACAGCGCTTCAAGCAAGGTTTGGCAGCTTTTTTATGAACAACACCTTCTCTGCTTTCTCCATCCCTGCCTGGCGTTTGGTCTCGTTGTGTCATTGGACTTCCTTTTCCAACTCTTCATCTTTGTCCAGACTTTATTCCACTTTCCCAGACGTTACTTTTCCTCTCTTCATTCTTTTTCTCTCATTAAGTTTCTGTTGTTATTTCACCTTTGGGTCGTTTTGATCTCTTCTGCCTCAATCCCACCTCTCCCCTGACCCACACTTCCCCCTCCAGCACATACCCTTGTTTTGCAGACATCTTTCTCATGCAGTTTTCACGACCCCCCTTCCCCATCCCCCTTGTTTCCCCTCTTGTTGTCAACCTACCACAGAGCCCCTTACTCTTATCAAAGTTTGGTGTTGATGGCTCAGTGGATATTGTGAGCGCTATTCCCTCAGCTATAGCCAGTATTTCAGGATGGGACTGGAATTTACATGCGAGTAAAATTGGAAATCAAACAGCAGCAGTTCATCTCTTTCTCTTTGCCTCTGCTGGTGGATGTCAGCTCAGGGTCAGCTGGATGGTCTTTGTCCTCTTCAACACTGGAGCTTGTTTTCCTGCTAAACAAGGTCAAAGTGGATCAGGATCTGGATTTGGACCTGAGGTTTTTGACTCTGGCTTTGCCAGCACTGGTGGTTTCAGATATCCCAGCAGCTCCAGTGGTGGTTCTGGGTCAGATGGGAACCTGTTTGACGAGCAGCTTGCCAGCATTGCTCACTTCATTACAGAAACCCTGAGCTTCTGGCCCAACCGTCCTTTCCCCCGTGAAGCCTGGACCTCTGAGCATGTTCCTCTTGGGTCTGTTGAGCAGCGCCCTCTGTACCCTTCATCCTTGGTGATCCTAAGTCCAGCAGCGGCTACCATTCTATGCCATATACACGGGATATTTTTGACCACATGGATGTAGATGGAGGCAAACAAGGTGGTTCCTCCAAGACTGGATACAAAGGACAGAGGACTACTGAGGTTAGCTCAGAGGTTGACTTATTTTGGGATCAATCATATGAGAAATAATAAAGATGAGTCTAAATAAAAGAAAAAATTAAATAAAAATCGAATTCTCTGGTTTATATGTTCTACTTATTCCAGTAGAGACATACTTCCTTACATTTTGTCCAAGTTTGGCTAAATATATAGAAATTTGATACCGGAGATCTGATCTCACTGTAAACATAATTGTGTTGTGTTTAACTTTTTGCTAAACTCTGTATATCAAAAGCATTTGTTTGCCAGTTGGCTGGTTGGTGGTTTAAATTCTAGCAGTCCATATGCTGAATTGAGTTTTTGCAAGACATTGTTCACGTGTTACATTGAACAAATCATAGGTCTTTAGTTTTTCTGTACTTCTACTGCTTGAAGTAGTTGAAGGCATTATATTGTGGGACAATGTGCAAATTAGCAGCACATTTTCCTGTGAATCACATTGATTTGGTATTACACAAATGCAGCATAGACTCTAGGATAAACCAAAGATTAAATGTGGCTCATAAATGCAAACACATACTGTACGTGTTCAGTGTATTCTGTCTGGAATGTCACAGTCTAACTTTTCTTTTGCAATCAGTCTGTTTAAGTTCCCCATCCATCCATCCATCCATCCATCCATCCATCCATCCATCCATCCATCCATCCATCCATCCATCCATCCATCCATCCATCCATCCATCCATCCATCCATCCACTTCATGTTGCCTGTAATTTAATCTCATCAAGGTTGATCAAACCTCTTTAAGACTCAAAGCGGAACTGTTCCACCGTGTAACCGCAACAGAAAAATACTGTTTGTAAAAGTTATGAGAATCTACGGATACAAAGGGCAACCCTTGCTGACGCCTATAAAAGTGTTATGTTTTTAATTTCATTATATATATTAACTCACAATATATTAAGTAATTATTTTTTAAAGGAGTTAAGACAATGCAGTTCCTAGTTAGCAACTTTTAAAGTTTGTCATTCGTGCGGTTAAGTGCAAATAGCTACAAACTGTCTTTTTCTTGTAGTTGTTAAGATTCAGGCTGATGAATCTGATACTTGCTGAGTGCACTGATCAATATGTGTGAACAACACAGATTTGCCATAGCAGCTACCTCTGCACCATGGCGGCCATGATCAAAGGATGGCAGGTTCAGTTCCCGCCTTTCTCTTGGTGTTTATAGGTTGGTGCCAGTGTTCGGTAGCGGAGCTGCCATCAGTGTGTGGATGTTTGAATGGGACTGTGACTGTAAAGCACTTTGGGCTTTCTAAGAAGGTAGTAAATTGATAAATAAGTATACACCATTTACTATTTCAGACTGTGACGAGTAACCCATTTTTAAAAAAAGTGTATGTCTTAATTGGGGTTTTGCATCCTGATTTTAGCGAGGTTAACATGTACGCATCCTTCATGGCGCATTGTGTTGCAGTCGATCTGTAGAAAGTTGTAGCTAGACCCACAACGGCCCTTGTCAAACTAGCATAAATATATTAAAAAACATCTACTGCATGTAAATGCATCTCATTTGCTATTTAAGTCAACAACGTTATGTAAATATTTAAATGTTTTTAATAAAACTACTGGTTGCTGGATGCCAGCTCTTAGGGGATGCTGTTCCCACAAAAGCTGACGCTTTGTGGATTTTTCATGGATAGAAAAATTTGAGGACAACCTCAACTGGCACAAAGCATGTAGTTATTGTTGAAAAAAAGCCATCATTCATAGAAGTGTTCTTATTTTTATATGGGTACAGGGGTTACAAGGTACAGCTGAGTTTTATTTCTATCATGTAGACTAAGGAAAGTCCCTAAACCAAAAAGTACAAACCACAATGAGCTTTCTATTCCTAAATGACCTCTTTAATGTTACACCTATCATTCATGACAATCATGTGGTGTCCGTTTTGTTTTCCTCCCACTACGGTTGAGTCAGTTATGCCATACCAAATGACACAAGTGAGGGTAACTGACATTCAGGCTACAGTCCTGGGTCAGTGGGTGATGTTCTTTTCTTCTGTTTTATCCGGCATGGGGGCAGTTGACCTTTTATTTAATGACTGCTAGCCTGCCAAAGAGGCAGCCAGCTGGCACTGACAGTAGGCTCTATCCTTCTGGGAAATGGAGCAAACTGGATGCTACAAGGAAAAAACACACACACAGTATTCACATGCACTTTATGCAAAAAATGCATCAAAGGCGTACAAACAGAGATACAACCGCACACTTTCAACAAAATTGATACAGAAACTACTTAATTGTATGCAGTTAAAGAAGTACTTGCTAGTAACTGCTAATACAACTGAGCAACGCATCCCTGCAGCATTTTTAAGGAACTTATACCTACAGTGTTTATAGTTTTGCGTAATTTACAAGGATGTCTTTCCCTTTCACATGATTTGATGCACATCTCAAAACATGGTCCACAAATCAATACATATACATTTTCCACTAACTATGAGGCAGTTTGATACAATCAAATTATTTTACCTATATGGAAACAATCTGTCGACCATATTTTTCACACTGTAGAGTGCACATGATCATTGGGGGCACCATCAATAGATGGTCTATTTTTGAACATTTGTCATATACTGTATAAGGCACACCAAGCCATAAGGTGCGTCAAGCAAGACAAAAGCGTCAGAGATGAATCTGTCAGGCAGTCTGACTTTATCAACTGCATTCACAGTAACTCTAGAACTTGTTTGGAATTCGGTACACATTAGCCGCACTAGTGTATTCACAATACCTGTAACTCCTAATCTTGATTGCAACAAGTAAAAAAAAACAGACTCATAGGCTGCAGGTAAAACAAATCCTAATGTGACTACACAAATTCCCAACCTTGTTAGCAACATGTACAGTAAAAACAAACAAAAAAAAAAAAACCACAGTCCAACACCAGTACACATTAGCTGCATTAGCATATTCTCAATTACAACCTACCTTGTTTACAACTTGCTAAGAAAACAGACTGACATTTTGACAGAACGCTGTTTTACTTCTCAAGATCACTTTAACATCAGTAAACAGAACCAATAATTAATTCAGATAAAAGGCGCTTCGGATTATGAGGTGCACTGTCGGATTTGAAAATAAATAAATACATAAAGACAAGGCTTTTTTAGAGCACCTAATAGTGTGGAAAAAATGTAGATATTTTTTATTCATTTTGTCACATAAACATATAAATGAACAGTTGAATATAAATATGAATATAAATGAAAATTTATTTTAACGGAGAAACTCTTTTTTTTCTTTCTCACTCCATATTTATTATTTTAAGCAACAAAAACAAAATGTCAATAAGACAAAACAGCTTCAAACATGTTAACCTGTATTTTAGGTCTGTTTTGTTCTTTGTGGGAAAAATATTTGCAGTGCTGTGTCTGTATCTGCTTACAATCTTAGTTTTTCAGATGAGTGAAGTATTTTTAAAGCATTGGCTTTTTATTCTTTTGGATACATTTTTAATGATTCAATAAATGTCTGGCAGTAAAAGTAAAAAAGTCATCTTTTCATCTTTGTATGGATGATTATTAATAAAGCCTTTATCAGGACTTTAAATCAAGATGACCAAATCTCTGCTATAATAATAATAATAATAATAATAATAATAATAATAATAATAATAATAAACACTTAAAATTGTATTTTTAAGAGTCTGGAAACCAGTTCACGGTGTGTCTGTGTCTCATCCCATCAAAACTAGGATGCGTTCCAGCTTTATGCTAACTCTTAACAGGATAAAGATGCTGTAAAAAATAGAGGAATGAAGTGATGTTACTTTAAAAGAATAGCTCAAACTGCATACCAAAACTCATTCTGCTCCCACTGGAGCTCAAACCTTAAGAAAGAGCCAAAGTACTGCTCCAGTGCAGTTGATTACTGATCATCAGCAAGTGTGTCTATTTCTGCAAAAGCACAAGTTTGGAGAGTTTTCTGGCCTGCAGCTTTCAGATGTCACAATGCAGACCAGAAATGCATCTGCACTATAGTCTTAGCAAAGTAAAGCCACTCATCAGCCTGGGATATGACCGGATCTATCTACAGTCAGACAGATTATTCCCAGATTAAAAAATATTGAAGACATTCATTTTTGTGTTTATTCTAGCAGTTTTATTTCAAGTCCAAGTATAATACTTATTAAAAGGACAAAAAATAAGTTTTTAGACATAAATGTGTTGTGAATGTTTATATGAGTGCAGATGAAAACCATGTTGCAATGATCAGTGTCCTTTATGTTCAGTAAATTCAGTAATTTGCCTCTATAAAGTACACAAAACCAAAAGAATAATTAATATTCTACATTTACTCTAAGATTCATGGGAAAACTTAACATGCAACTCCATACTCTCACTGAACACTCATTAGTACATGCACACGGTTCAATGGATTAAACATGCAGATGGTTGTAGATGGAAACTTTGACGTACAAGAAAAGAGTCTGTGTGACACAGAAACAAGCCAGAGTCACGAATGAACTTCTGTGACTAAGAGAAGTCCTCCTCAGAGGCTTGAGAGTTTGTACCACAGTAGACAACTCAGTATGTCTAGTATGCATTGAGTCCCTTAAATTTTACTGCAAGTGCCAGAGTTTTTTAGGTTCGTGTTTGTGTGAGTTTTAAGTGAGGGTATCCAGTGTGCCATAGTGCAGATATGTGGTGCAAAAAAAATCTACTTTCAAAAAGTTTTGTTATGTTGCTTACAGTGATCTACAAAGAATATCGTCTTTTCAGCCCTTCAAAATGAAAAATAAAATGTTCATACTCATGCATTAGCTTGCTATCAGTTCATTTAACAGCAAAGCATTAAAAATATTAGAAATGATTCAGTAGTAAAAGGTTTTTACATGTTTAATCCCAAATTTCGGTTTTTAGCCTCACTTGAAGTGTAGCTCTTTTCTCCAATTGCTAATTATTCTTTTTATTTAGTTAGTTTTTTTTTACCTATGTTGCACAAACGTGAGGAAATTCAAATTTTTTTTGATTGAGTCGGTTGTGACGACATGAGAGGATGTGCCCCCATGAACCAAACATCTGTTCTGAGGGAACACGGATGTCTGAGATCGAGTGTTGGTTTGACAGATGACTCCCCTGCATGAGACTTCTACCATCATAGTGTGTCTTAGAATAGGAGAAATCTCAACTCAGAAGTCCAACACATGAATTATTTAAACCTCATGTCTGTTTTGGATGGGCAGAACCATTATTTTTAGGTAAATTACATAGAATTTTCACAAAGATGTCAACAAATTTTCAAATTTCAACTTCTCGTGTCTTATTTGCTATATTTTTTATTTATACGGGTTTCAAAGGTAACAGGTTTGTCCTTGATTAAAGAATTCATGGCTTGATGAAAGCACTGGAGGTTGTAGGAGTTGGCAGATAATTCCCAAATACTGTGCGTGGTCTTTGTTTTTGTCAGTTTCTGTCAGCTGCAAGCACAGCGTGGTCAGCCTGTTGCTGCTCCAGGTACAGGTCAAACATTCTACAGTCGACGCTGTTATTTTGCAGCTTTGTGGGCAGGTGTTTCTTTTTTTGTTGTTTTTTAAATCTTTTAATCTTTTCCTTCTTTATTTCTCTTTTTCATCTGCAAGACTTACCTGCAAATTTCTGCACATATTGAAACAGTATCAAATATTTGGAAATTAAAGTGTTTTTGGAAAAGCCAAAAACATACAATGTTGGACATCTGCAATATGTTTTCAAAGAACTCCTGCGAGTGGCCAGTTTTGTGTTTATATGAGGAAATAAGCCATTTTTTAAAAGAATATCTAATCTTAGATGTGAAGATGATTGATCTCTGGATTCCTCTTGGTGATTTCTTAAAAAAAATCAACTGGATTCTACTTTGTAGATCATAAAGACGTGTTCTTTGCTGCTACAATGTGGTCAGAAATGAAAAGGGCCACTGCCCCCCCTACCATTGTGTTTAAGGTGGATGTTTAGAGGATTTTCTTTTTTTTTTCTGCTGCAGTTGGCATGGATGCACCACATTGTACTTGTACCTTTAAAGAAAAAACGTTTTTTATTTTTTACAAATAAAGTTAACGTTTTAGTTGAATTCACAATTTTCTATACTAATAATAAGCTCAAGGGATCTGTGCACCGTCATGAGTGTGTTTTTTTATTGTATAACTTGTCTCGGATTATCATTTTAGGAATCATACCAGAATTGTATCCATCCCAAAGAATAGACTGAAACAATTTTGTAAAAGTGTATAGTTTCACCTGCTGCAGCAGGCAAGCCTCAGGGTCAAAGTTGCATTAAATGTCAAATTCTCAGTTTTTACTTTTTACTTGAGTTTCTCACAATGTGATTCCAAAAGCTGCTTGTTCTTCACTAAGTGCAGAACAACTCATTTACTCATTTAGACAGTTGCAAAAGCTCTGTCTGCTTGCACTGTCACCAGCAACTCTTTTATCCGTCACATTATTCTTGTTCTTCGGCATCTTCACTGACCTACGGTTAGGTTCCACATTACTGTAAGTTCAAAACCTTTCTGCCAACTTCCAAGGCTAATCTCAACCTCCCTCCTCCATATCTGTCAGATCCCGTCAATTTTGCAATTGCAGAACAACTCCGCCCCGCTTCCCGTCACCCATAACAAAGCAATTACATTACTGGAACTCTTTTCAAAATGCATTTCTTCGTCTGCTCCAGATTCTGAATTATTTGAAAAAAGAACTCATCCAGAATGCTATTTTAAGCTTAATTTCTAGCTTTTCTTTAAATATGTCAGAAAAAAAACAAACAAAGGAAACAGGAATGTAAAGTAGAGAAAATGTAAATAGAAAAAATACTGTAAGAGATTCTTTGTTTGGAAAGAGCAATAAGAAAAGACACAAACCTCAACTTCAAAATGAGTCAAAGGGAAATGTTATTTCAAAGGTTCAGGTGAAACACTTGGATTGATGTTCAGATGTTCAGACAGGATTCCCCTTTATGGAGTGAAAGTCTGTGTCCTTCAGCTGGCATTCAGGGAAAATGTGCCTTTGACTAATAGCTCCTTTATCTACAGCGTCTACTCCTCTTTCTTTCCTGTCTCCTTTTATCTTTCCTCTCTAAAAGAAACTGTGCATGATTAAATTATAAAAAGAGTCTGTAGTTTATGTTTTAGGAAATGTGATCCATGGTCACAATAATGTTTTATTATTTCAATAAAACTGCGTTTTTCTAAACAGCAGACTAAAAGACTCCTTCAAAACATGTGTTCTGTTATTAGACTGAATTATATTCTTTGAATTATGATTGTGAATGTTAACTTGCTTTAGTGAATCTTTTATTGCTTTTGCAGGCTCTTTAAGTTCAGTTACACCCTCGAGACTTAGCACTTTTTTCCCCTTTTTTTGTTGTTTTGAAAATAGAACTTTTAAAAAATAGCTTTTTCTAGTTAAAAAAAGGATATAAACCTGTAAACCTTTTAGTAATGATTGCTGTGCATCATTGAGAGCTGCTTTCCAAAAGACAAGTTTGCTATTAAGAACTATTCTAAGGATGCATTCAGACTGGACACTTTTGGTTCGCTGAAAGTAAACCAATGTTCGTTTCCCCCGTCCTCGTGAAAACAGGAGAGAATTTATAATCTGAATTGAAGTAAAAAACATGATTTAGTTAAAGTTTCCTTTATTTAAGGAGCATTTAAAGTATTTAGTTAACAGATCAATTTTAATCTGCAATTCTTTATCCCAGTAGTTATTCATTTCAGGGTTGTTGGTTGGATCTCCACATGTGCAGGTTCAGAGCAGTTCAAAAGATCAGCACAATAATTTATATTTCTTAGATTTAGGTGGTTTTTTTTTTTTGGTACTGGTGTTATTTTTCTGTGTGTAACCATTTAAGTTCTGTAGAAAACCCACCAGGTTTTAGTTTTCAACTATTCTAGCTGCTATTGTTTGAGTTTAATATTCTTTCATGTATAGATTGAGGGTTTTCAGTTGCTTTTGGTCATATCTTTCTGGACTTTATTTTTGTCCATTCAGGCTCTGTTTGCGAAGGGAATGTTTTAGTTCAAGCTTTAAGTATAAGTTTTCTTCACAAAGTTTACTGTCTCCTGCATTCAGGTCCTTCACACACAGTGTTATCTTGACAAATGTTTGCTCAGATAAATAAAAAGAGCATCACATGTTCTCTGCAATTCCTCAGCAGCAGTTTTTGAGTTGATTACCTGTTTAAGATTGATTTTTAAATTGTAAATTTAGAAAAGATGGAACAAATTTTCCTTATTGTGGGTCAGGTTAACCCTCTACAAAATCGCCATTGTGTTTGGTATGCTTCTGATTTCGACACATGGGGGAAAACGTATATCAGTCACCAATACTGCTAATTGTTCCAATTAGAAAGATAAGTTTGGTTTGTAATTTTTAAAATTTGGTAATTCATGCTGATTTCAAATTAAGAAAGGTATTGTGTGTGTGCTTGGTTCAGCCTCAGCTAAGCGTCCTTTTTAACTTAAATACTGTTACTCCTGCTGTTTTTAGTCTGTTGACATTTTCTACATTTCAAGCTTGTAATGGCTATTGGATTCATTTTAAATAAAAAACAAACTGCTCAGAACCAATCAGAGTAGTTGATACCAAACTTAAAAAAATTAAAACGTGTACATTTGAGAATATTTGACCACAATTTGTAATAGAAATTCACCAGCAGGCTTGTGCAGAATCACATCCACACTGTCGTGTGGAGCTCTGAGAAGAAGGAAGACGGCAATTAGGATTCCTTGCGTAACTTGGAGACTTAGTGAACGAAATTGAGCATACCTATCTAACGGAGACATGAATGAATGGAGAGCGTGAGGGGGGAATGTGAGAGGGAAGCATTACAACAGCTTTTGCAGAAAACATGAGATAAGCAAAAGAAGTGAACGCGAGTATGACCTAAGCAGAACATGGAGAAAAAACAAAGGAATTTTGAAAGACAAAGAGTGGAAAAAGAGAAAAATAAGAACAAGATAAGAGTGCTGTGCGGAAGCAAGAGAAAACTGGCAAAGAAAGTGACAGCAGGGCACCTGGAAGTTTCCCTGATTCCTCTGTACCTGATAGACAACAGTCCAAAAAGAAGAGTTGAGACTGAGGCCAAAGACAAGAACAGTACCAACTAGACAACTACAGATGACCATGTACCACAGTGGTCTCCACTGAACGACCGGTCTGGTTTAACGTCAAACAACATTTTCACGGAGTGGTGAAATGGGTGACTGTTTTTTTTTTTTTTTTTCTGGTTTTTTGCCTCCAGTTTTCCTAAACTTTTGAGGGTAAAGTTTATCTTTATTCTCCGTAGAAAATCTGCAGCTGCTTTCAACTTTATTGGTACTCTAGATTTTATCCAGGAACCATTAAAATGAGCATGCATCTAACACATGAGCAACTTTATTAGCAGCATCCTCATAACATTAGATAGCTGGTTGCTGAATATTATTCATTGTTATTATGGTCTGTGGGAACAACTGTCACATCAAATCCATATTTCAAGTGAAGACTCCTGCAGTTTGTCTGTTAAATGCAGATTTCTTCTTTCTTTAAAGTCAAAGGCTCCTCTGTTTTTTTCTGTGAAAACAAACGTTCCAAAAGTGCTTGTTTTTCTTAACTTTTCTAGCTTGAGGGTTTCAATTTAGGAATCGTTGAACCCGCTTTAAGAAAATAACGGATAGATTTTTGACACGTGACTCAGCCACTTGCATCTAGAATGAGTTGGATGTGGTGGAGAGAATCCAGTAGTTTTCCAAAATAAAACTTACTTCAGAATCAGATTGAAAATAAAAAACAAAAAATGTAGGTCAAATGTAGGTTTTTTTTTGCGGCCCGCTACCAACTGGTGGTTGGACCACTGATGTAGTTGGCTGGTTTTGCCATGGTCACATTTTTGTTTTTTTCTTTTGCAAAATTTATATTTAAAACAATGTGGCTTAGACATGCTGTCACAAAGTGTGGTTTATTGCAAAGCTAAACAACATAGAAAACAGAATAACTTTCAGTTCACTTTCATTAAACTGATCGCACACAGTTTTAGTCGTTTTTTTAGTGTTTTTTTATTTCTTCCTCTCATTGGTGGTTCAGTCTGCAACTGTGCAGCTGCCAAGTTTTTTTGCAGCTCCTCAAGTCTCGCTCCACAGATACATGGGAGCAGGCAGACAGACTTCAGCTTTACTGTCTGCTGTGGTGCAGGTCCTGGATTGTGTGCATGTGGATTGTGTGCTAGTTATTGTGTCCCAATGGAGGATGGTGTGTTCATTCTCTGAACACCTGCTGTTTGCATTCTTGTCTTATCCCTGGTTTCCAATAGACATTCATGTATACTTTACCTCTGCCTGTAATGGAAACAAACAACATTTAAAGCTTTTGTATAAAAAGCCTTGTTTGTTGTTTGATCACCAGGTGGTCAGTTCACTTAGAGACCGAGTTAGGCTTTACTGCAGGTGGGGGTGGACACCCAAGTTTTACTGGTCCAGGTGCTTCAAGGGTCTGCTTCAGCTGCTTCTCACATTCAAGTCTTGAGCTTGTCTTTTGTACTTTAGTGATAAAAGAGAAGTAAATAACTGCAAACAAATTCCTTTTTCTTATTTCTAACCATTTATCATTTTGCAGGATTATATTGTTCAGGACAAAGACTCTTTGCAAAGGTTGATCTAGAATACTTTTTACTGCCCATCGTAGTAGCTTCTTTAACAAACGTCAACAACGTAGTGCATATAACAGTGGTCAGTTACTGTCCTATTACTTGCTGTGGGTCAGAGGTAGTGTGGCTTGTTAGCACCATGGACTTTCCATGTAGTCCATCTGGAAAAACCACAGTTCCTCTGTGTTATTGTGCTTTTTTTCTTTGATGGTTCCCTCTAAGTTATTGGTAAAGTTTCTTCTGTAACATTTTGATTAGCTGTAGTTTTTTTTTTTTCAAATGGGTTTTTGGTACACTCCAGTGTTGAGATTCCCTTCTTTATCGGTCCAAGAAGGGTAAACAATGTTCTTTTGCCTTTTCCTGCATAAACCAACTGTATCTGTTCTCTGTGTTGGCGTAAAGAGGGGATTTCTCCACTTTCTGGTTTATGATTTGAATCTGTCATCTCAGTATCAATGTGCAGGTCCAGGTCACACAAGTGCGATTACCTCCTTTGCTTCTTCCAGAGACAGTTTAGCCACTATGTGGGACACTGATTATACTGTGACACTGATGTGTTTTTGCCAGAAAAAATGTCCATAAAACTGGTGTTCAGACAATTGTCAGGCAGATGCCCAATAGATCCTAAATGTGCTCTGCTGTCAGCTTGGTTCTTTCTGGCAAGGTTGGGTATTGTTTCAGTCTTGCCCTCACCCTCTCTTTGGGCGGGAATTCAGAAGAAAAAAAACATTAAAGGCGATCATTTTTTCATGTTTTGCACTTTGCTGACATTGCTTTGAATGTTGCCGATGTGTTGTACTATGTAGCATACCAATGAAGATAAGGGGTTGAGAGGGGTTTAGTCAAAATGAAGGTGACTGAGTTTATGCTGCTCACAACTGATCGCAAGGGTACCTCTTTCTTGTGTATTTTCAGAAATCCATTTGGGATGGGATTAGGGATGTCCTGATCATGTTTTTTCTAATCCTGAGTCGTTTGATTTTAAGAATTTGGCGATGCACACACACAAAATGAAAAAATGTAATAAACAGATCCAAGTTGTCTACTAGAGCATTTATCTGTAATCAAAAGTAAAAAATATATAGTGCTGATCATAACAATGAGAATAAAAAAATCAAATCACTGATTGAGATGCAACTTCTGATATTTAAAGTTCAGTTTATACCTTTCAGTGCCATTACATTAAAAAAATAAAATAAAACTACACTATATGTATATATATATATATATATATATATATATATATATATATATATATATATATATATATATATATATATATGGAGTTTATGCTATTACCCGTAATAAACAAAAGTAGTGGGTCAGAAAAGAAAGTGTGTGCAGTCCATCTCACTTCACTTCTCATGCTTTTCTCTGAGAGGAACTGCATCCTCTGTCTGAGAGCAGAGGAGCTTTCCCTGGTGAAGGCCAGAGTTTCCACTGTGAGCAAGAAAAAGATGAAGATAAGAATGGAGAGATTAGAGGTGGGAGGGGAAAATGAAAGAGGAAAGGAAAAATGTGACTAACTGTAAAACAGAGAGATTGAGATAAAAGAGGAGAGATTACGGGTTGGAAGAAAAACAGATGAAGGCGCAGAAAAAGTGTTTATTCAAGTGCGAAACAGTGAATGATAAGCCATGAGCGCTTGTGAAGGGGAAATAGTGCAAAAAGAGTAAGATCAGAAGGAGATACGAAAGTATGAAAAAAAGGAGGCTGGGAACACGGGGGCAAGCCTGCAGTGAAGGATTGTCTTAAAAAGTAATGACTGGAGCACAGATTAAAGATAGATGAGGATAAAAGGGAGGAAAGGGGAAAATGTAAAAGATTGTGGCCATATGTAAACAGATAGGAAGAGGCAGATAATTGAGGGGAATTCCAGGGAGGGGTCAATGGACTGGGATGAATGTTACGAGTGAAAGCTTTTGGATGCAGTATTAGAGTCCTCTCTTGGAGCAAATATGTGGAATACAACGACAGTTTATTACATTAAAATGTTTACTTCATTTCCAGACTTCAGTTTTTTTCCAATAAAGAGTCAGTGGTTGGTGAATAGGACCTTTGGCTGGAGGGTCAGATGCAATCTGATGTTCAGCAGCATGGTTTGATCTGAGAGGCGTATTTGAGTGTTGGGATTTTGGCGGCGCAGTGCGTCCAGAGTTCACAAATCGGAACTTTGGTTTGTGTCACGTCAACCAATCAAGTATTCAGCATTGGGCACATAAAATCTTTAGCGACTTGACTAGCGGTGAATTCCAAATCCAACATTGAAGATCGATACGTTTGTTCTCCTCTTGAACATCCTATTTTCACTGAGACTACAACCAAAAAGATCCTCCAATTGTATTACTTTTATTTGTTCCTCCTTTAACAAGTGTTAAATCTGGGACACAGAGAGCGCGCCACGGCAGTACTGGGAGAGCCTCTCAATGGTCTCATGAAACCAGACATGGAGACGTAATTACCGATGCCCTTGAAAATAAATAGATCTGATTGCTAAACATCATATGTGTCTTGCATGAATTGTAAATGAGATACTCCCAGAAACTGCACCATGTAGCGATCACGCTAAAAACATTTGGTGGGAGCTCCTCCCACACGTGTCTGGGGGACCAGCTTATGAATACTTTACTGGACAGGCGTTGAGCAGGGAATTTGTTGCACATTGACATAGAGGCGTCTGAAGCAAATTTAAAGTGTGAATTGCGTATGAATAAAGCATTAGTGGTGTAACGATTCCTTTTAACAATCGTTTGATTCACATCATAATTTGTGGTTGCTGATACATTTCATTGTCAATATTGGTTCATGTTGAACAATTCGATCATATTAACTGACCTAAAATGGATCCAAAACTTCAACCAGTGTGACTCAGAGATAAATAGCTGCTACTGAACAGTGCAGGTCAAGTTCTCCAGATTCCTTGTATTTCTTGCAACATAATCAACAACGGAACATTGTGAATGGATGACTGTCCACTGTTCAGTTTCGATTTAATTCCAGGTTGTTCCTTTAATAGTTCTTTCTTTTCTATTCTTTCTTCCTTTTTTAATCAAGAAAAATGTAGAAATATTGTCTTCTGTTCAGTTGCTCAGCATTTTCCTAAAGTTCTCTTTACATCTTTATTACATTTGTTGTGATTAAAAATGCCGGTTTTAAAGTTTTCATTTTGAGCTTTCCTTAAATTTTTTTTCCACATATAAATTCATAAATCAGAGTGAGAGCTCACTTGTCATCACTTTTGATTCAAGCCAGCTTTCCTTTTATTCATCGGCAGCATTTTTTGAATTATTTGTCTGCAGACCATTACACACCCCCTCTTTGTACTGTGCATCACATTAGATATTGATACACTTTATTACCCCGAGGCCTTTTCAGTGACACCCTGGTAGGTCCTGGTCTGTCTAATTCCAGCTCACCACCCCCTTCCTGTCTAAGGGAATGGTATGGCTCTTATTAGTTGTCCTTGCCATGGCAGTATGTGGAAGCCTTTTGAAACCTAATATGGTCTTAAATCTGATTTCTAAATGTTTTGGTGTGTTATGAAAAATACACAAGCTTCTTGCTTTGACCAACCAAGACTATGTTTATGTCTGTGTGTGTCTGGAAGTGTGTTTGAATTAAAGGGGAGAATGGCATGTGTGAGTGTGTGTGTGTGTGTGTATTTTTGTTTTTTCTCAAGGCCTTAATTCCTCCTGTGCGACAGTGTTTCAATAAACAGTGCACAAGTTTAAAAGAAACAGTTTTACAATTGCACACACACACACACACACACACACACGCACACACACACACCTACACACACACACACATACCGTCATCTCCAAATGCAGAATGTAGACACATTTGATGAAAACAGATGGAATCACATCCTGAAACATGAAAAGATTTAAACTTTTTGATAGACTGAACATCATTTCACCTCTTCTCTCTTATGTTTATATACTTTACATCTCATAAATCAGGTCTGCAGGAGAATTAAAAAATGTCTGGTGTCTGTGAGGGAGAAATGTTTGCATGTTTTCATTTTTGTGTGTTTGTGCTTTTGGGAAATGCGTGTGTGGGCTCATAGTGGGTGGGGTTGGGGGGTTTTCTCACACTCTTGTAGTGACAGATGTACAATCGTGAGGGAGAAGACAGAGGGTAGCAGACAAACAAATGTTTACATCATTTATGCACGCACATATGTGGATACACAGCCTTTGAAAAGTAGTTGTTGCTCATTTTGATGTTTGACTGTTAAAATTGCATTTTATTTGTTATATCTAGGCCAACTAAAGTCTGCATTTCTGTCTGCAGGGACCTGAACAGGAACAACATCACCAGAATCACCAAAGTGGACTTTGCTGGGTTCAAAAACCTCAGGATTCTGTAAGTTTGTCTCTTTTTCTACAACATTTTTTCAAATATTTTTTTGTATATCAATGTCATCGACTTTGTTTTTGTCATCGATATGAAAATGTTTTGAATAATGCTGGTTTGCATTTGGTTGTTTGAACTGGTTTCAATTGATCAATAAATCTCAATGATCGAAAAAAAAAAATGTGAGGATGTGAGGCAGTTAAGCACAGTAAACGATCCACATGAACATGACGTGTTTTAAATCACCCACATGTTTGTGTTTTTGTTCATGTTGTTCTATTAAGGGGACGTGGAAAAAGTGAAATCTCACTCCGATAAAAACTGCGTTTTTGGTGTTTTTAACAAGTTCTTGCAGCATTTTTTTCATGGCATAGGACATATATTCAGAAAATAAGGATAAAAAATTGGATTCTTAATATTACTTTATTCAATTCGTTATGAATCGGGAGCAGGATTCTCCTTTTGTGGCCATTGTCTCTTTTAATTTTATTTTACTTTTTAACATTTCATTTTTATGTATGATTCACTGGGAACTACTAGAAGTACTAAAACTGAAACAAAACAATTAAAACATGTTTTAATTATTATAAACAGCAATGCAGAAAGAATGGTGCATGGTTTTAAAATGTCTTTCCAGCAGATTCTTGTTCATTGGTTGTGTTGTTAAAGAGTTTGTCCCACCAAGTCGACCTGCTTTACTGTTTAGTTCAATTATGAATGAATACAAATAAAAGGGTTGTTAAAATCAACTTAATTCCATTTTTTCTTCTACTGTTAAGCCTCTCTAGGCATGTTATTATAGAGGTCTCCTGACAGAAATGATCTAGAGTATCGGGAAGCTGTAAAGGGCTGGACATTGGTGTAATAGTTAGCACTCACAGCAAGATGGTCCTGGTTTGAATCCCGGCCAGGTCCTGATTAAAAATTGTATGTTCTTGTGCATGTGTTGGTTTTCTCCAAGCACTCTGGCTTCCTCGCACAGTCTATCTACCCTCACAACAGTAGCTGGGATAGGCTCCAGCAACCTTGTGGCCCCAAAAGGGACTCTTTGGGTCCAGAAAATGGATGGATGGATGAAGGATTATGCAAAAAACAAAATCAAGATATCAGAAGAAGGTTGTATTGCCCAGCCCAAGCATCATAATATTGATGCTTCCCAAACCAGTCACTTTGGAGAATATTGTAATTTCCACAGCACTGAACATTCAAGCATCAAGATTTCCTCAAATAGTTCAAGAGTAAAAAAATAACCTGAACTAAAGGCACATGCTTTTGTTGTTAGGACTGTTTTTCACGGAAATGTAACCTAAAACCTAACAATGTTAGCTGTAAAACTCTGTATCCGTTGTTTTAAAGTGAAACCTTTCTATTGTGAAGCCACAACAAAGGTTACTTAGCATTTTTACATTGCTACATGGAGTAAAACCTTGCATTACTAATAAGGACAAACTGTTCTTGGTCTGCTTTTAAAACCGATGTCTGTCACTTGCCGCTTCTCTCAAGCCTGCTGCTAAACCCAAGAAATAAAACTCAGTGCAGCAGATACAGTAACAGCGGGTCTTCAGTGTGCATTTTTCTGCTCTTTATTACCTCATTCCAGCCTATATTTGTCTCTTTACAAGGACCCCCATTAACAAAAATAACCATGCTGGAGCAATTAGGCAAATGCTATATTTACTTAATGGGCTTTTGTGTGCCTATAGGCTAAAACAATTTTCTATAAAATAAAGTTTCACATCCCAGTGGAGGCTTTTTAGGGCAGGAGAGAATGCCAGCGTCCTGTCCAAGGAGTTCAATTTGGAAAATTACTTGATATTTACAAGCTAAAGTAATAGACTATTTGTGAATTAACATGGCAATAACCAGCAGTGAGACTTCTATGTAATACACAGGGGAAATTTCAACATGTCCCACTGGTTAAAACGTTCACACCGGGTATGTGATGGCACTAAATGCACATTTAGAATTCATCATCAATGTGCATTTAGCTTATGTTCACACTTTCCAGTCGCTGCAGGTACTATTGCATCTTCGCCTCCTGCAAATCTAGTGTGTCTTTCTCCAGACCTTTTCTTTCACAGCTCTATTCTGATACATGAAAGACTTAGTGCCATAAAATTCCATGATCAATTTTCAAACGGTTGGAAGTTAATTGTTAATAGTTGGAATTAAAGGGGATGGCATCCATACCTCACTACCCAAGCCGAGTCCCGGATTGGTAAAGGATCCACCTTGTTTAACTTGCATGTTTTACGTAGAGCCAGAAAACAAAAACGTGCAGAGCCATCATGGGTTCTTCCAGAAGAACTTGTCAGTCCACACAATTAATGTAGGAGCCAAGGTTAAAGAGCTTTTTTCCTTTATTATTGTCCGTGAATGGGAGTGTTTTGAATGTGGCAGCAGTGTGAACGTGGCTTTACAGTTTAATCCTTTTTACAACTTCTATAAACATTTTGCCATCAGCTCATGGGCCAACTGACATATGTTGTACTTTTGTTAGGAATAACAACTTACTGGATCCCTCCTTTTCCTTATACCCCTTCCTGATTCATTACAGGTTGACTGACAAGTCAAGAGAAGAACAAAATGAAACTACCCTTAACAAAAAGGAGTCTGTTTAAGTAGAAGTGAAGCAATACACTTGAAGTTTAGGCTACTTAAATAAAGACACCCCTGGACAGGTCGCCAATCTGTTGCAGGGGCCACAGTCCCACACCCATCCACACCTAGGAACAATTTAGAGTGACCAATTAACCTGTGAAGCATGTTTTTGGATGGTGGGAGGAAGGCGGAGTCCTAGGAGAAAACCCACACATGCACGAGGAGAACATGCAAACTCCACACAGAAAGGTCCCCCGTTGGTGACACTGTTTCAAGTCCCCCAGCCAGGACTTAAACTGAGAACCTTCTTGCTGTGAGGCAAGAGTGCTAACCACTGCGCCACCGTACAGCCCATTATTAATGTTTTCCGCTGAAATTACTGTGGGTCTTGACTCTTCTTTTTAGATTGAAAAGTTTTAGATTCCAACATTACCAAAGGACTGGGGTTCACTGCTTGTTATTGCCATGTATGAACAGAACGTGATGACGATTATCCCTTTAGCTAAAGTCTCAAAAGTCTAGAATTATGAGCCTGATGCTTTAAATAGCTGCACTCAGTGAAAGTAGCTGCTCATCTGTCCTCAGATATTCTAATTGACTTAGCAGACTCTCACTCTTTTGCCTCAAGTGGCTGAAATATTTGTGTTTGTGTGTGTGTCAGAGAGGCGTGTGTGTTCGTGTATGTGTGTGAGGGCTTAAATAACTATAATCACTGTTGGCTGCATGCAGCCTCCCTCCTCACTCATTTTTAACCAGAAGGACAGATAAAAATATACCTCTAGTTCAAGCTACTCTGAGGGCTGGGAGTGAGCTTCTGCAAATGTGCCTTTCTATGTGCAAGTTGATTTGACTAACCAACCGTCTCTTCAGTCTGCTTTGGGAGAAACGTCAATGAATGTTTGATGAAGTAATAACATTAAAAACAGTGTACTTTGGGTATTGAGTATTCTGTTGCCTGCAGTAATAGACACAAAGACCAAAAACAATGTGCCGTGAGTATGTGTGTGCATGTTCCTGTGTGTGTGTGTGTGTGTGTGGTGGTTAAGCATCTTGTTTCATGTGGTAACTGATAAACTGCTGTGACATTTCCCTACTCTAAATCTTTTAAAGAAATGGGGAGGAGTTGGCTTGGGAAAGTGAGAAAGCACACTTAAATATACAGTACACATATACACACACACACACATGCACAAATACCCGCAGAAATGAACAAAGGTGCTATGGGAAAATGGTGCATTTGCCTATTTTCAAGTAGGTTTATCTCTAGAGTAACGTGCGTTCATATCAGATCTTCATAATTAATGCTTTAAGAGTTTGAAGTCCCATTACGATCTTCTTTTGATCTATTCTAAAAGTTTTCCCAGTGGTCTTTTAATTATGTTTATGCCGTTTTTAGCCAAAAGTAGCAGTTTTTCATTAGAAATTCACTTCTGAGTTGTGGACTGTTGGCATGGAGTAAGCCTTCTCTGACTTCCCATCATCCATTCCATTAGCCTACAGCCTCTCACAACCCCAAGCTAACATTAGTAGTGCAACAAAAATGGTGAGCAATATTGCAGCTATCCAGCTGTATAGTTTTGAGCCAGATTTGCCATCTTAGATGAGGAAAATAAAGATGTTTTAATGTAGTCATCTTCAAGAGGATCCATCTGGAGCACGGTGCTTGTCGCCTTCAGATTGCATTTTCAACCTAACAGCTACAATCTTTTACACTTTTTCATCTGCTAACACAATGATTTAGATACATTCTCAGAAATGCAATTTGGAGAGTAATTGTCCTTCTATTATCAGAAAAGTGTCAAGTGTCAAGAATGTGTAAAAAACACTAAAAACATTGTTTTCATTGGAGTCAGTCTTTAAAGATTTAGTTTTGTGTTCAAAGATTTCTATTTTATTATTAGATTACTATTATTGTGTTGAGAATCCAAATCATTAAAAAATCCACATCTGTCTTCATAAAAGCACCTCCCTCTAATGAATCCAACCCCCCTTTTTGTTCAAAGACGCTCACTTATGTCTGAACTTTGTTTAGTGAAACACAGCTTGGATCTTTTGGCACAACACTTGGCGTAATATCTTTGGCAGACACACTTTGCATGATTTCTCCCAGATTGTGGCACAATTGACTAATTCCTAACAACTTTAGACATAGTCCAGCATAGTTGGCTGGAAAGTTGATGCCGTTTCTCCTATTGTGCAAACAACAAGTAAAGTTAATATCCTCCCAAGTGTTAAGGGTTTTTTCCTCCAGAGGGAAAAAAAAACATCATTACATCATTCTACATTTTTTATGGTGGTGGCTAAGACTTCATATTATGGCTGACCAAAAGAGGCAATTAAATGCAACACTCCACATGAATTCAGACTTATTTGTTCTCTTTTCTTATTTTGTCTGTGGATGAGTAATGCCTGATACAACTACATGCCAACTTCAACTCCCCGCGCCACATGTTTGGCTTTGTCTTCTTTACTTTCATAAATTGCTTTATCCTCATTTGGACAAGCAAACTTCAATAGTTATTCTCAGTGATGTCTTGTTTAAGCCCTCTCTGGAGTTCACAGGGCAGCCAGGGAAGGCAACAAACTTTTGAATGAATGGGGTCCATCATGACAATTAGTTTAGATCTGCAATGGGTTATTGCAAGTTTGTCTATCTTTTTTATGTTTTCTCTTTCTCTGTTCCTTTATATACTTTCTTTTTAAAGAATTTAGATAAAACTTTACAAAGTAGAACATTGGGGAAGGAATCTGGTTAATTCAAATGAATTGGATTATTTTACATGTATTGTATTGGTCATTGAATTCACTTGATAAAAGTGCTTTTTTAGACTGAAGGCATGTAGAATAAACGAGAACCATCCAGGGCGCATTCCACTTTTGCTGGACTGTGGCTGGGATGGGCTCCAACAACTCCCTAATCCCAAAAGGGATTAAGCAAATTTAGAAAATTAATGAATATATGGCTGTATATAAGCACATGGTTCTACAGGAGTGTTTGCAACCAGCTTGTACATGAACAGTGAAAAAAGGAAAACAGTAGGACAGCAGGACAGTCACAGCCTCCCCACCCCCACGCCAGAGAGCAGGGAAGCACAGGAAAACCGAAAGTTAAAGCTCCAGCCCAACCACAATATCAGCCCCACCTTGCTGAACCAGGGGGCCCAGCACAGGGGCCCACCCCCTGAGAACTGCTCCAGCTCCAGACAAGCAGCGTACCACCACCTGGGAGTTCTGGGAACCCTCCCAACCCCAGCCCAGCATGAGCCAGGGCCCCCCAAGGGATGCCCACTCAGTGCTCCAGGTAACCACCTGCCATTGTAAACATATGGCCTGAACAGGCTCTCCCACTCTTGGATTTTTGGAGAGGCCCAGGGCTTAATGCCAAAGACCAGAACCAGCACCACAGAGACATGGACACCACCAGGTTCAGATGTGATGTGATCCCCAGCTTATGGTCTTATTAAAGTGCTCAGCGATCACTTTTCCTGCATGGAGAGAGAGCTGCTGGGCCAAGGAAGCCAGCACCCAAGAGACACGGCCACCAATGCCAAGGGCCCTATTCCCCCCACCAGGGATGGGGTAGGGGACGGAAGATAAGAGGTCCCACCTTCCTTGCATATTACACAAGGAAGGTGGGACCTTCCTTGTGTAATATGCATTACTTGTGCTATTGCATTCAGATCTCCCAATACACGTTTATTGCTATATTAACACATTTGGTTTACGTGGAAATTCTTTCCACAATTGTATTATGTTCACCCAACAAATTATTTTTTTGAGTGTACCTCTCATCAAATCTGTATTTTTGTAACTACAAAGGTGAACAAAAAAAATGGATAAATGGTTCATTAAATAAAATCTACTTTGGCACATGTATCTTGTATCAGTACTTATGCAGCTTTAGATTTCATCTTTTTGTTTAGTTCCAAAAACATTGTTTAAAAAGACAGGGCTAAAAACTCTTAAGGTGGAATTTTGGCTTCTTGTCAGCATACCCTGTGTATTTTTTCCTCTTTTTTATGCTTTCTTTTTTTTATTTTTACAAAAATCTTTCTTTACTCAACGTTTTTCAACTTTTGACCGTATTTACATTTCTATTTTTTCCCACCTGCCTTTTCTTTCCTGTTCTTTCTCCCTTAAAGTAGACATGTTTTGCTCTTCATTTCCCCCTCTGCCTCGCTGTAAGAAATGTCATTCTTAACTTCCTCAGGCAGATAATATAAGCACACATTTGAGTCTCTCTGCTTTCTATGACCCATCTGGAAAACTTTAGTTTGCCCTGAAGGGGAAGTGAAAAGAGAGAAATATGTGATACTTTGGGAGGACCACATGAAAGACTGAAGACAAATGGAGATAACCGCTGACGTTTGTGAGGCAGTGGCTGCTTATCTATTTGCTTCAGTTTACTAGATTGTAACGTTTGTTAAATGCTGTGTGTCAAACTTTTGCTGTGTGCCAGAATATTTTGTTCAGTTCACTGATGACATGTTTACACAGCCGGTGCAAGTGCCTCTTTTTCTTTTAGCACAGTCAATTTTTCAGTTCTGTCTACCATACAAAGGCCCCCTCCTTTAACACTGGAACAGTTGGGAGGATGAGGAGCCTGCTGAGTAAAGTTGGAAATGTGAGGACAATTAAACTTTCCCATTACCCCCTATTTACCTGCCTCTATTGGCTGAGGAGCTGCTTCAGGCCCTTCACTATTCACTGAAACAACAAGTTTTTGCTTTTCTATTGTGCGAAAAGGTGAAAATTATCAAAATTTGACACTTTTCTTCAAAATGGCCACCAAAGATTAGGTCATGTGGCCATCCTATAATAATTTTAAAACATCCTTTGGACATCCACAACAGGTGTGTTTTGGTTTTATTAGTGGATTTTGGAATATCTTTTTGAGCCTCACAGATTTTGTCCCCACAAATGTTTTTTTTACAGTTTTGCTGTGATGTCATCATTGTTCTCTAGGTGTGTGCGCATTTTGTTGAGTTGTTGAGTATGTGGCAGGGATTTTTTTGCTCAAAAGCGCAAGAAAGAAGAATTGCAAAAACAATATGGCCCTCACGTCTGCATGACAGAATCATGACAACTATAATCTCAGCTTCTGATGCTTCTCTACGTCTTCTTGTGTTTTTTTTTCAGTCATCTGGAGGACAACCAAATCAGTGTAGTTGAAAGAGGAGCTTTCCAAGACCTCAGATTGCTGGAAAGAATGTAAGTTTTTTTTCATATCTGCATGAAATCATTACAAAAAGGTGGCAACAAAACCGCAAATAACAAAAACTAAGCAGAATTTGCACAATTTCCACATGAAGTGTGCATCACTAGTCGTGCGTCAATTCAGAAGAGCACACACAAGCTTTATCCTGTCTTATTTTTGCCAAACAGGTTCACAAATAGGATTTGCTGCTTCTTGCCATTCGGTATAAAGCAAATTTACAGAGTTCAGCCAACTAAATCCTCTTCACTTCACACACAGCCATGGAATCTCCCATTGGCACAGCTTTTTTCTTGTGTGTGTGTGTGTTTGTGCGCATAATAGTTCACACCAAGGCTTTAGTCAACAGAATCAAGGTGTCAGTGTGCGATTCAACACCTCCCACACACACCTGCATGCTGTGCATCTGCGAGGAGGGCAAACTTCCTGGAAAATGGTGCTTTACAGCAGAAAACAAAAGCTGAGGAAGACATTTGATTGTTTGTCTAAAAAAAGAATGCCGTAAGCACGTTACTTCCGCCTTTGATATAAGACCGCTCAGTCTTTTCCAGTCTGGAGAGTCGATACATGCAGAACAGACACCAACTTAGCGTGTGTAGTTTATCAAAAAATACAGTTTAAGACCTCAAAAATCCCAGTAAAAACACAACAAAAACATTACGTATTTATTTCTCACACTGTTTTCTGTTTATTTTGGCCATCAGAGGCTCTTAGCAGTTAGCACACTGTGCTAATGCTAATCACTAACTGTTTCAGTTTTTTCTAAGGGTGTTTTCAGACCCGACACGTTTAGTTCTCTTAAAGTGAACCAGAGTTCATTTCCCCTGATGATCAAACAAATTTTCAGTCTGAATGCACCCAAGCGGGCATTTGCGTAAACACGGTAGCGGTGCAACAATGACACACAGAAACTCATTGAAACGTGGTTAAATTAATGAGGGTGAAATCATTAATTCTGACACTGTTTGTTGAACAATCTATAAATCCTAAACACTTGTCAGCTTACCTTCAAAGTTGATGTCACCACATCACTGCAGTTGCTATCCTCTGATTTAAAGCATGCCAGGCAGGTCTTCTGCCTCGCAGCACCCCTCTGCCATATAAACGTTACAAGTAAAATGTATTGTTTCTGACGTTCACACAGAGGTTCAAAGCTAGTAATCACAATATAAATCTTTAATAAGTAAAACATCCCATCTAGTATTGCACCTCCATCTACCTTTTGTTGTTTTGACCCACCCTCATGGTTACTGGCTAATGACTGAAGAGATCTTTAGCCACACGGTTTTGTTCAAAAGCTTCGCTTCGAAACAGACATTTTCGGTAGACCCCAGTCTGAATACAAACTAAATGCAAGAGTCAGGACTCGATCCAGACCAAATCAAGTTGACTCGGTCCAGACCAACAGACTTTCCCAGACTAAAACACTCAAATGTATAGCTTACCTTGTATAAAACGTGCTGCCATGATCAGAGGAAGCAAACCACTCCAAAGCAAACTTGCTGGAAGCCATCTCCTCCATTTGACTGTGAAGCCTTGCTAGTTCAGAGTGCAGATCTTTATTTTCAGTCAGGCTAAATCCAGGGCAGCCGGCTCAGTAGTACAGCAGCAGTGGTGGTCAGACCACGACATCCATAAATCTGAGATCCATAGTCTGCTTTTCTCAGTCATCACCGGCTGTGTTTGGTCATTCTGTTTGTTCCCACACACCAGGATGTGTGGCAGAAGTAGTTCCATTCAAAAACGGGGACACCACCACTTCCCATCAGAATTTGACAGCTCGGTCAGCTCATCAGGAATTACATGAAAATGAAAGCGATCTCGTCAAATAATAATGACCTATTTCTTACAAAACTCCCTATCTTTTGGGAAAGTGTGTAAAATTAATAAGGAATCCCATTTAGCGGATGCCACACATTCAGGGACACATCAATGGTAGCTAGATGTGCCTCCCTCTCGCCTTTGGAAGGCGATCTTTGTCTTATTAATGTCATTGTGTAAACACAACAACAAATGAACATACAATTCAAAAAAGGCTCAACAAAAATCAATACACAAACCGTTCTTTGTTTTGGAGAAATGCAATTAACTGCAAGAGAAAGGAACTCAGCGGTTCTATTTTTTACTGGAAATATGTTACACAGTTTGTTGCATAGAGTCCATGAGCTTGACGTTTGTTTGATGTGCTGTCTGATGATGTCAGTAGAAGATATTTGGTCTACAGTGATTACAAAATCACTGTATCAATTGTATCAATTTTATTTCAATCAAAAAAACTTCTAAACCTTGAAGAATAGAAATCAAAATAGGAGGTAAATTTAGCTTGAGACTGCAAAACAGAAGTCCATGGGAAGGTGGATGTCATAAGGGTCCAGATCTTCCCAAAAAAAAAGAACAACATAGTGATTTAGCTCCAGCAACCAGCCTGGACCTAACCTGGAGAGATGCTGAGTGACGGCAACATGTGTTTCTCGTCTCTGAACGGAGATCACACATCTGATAATGGAAGTTGAGGATATGGGTTGCTTTTATGTTAAAAGGCTGCTTAATAGGGTGTGTCAGGCTAGGTCAGAGGTTGGGAATGAAGGTGGAGGAAGTCGGGTGGCAAAGCACTTTAGTGCCAAAACTCACAAGAAATATGTTTCACTTATCTAAGCAATGTGGAGTTGTTCTTGGAAGTTTGCTAATCTTTTATTCCTGCCGTACATCAAGATTAACCACTACGTCAGTCAATAAGAGCTCAAAGTATTCCAGCACATCACAATTTCTGGTGTTTCAAAACCATGTTCAAGTCTGAATAAATGTAATGTTTTGGGGTTTATATCTGTCCAGGCACACAAGTGTCCAACAAAGGCAAGAAGGGTCACGAGCATTATAGTATTAAACTTATCTAGAAAGGGTGACAGGTGATTAAAATTCACCAAATTGTACCTTATTCTAGACAAAGGAATTTTTCATTTTTATTTCAAAAGTATTAACTGAAGCCATCTCAAAAAAAAAAAAAAAAAAAAAAAAAAAAAAAAAAAAAAAAAAAAAAAGTATTAACTGACTTTCATTTTGAATTTGAAGGTCATCTTTGATGGTCATTACCTGAACAACATTCCATTGTGCTTTGCTGTTAAAAAGGAAGAAAGAAAGCTAAAAAGCATCGCTGATGCTGCGAATTGCAACCTGACCCTTGTTTCATTTTTGATGAATAAAAGAGCAAAAAGAAAGAAAGTGAATGTTTGTCATCAACCACCAGGTCTGATTTTTTATTGACTAAAGCACAGCACTACAACACTTCTGTTTTTTTGCACATTTGCATGTTTCATGTGGCGAGGATTGTGTGGCTGACTGGCCACTAGTTTTATTTAGGAGATTGGACTTGTTAAACAAATTTCAGTTGCAAGTTTGGCTAGTCATGACTAACGCTGTCAGCAATCAGTCGACGTCTTTGAGTAGTCGAATTATTCGTCTTTAAACAAACTGTTGACACTAATTTGGTATGGTTGAGGCGTCGTTTTTGTATTATTTGTATGTTCATTTTAAATGATTATAATAACTACCAGCCACGTAGTCATTTGGATCACAAAGCACAATGTTTCCTATCATTGCCTTATTATTACATCTTAAAGGGTTATTCAAATGGACGGGTTTTGTTTCACCGCACCGCTTCCTTCGTGTGAGTTCTACCATGGAGTGAAAGTTCCAAACGCCTTGCGGTGTTAGTGCTGTTGTCTTGGAAGCATCGCGTGGCTTTTGTTGTACAAATGTTGTTGACAACATTTAATTAGCAGGGGAGGAATGTGGCACCCTAAAGAATGTCTCATTTGTGTACATGTGCTGCCAAGTTGGTTATGGTCAAATACTGATTATGTGACCCAAAGGTTTGTCATGGTTCTGCTCTGTGGTTGTCACCATTCATGTGAACTCTTAATAATAAGCTTCCTGAAAATAGACTAAATGTGTAAATAGGCAAGCAATCGCGCTGTTAAAGCCCCCACTCAGATCATCTATTTTAAAAGCGTTAGCGGTCTTTGATGATGATGCAGTTTTTAGCCAAAATCTTTAAAAAATGTGTCATTTTTTAGGACATAGTTTCTGCGGGAGTTCATTAGAAATTCACTAGAGTTAAGGACTAGACTGCTGGCACGGAGTAAGCCTTCGCATCATTCATCTCTTTACATGCTCCGCCACTAGCTTAATGCCCCTCACACCCCTAACCTAACTTAAGCGGTGTAACAAAAATAGTGAACAATATTGTAGCTGTCCAGCTGTCCAGTTTTGACCCAGATATTAGCTCAGATGAGGAAAACAAAGATATCCATGGATTTTATCTTTCACAACTGGATGCATCAGAATGGCGTAGAGCAGGGAGGTTTGTGATCCAGTCAGCGTATTTTCAAAGGTTCACTGATGCTGTGAAGGAGGACATGAGGGTGGCTGTAGATTAGAGAGTCAGATGGAGTTGGATGATTTGCTGTTATGAGCCCCAAGGAGAACAGCCAAAGAGGAAGACGGAGAAGATGACTTTATTTTTTTAAACAAACACCCATTAACTACGGATCTTTCATTTCCAAACAATTTATGCTCATTTTGACTTTAATGCAGTGACATAGTTATCAAATATTAAAAATAAAAGTCTTTCCACTCGTCTTTTTTTGCTCTTTCAAAGTGCCAAAGACAAGAAAACAGTCATTTTAACTTCATTCCCAAGAATATAACTTCCTACAATGGGGAATAAAGGTGATATTTCCAGATCTTAAATTTCAGATTCACAGTTATTTTATAGAAAGACTGTCTATTCTTTCACATTTTCTTTTGAACTGCACTCATCTTTCTGTTGCTGCTTTCAGAGAAGCCAAGGTTGTGTTATCACAATCACAAAGGTTAAAGGTTCATGTCTGTGTCTTTTCTCACACAAATTCTACTTTGTGACCCCGTGACCTCTACCCTTGTTTTCTTTTCCTTTTTCCTTCTTCGTCTCATTTCTCAGCCAAATGCCGTGTTAGCCTGATAACACTTTCACTCCCTCTGCTCGCACCATCCTCATTTATCTCTGCCGCAGCCTTTCTTCTGCACACACGCTCACTTGAGGAAACATAGCTTTGACCCCAACACGCTCCAGCATTGACTTTTCTGTAACATCCTTCTTTTAGTCGACACTGATCGGTCACTCTCTTCATCTGCTTCCCATTCTGCTGTAAATGACTGCCACGTGATCATTTCATGCCTCCTTCCTTTTTTAAACCGGAACAGTCATATGCATGTGAAATATGTGAAGGTATTCGTTCTGAGAGGGTTCACGAGTTAAAGAAAAATGTCTGTGACTGGAAATCGTAAAATGTTGCAAAGGTTGACAGGAACACTTGAACTTCTGCTAAGACAACAAATCTTTTTTATGTCATTTACCTTCTGCATTTTCAGCTGTCTTTATATTGATCTCCCTGTGGTCATAGATGAATACATTGTCAGTGTATTTTAATGACGTAGCATTTCAAATGAGTTTATAGTAAAAATACTTTGTCCAATGTTGTCAACAATAGGATGCAAGGTGATCAATAAAATCATGCTGAGGCAGCGTGCAAGAGTAGAAACCTAAAAGTTTTTTCTTTCTTTCTAGAACTTTCTCTTTCAATTTTGCTGTAAAAATATCCTGTAATATCATTACTGTGCTTTCCCTTAATGCTATGTAATTCATAGCAAAAAATATTTAGAACAATTTGGGGTAATTATTCATATGTTCTCCTATACATAACAGTACATTTTAAGCTTTCAGAAAATCCTCTGAAGTCTGGGGATGCAGTGATTTATTTTCCCAACAATTCAGTTCAAACCTCATTTTTTGGGTCACAGATTTGTTTTGGCTCAATATAGGATTTGCATGCTAAAAAACAAAAAAAAAGCAAAAAATTCGGACAAATCCTGTAATATACTAATAAGTAGGTAACAATTAAGAAAAATCTTTCAGATTGCTTATATTAAGTTTAGTGCTATGTAATAAAACAATACATGATCGATTCTTCTCAAATTTAGCACAAACTTGTTTGACATGTTTACTGGTATGCTGTAGGGATCCAACCATTCGCGTTCCACATAATTCAGTTCAATAATGTAACATATGCTTAGGATTTTAACCAAGAATATTGACAACTATATTTTTTACTAGATTTCAACCTCAATTGATAATTCTGACACCAAACAAAGAAAAAGTTCTTGAAATAAGCAAAGCTGCTGACCTTGTCTGCATGTCTTCTGTAGCACAACTTTAGGTTTGTCAGCACGCTTTGTGTCATCATTCTTGGCTTTTCCGTGTGAAATATGTCCACACGTTACACGTGTTCCTGTACTTTCATTAAAATGATCTGCATTGCTTCTCCAGGACAGCTGGATGTTTGCGGATTGTTTGGACTTGTGGTCAGGATGTCTGCTCCTGCTCACTGTGTCAGCTGCTGCGGCCTGAAGCTGTGCGCTGGTCTGAGATGCTCCTGATACTGTCGAGAGTGAAGATAATTATTCACCCACATTTACTGACACTTAACTGATGATGGCCTCCTGGGTTTCTGACTCTGCTGTGTCTCTTTGAGGAATCCATGCATTGAGACTCAGCATTTCCCACTCCGATCATATTTAGATTTTTTTCAAGGCGTTCCCTGTGGCCTTTTAGTGTGATTATGTTGTTTTTAGCAAAAAAAAAAAAAAAAAAAAAAAAAAAAACGGCATCATTTTCTAGGACATAGTTTCGGCAGAGCAGCAGGAGTTCATTAGAAATTCGGCTCTGTTGCTGAGAGCTCTCTGTTTAAACTCTCTCCCGCTAGCTTACAACCTCACAACTCCAAGCTAGCATTAGCAGTGCAACAAAAATGGTGAGCAACATTGGATCTACCCAGCCGTACAGTTTGAGGCAGATGCCAGCTCAGACGAGGAAAACAAAGACGTACATGGATCTATTTGTCTGCAAGTGAATGCATCGAAATGGAGCGGAGCAGAGAGCTTGTAGCCTGCCTAATGTAATCACAGCTAAAAGCTTTTTTTGTCTGCTCCTGATTCACAACCATTTGTATCAATATATTCAAAAAGACCATTTTAATCTTAATTTTCTTTTGTTTACGTCCTCCATCATGAAAAAATGCCACAAGATTGTGTTAAAAACACCAAAAACAAGTGCGTCTAAAATCATAGATTTTAATTTTTTGTCCTTAAAGTCTTTTAGAAAGGTTTTTCTTTTTAACTTTCCTTTTTACAGTTGATTAACCAGCAGCTGAAACAAGTTTTTCAAGATCAGTTTTGCTGTCTTCATGAAGTTTTTCTGCCACTATTACTGAATCGTAGATGTACATTAATAAAGAAAAGCACGATTCATTTCAACATAACATGTTGCAGAGATGAGTGGAAATCTGCAGCAGCTTATGCATCTTTTTTGCCAGCTCAAAGATTTAGTGGGGATGTTGGTGATAACAGATTTAGAGTGCTCAGAGACTGATCGCTTGTGTCTGACCCATGCCGCAGGCTGATAACCTGTTGGCCACAATCAGAGGAAACCACAGACCTTCTCATGAGCCTGACCTCTATGACCCTTTGGGTAGTTCAGTCAGCTGTGTGGTGATTGTTCAGTCAACACATAGCATGACAGATCCATCAGTGTCTTTTTCTGTTTTCTTAGAGTTTTTTTTCTCCTTTCTCTCCCTGTAGTCGTCTGAACCGAAACAAACTCCAGTTTCTTCCAGAGCTTCTCTTCCAGTCCAACCCCAAACTAGGTCGAGTGTAAGTACAAGTTTTCATTTTTCCCCCATTCTCTTTCTCATACTCCCAGCGTTACTCTTTCTGTCTTTTGATATGCCACCCGAGCCTTTTGAAAACATGGCTGCGGTGCGAAGTCAGAGGCTTCATCCAGGTTGAGGGTTCAGGTCTTCTGCCAGGTGACACAGTGGTGCTCTGTGCTCCTGTCGAGTGGGAGAGGCTCAGATGTGCATTTGTGTGTGAGCGTATGGTTTTGAGAGGTGAAAGTGTGCCTGCAGTGAATATTTTGCTTGGACAAAAGTGGAATTCTTATTCAAGATTCTAGTTTTCTTCTTTAAGTGTTCAGGGTGTAAGAGCAGGTCAAGCTGATTCACCAAAGCCTCACACCTTTTCTTTTTATCTCACATTCCCAGACATTTTTCCCACTCTCTCTTTCACTCTCTTTTCACTCTCCATCATCGTTCTCTTCTGGTCTTTCTTTCCACTCAGTTTGTTTTATCATCTGTGTCAGTCAGCTGAGGTTGAAGTAGGCTTTATAGCTGCTGCATCCAAGTGAAACAACTGGGTTTAATGAGTGCTCTGTAGAAATGCATGCTTTTCCTGGTTTTGTGTTTCTGAAGTACTTTTACCACCAATACATCTGTGTCTATGTTCTTCCTGCTGATGTTATTTGTACTCCGTGACATATATGTTTTTGTTCAAACATGCACACAAAAGGATGATTTGGGGATTTTCAATGGAAGGTATTTTCTTCTAGGGCTGCACTCTGGTTCAGTGGTAAGCACTGTCACCATCCAGTAAGAAAGCACTGGTTTGACTCCCGGCCGGGACCTTTCTGAGTGGAGTTTGAGATTGTGTTTGTGATTTTGTGTTCCTGCAACAGACTGGCAACCATTGATTGTAAATGAGACCTGGACAGAGTGACTCCTCTCCCTGGCATTCTGAGCAGGAAATACATGCTAGCACCAAGAAGTCAGAATCATATAGATTCTGTAGCCTATAGACTTCTTTAGAGAAAAAAACAGCTGTTAGTCAGTTCTATTTGAGAGAATAACAATGTTTACATGGTTTTGATACTGTTTTTTAACGTGTTCTTGATAAACCTACATTTTTTTCATGATATTTTTCTGCAGCGCAAGATATTCAAGTTATAAACTGATCAATCAGATGCAACGTTCAAAACTTTTGGTAGACAGATTCTCCAGTACACTTTCAAGTGTGGATGTGGTCTTCCAACAAGCACCCCTCTGATTGGTGAGAGTGATTGCTATAGAAATTTTGACTTGGACCGACTCGGACCCATCACTGCTTACTGATGTCATCTGGCGACAAATTGACTTGGATTGGTTCGAGACAAAAGTAAACCATTTTCTAAGGGTGACATTATACTTACTCAGTCCAATTTCCATATTCAGTTAGTGCTGGCAACCTGTTCTGGATGTACCATGCCTTTGCCAAACAACTGCTGGGATAGGCTCCAACAATCCCTTGACCACAAAAGGAATACAGTGGATCCTGAAAATGGATGGAAATATGTTCTTCTTTGTCAAGACTTCTTCTGAGATTTTGTTAAAAATGTTTTTACTTCATATTTAAGGGCTGCATGGTGGCGCAGTGGTTAGCACTCTTGCCTCAGAGCAAGAAGGCCTACGGTTCAAGTCCTGGCTGGGGGACTTGAAACAGTGTCACCAATGGGGGACCTTTCTGTGTGGAGTTTGCATGTTCTCCCCGTGCATGTGTGGGTTTTCTCTGGGGACTCCAGCTTCCTCCCAACATCCAAAAACAAACTTCATAGGTTAAGTGGTTACTCTAAATTGTCCCTAGGTGCGGATGTGAGCATGCATGGGTGTGTGATTGTGGCCCCTGCAACAGACTGGCGACCAGTCCAGAGGCATCCTCTGGCTTTGCCCATGAGTTAGGGTTAGGCTCCAGCAACCCCGTGACCTTGAAAGGGAAAAACAGTTTAGAAAATGAATGAATGAATACTTCAGACGTGGAGATCAAAAATCAGTTGGACTTTTGTATATGTCGCCTAAAGAGATCTAGAGGCTTAAGATGACTACACAAGTTCTTTTTTTAAGCAAGTATTTTTTTAACTTATACACAGAATGTATTGTATGAGTTAAAAAATCAAGAATTAAACACACCGGGGTGATATTATTTTCTCTCCATATAACTGCGTTTTATCAGGATTTTAGTTTTAACTGAATGTGTTTCAGATTTGTAGAAACAACAAAATAATCAAACTTATGAGCAGCTTTGCTGGTTTGTGCTGATGGAAATAAACTGATGCACCATTCTGGGGAGGTTTTTTTCAGTTTGTTATGGCAGGAAAGCCACTGAAAGATGGAACTGCCTCAGCGGGATGCACACTTTGAAACCTCACTTTAAATATCTGGACTGATTGTGCGTTTCCTGTGTTTGTGGTTAGGTGTGATTTACTGCTGAAGACAGAAAAGTGACTGAAAGAAAATACATTTGCATTGACCTCGGCCTGCAAGATCACTTTGCAAAGATCCCAGGCGAACAAATATAACTACGTCAAGGCTAAATTTAAATATTGTCCCAGTGCGCTTATTCATTTTGAGTGACATTCTTATTTTCTGGATTACTCTTCTTCAAAACCCCTAATTGTTCTCGATAGATCGTATTTATCACCGGGAGGAAACAGATCCCCACAGGCCTATTGGAAAACTCAGCAGAGTGGAAAGGGCGAAGGTTTTTCCAAACCTAACATAGTAAATCTCATATTCTTTGTATCCTTACTTTGCAATAAGTGCTGTCTAAATTACAGTGTCTGGAGTTCCCCATGTTTTTTATACTTTCCACTTTAATGTTTCGCTGTTTTTCCACCTTTTTGAGCAAAGGAAGTGGATGTAACGTGAGGAGAACATTGTGGAGATCAAATGTGAGGAGAGAATGACAGATGTGAAAAAATTGAAGGAAGATGATGTGAGAGACTTGAAGTCAAAGGAAAAGAGGCTCAATGAGAGAAAGTAACAACAAGGGAGTAAGAAGGAGGAGATGAGGAGGTTTGCTGGTGGCTTTCTGGTTTGGGCTCGTAGCTTCCTCTCTGTCAGCCTTGGTTAGATATTAAATGATGGCAGTGTGATTGGAATTATTTCTTAAACCGCCTGTTAAAGCTGTGTGGTGTGAGGTTTGGAGTGGGGATAAGAGGGAGGATCATTTCTGGTGTTAAAGGGAAAAGAAAAGGCAGGGTGTGCTTCTAAGGAGTTCAAGATATCATCAAAATGAAAAACAAAAGGCTGGATGAGCAATTTTATTATAGTCATTACTGTTTCTTTTGGACTATAAATTGCTCCCAAGTATAGGTTGCAGCAAAAATGCATATTAAAAAAGAAGAAAAAAACATAATAAATGAGTCACACTGAAGCTTAAAGCTTCGTTCACACCGGGTTTGAAAAAGACACACTTTTAAGTGACCATTTCCCAAGAAAAGTTTAAGTAAATGCACATAAATTTGCATTTTGGGCTTCAGCGTTCAAAACTCTCATGTTCATGTGCCTCTAAATAACTTTTTAAGTTTGTTTTTGGGCTCTACGTACAAAACGAGAGGTCAAAACCAGTTCAACTTTGACCAATCACGGACTTGGATTTGCTCATGACGTATGCATGGTGTCCTTTTTCAAAACACCAAGGTGCTAAGTGTTTGAAAATTGATCATGAAGGGAAATTAATAATTCTTGTTTGGGTCCAGATGGAGTTTTATGACACAGAGTCTATCATGAATTGGGAAGGAGCTGTGAAAGAAAAAGCCGGCAGCAAGATTTGTGAGATTTGCGCAGCTTTGACATTTGGCACCAAGCCTTCTCCAACTGTGAGTACATGCGCTAGTATCAGGTGGTCACAGCCCAGTGTGAATATGCTAAAAGTATCAAGAATGCCCGTTTAACATTTTCTTGAATGCGCATGCGTGGCTTTAGTTGCATTTTTGGGACAAACTGATTTAATAAGAAACAGAACCTAGAATGGAGATTTGATCTTCAAAGGCAAATCATAATAACAGAACAGATGGCAAAAATGGAATGGATTGAATATAGGCGTACTTCACTTCCATAAAACATCGATGCTTAATTAGCTTCGTGAAATGTAGGATGATTTAAACATGTGCCTAGTAGGTTAGTGCAGGATACAAACAATTTTTAAGGTTACCATCACATTCCAACAAGTCAAGTAAACTCTTAAAATATCACCTCAAATCAATCCATTGAATTCTTCTTTGTCCGTGTCACTTCAAAACAACTCCACATCATCTTCTGTGTTGCAGTCAGTACCAAATACTGATGCTCACATCTACAGTTCACAAGCAGTTGTTAGTGGGAAAATAACAAACACATGAGCATTTTTTATCACACCTTAGAATAAGTTTTACCTCTGGCCAAACTATGCAAAAAACCACAGTTTATATTCTGAAAAATACGACAAACGTTTCAGGAGGAATACATGTTTTGAGTCATTCTAAAGGATTATCTACGTTGAACACCGATCAGATCTGGCAGTGAGTGAATGTAGCTGAGGTCGTATTACAGGGATGAGGCTCTGGGGCTGAAAAGATGCTGATGGAGGATGAAGATAGAGAGAGATTTATATTGGCTTTCTTGTGCTTTATGTGGGGAAAAACAAAAAGATGAATGGATTGATGAGTAGAGTCTGTGGGTTTTGCTGTGTGCAGTCTGTGGTTGTTTCCCCCCACAGTTTGCAGAGACTGTGGTCTCACAGTACAAGCACCCAGACACACACTCTTACACATTGCAAGCTGGAGCTCTGGGCGAAACACATTTCTAAAAAGTGCAAAAGGTTCTTGCTATGAAATGATGTGTGGCTTGAGTGACAAAGCACATCATGGTGTCATAGATGTTTATTGACCCAAACTAACTGATGGATTAAAGGGTATGCATCAGTCTGTCTTTAAATTCCTCTTTGTAGCTTGATTTTCACACATTATAAAGATAAAGAAATCTCCAAAAACTATGTTAGTCCAAAAAAAAAACCAAAACAATACAAAAATTATTCAGAGGCAAATTTCGAATGAACTACTGCCGCCCTGCAGAATCTATGTCCTTTTGGCTAAAAACAAAATAATGGTCATTAAAAGACCACTGGGAATGCTTTTACAATAGATCATATGACGATCGGAGTGAGACTTAAATGCCTCATGGCAAAAAAACCCCCTCAAAATACAAGACTTGTACATCTATGATCATGTAACTCCAGCCCCACGCTTGTAATGTAGAGCCTTGGTAGCTACACACATCTCCACTGTCTGAGCTGAGCTTTTTTAAAGCTTAAGACTGAAAAAAAACCAGTGCTGTAACAATGCCATGAATTAGTCATTATTAAGATGATTTTGTTTCTAGTTAGACCTCAGGAGGCAGAAGGAGGATGTCAGATGTCCTGTTTCTTAGGCAGATGATGTCTTCTGGGGCCTGTCTTGTTGCTTCTGGAGGGAGTGCTCTTGGGCTGCTGTAAGCAGCTGCCGTGGACCTCGGAGTAATCTCGCCTTACAAAACCTGGTGTTCGGTGCTGTGTAGAAACTTTCCATGAGGGGTTTCGCTGAGCAGAAAACAGCTTCAATATAGGGAAAAGATTCAGCATCAGTCAGATGTTGGTTTAGTGTTGCAGCAGGAGAAAGCTCCCCTTTAGGATGCCATAACAGACAATTAGAGATGAACGAAAATTAGACTGGAGACTTTCTGACTCTAACCTTTTTTGACTTATTCTGTCCCACAGCAGTTCTGGACTGCAAGGATCAGATTGTTTTCGCTAGTCTTCTTCCTTACAGAGCCTTTGAGCAAAAATTTCGTCCCCGCCATATACTCAAAAACTCACCAAAATTTGCACACATCTAATAGCCAGTAAACACGGAAGGGGTGGCATTGGTGTGGTGTGTTTACAAAACTGGCACGATGTCCCTGTTGCTCACACTACTACTAGTCAGGGAAATTCAAAAATGTACTTGTGCCGATTCTTCTAAAAAATCACACAGACCTGGTCGTCACCCCCAGGTGACCAAAAGATAAAATGGTTGCTATGGAGATGAAACCAGCAGAAAAGCTGTCAACCTGAAAAAAGTGCTTTTTCTTTTCATGTGCAGCCCTGACCAGGGTGTCAGAGAGACTGAGGGAAGTGGCCTTTAGTGGCTGCTCAGTCAGTGAAGGAGGTAATCAGGGGCAGGTAGCGCTTATAGGCCCCACAATGCTACCTGTGGCTTTCGTTGGTTTCTTTTTTTTTTTTTTTAACCACCAAGTTTTAAGAAAAGGCTGTCTGTTTTATATAAAAAAAATAAATAGAACCTTCCAAAAACAATGAGATTACTTTTTCAATATGCCATCAGCTGGATAACAGAAAACGATTCAGATGTGGTTTTGTTGTGCAAAATGATTGTCTTCAGCAGAGCTCCACTTATTAAATTCAGTCAAATGACTTCACATTTACTGTCAATATGACTTTTAGTTTTTTTGGTGGATGAAAGGCAGGAGGAAAAGAGGAATAGGAGAGGGAGGGAGGGTTGAAGGGCCGAGGGTCATTTGAGATGACTTTTCCTCCTAATTAAGTCAACGCAGAAAGACGAGGAGGTCGCCTTTAATCTTGGCTAATTGTCCATTTAGAGGCGACTGCTAAAGTTTACCTGCAGGAATGTTACGGCTTGTGTTACAGGAAGTGGGCGCATGCTGCATGCCAAGTGATTGGCTGTGACAGACAATGCTTCCCTGGTGATTGGTGGGAAAATAAACTGTTGGAGCTCATGTGCTTTTGATCTTTTAAATAATTGTCTTTTTTTTCCTGCAATCAAAATGTTTTTTTTTCTTAGTATGAATCGTCTTTTAGAAACGCACCTCAACAAACTAACAGTGAGGATGGCTTTGATGTTTTTTCTGTGCTGTCAGGGAATTTCAGTTTGTTTTCTTGTCACTAGGCTCCAACCCCGTTGTTTGGTTTTTATGCCACTGGTTGCCAAAGAGAAACAAATAGGTCTGAAACACACTAACAAGCAGAAGCCCACACATCTCTGTGTCACGCCACCTCTCCCGCTGGTTTAACAGAGCTGGGCATGGATGTAGAAGTGTGGCTCTGTGTGTGTTGGTGCATGGCAGACTTTATATGGAACCACACACCCACAACTGAGCTTCCTAATAATTAAACATGACTCAGATGTGCATACCCTGCGATGCAGCTGCACCAAACTGCTTGCTGGACCTAACGCACGGCTGTAGTGAACGGAGTGAACACATGTTGCACTTTTTTATCACATATCCAAACATGAATGTGCCAATGGTTTGTAAAAACACAACAAAAACTCCAAGCATAAGGTTTAATTTGCTGCAGATAAAGGAATGCAGCCTGAAAAGGTCAGATAGGGTACCGGTTAGAGGTGGCTTTGGAGAACCAATGCTGCAGGCATTTAGGGAAAGCCAGATATTTGCAATGGAAGCCTGATTAAACCAGTAGAAGTGTTAACTAAGCAGTATTTTGTTCTCAGATATTAGACTAATGTAAGAGCTGCCAGACTAGGCAGAAAAAAAAGGTTATTCCAAAAACATGGATGTTCTCGTGTGTTTTTAATAAAAAATGTAATTACATAAAATGCATTTCACTTTATAATATTTCATAATATAACATTTTTGTAAAGATCTAATTTTTTGCACATTAAAAATGGTTTGAACTGTAACAGTAAAAGAGATAACCACATTTTATCATTGGTTTAGTTTTTTTTTTTTTTAAACACCTGAGTAACACATTTGATATGTTATATTTTTCAGACTATATTACGTACAAATCGCAGCATAAAAAAAACCCCCAAAACATAATAAAAGACTTATACTGGGAAAAACTCTGTATCTCAAATCTACACCATTTATGCGATCAGCATGAATCCGTTGATGCTGATGCAGAGAAAAGCGGCTTTTTATATTGGCTTTATGCCATTATGTAACACATTTCAAATGTAAGATGTCGCATAGCAAAGCTAAACGGCTTTGGTCCTCTGCAGAATCAGCTGCATTACATTCGATACGTGAGCGCCTCACTACTGTAAAGTGTTACACATCAATGCAGGGCTGCTTTTCCGCTTCCAAATTCATCGAAATTACGTTGATTTTTTAAAGAGTTAATGTGTTACAGTAGAAAGAATGTAAACACTAGAGCCAAAGCTCTGGTGTGAAATGGTTACACAGTCTTCAAGTTTAGATTGAAGTATTTGTTTCAAAAAGCGCACTATTTAAATCATCAAGACTTTCAGCAGTTCTGAGAGACTTGAATAATATTTCTAGGGGTTGTTTTTTTTTTTTTTTTTTTTTAGTTTCTGTTGCCATACTTTCAGGGCCTTTTGAAAGTACAAACCTGACTTTTTTAAAGCACGACATAAAAACACCTCAAATAGTCACTCTTAAAGTTCACGGCAACAACACCTTTCTCCTTTCAGGTGTCTGCACAAGCATTCAGCCAGTTGGCGAACTGGCCGCAGGGAAAGAACCAATGAAAAGTTAGTGGGAGGCTGCGTGCCTGCTGATTTTTTCTTCTGCTTTTTTATGGTAAGGATTTTTTATGTGCTTGCACTGAAATAGCAAAAATGCTGCATGTGGTAGTAATTTTACCTCACAAATAAAGGTCATTTAGATTGGGGGGATACAGTGTTCTAGTCAGTGAATGTTTGCAGAGACCCAGACTTGCATTTCTACATTTGCATCTGTTTGTGCTTACATACATAACTTGATCTGAGTCCAAATTCATTTACAGTGTTTGGCTAATTCCAATTTAGGCTTAAATCCATCTGAAGTGAAAACAGATTTAAACTGGAGAAGCAACAGGAGGAGAAGTTAGGACAGTGACAGGAGTGAAAGAAAGACAAAGACGAAGTAGCAAAATACTAAATAAAAACTTCTTAATCAAGAGAAGAATCAAAATACTTTAATTTAATAATTTAAATATTTCTGATTTGTTTGTTAGGTCTACAATGTATCCGTTGTTATTTGCTGATACATTTTGACTTATTGTGGCCACTCTTTCTTCAAAGAACTATCTTAAATAGGTTTAATCTTCTGTAATAGTTGTTGTTGTAGTATCTGAAATCCAACTGAAAAGCTTTGAATTGAATTAATTGCATTTTAAAATTGACAAAATTGCCCACCCCTATATCTGACTAGGACATGCTTTAAACATCTTTTCAATTGTGCTGATAGTTTTCCGGAGTTCCAGGGAACTTTTTTTCACAACATGGGAACTCCATGTTAGGTCATTTAACACTCAGTTCTCAGGAGTAGAACCTTGTTTGAAAAGTCTGATTTCATGAGCTGTAAACCCTTTTCGTACGCTGTAATGTACCTTACACATATTTTAAAATGTGATCGGTGTTCAGTGAAGGAAAGGCAGTCGGAATGTTTCACTTGCTGTATGTGTGTGTGTGTCCATGCAGCTCTGTGGGAGGTCCGTATAACTATTGCTGTCTTTGTTGACCATTATTATGGCTACAGACCAGATAGCTGGGACTGGATAATGTCTGCAACACACACACGTGTATGGGACAATGAAGTTGTGTGCGTGTGCACCTACAAGTGAGTGTGTGACCATGCATGCTGTCAGTTGCACATTCATGATTTATACTGTTTAAGCCGCGTCTGATTATTACAAATGAACCAAAACTGTAAGTTTTGCTCTGATGTAATCACAGTCTTATAAACACAGACATGAAGAGAATGACTCCAAAACCCTCAGTCTTCCACTGTCGCACACAAAGTAACCGAAACTCCTCGCAATCGCACGTTGACGCAAAGATTTTGGAACGAGCCAAGCAAACAAAAATCCATCCTGTCGTTGGTTCCTCATTCTCTCATTTGTCTTGTTGTCACATGAAAACTTTTATGCAAAGCTGGAACGTCTCTGCGGCAGGTGTTTCACATATAAACTAAAACTCAGGAAAACAGACTGCGGTAATATTTCATTTTGACTAAACGCCTGTTGAAATGTTGTGTAAAAAGATGTTAAGCATCTAAAAGGGCCACATTCTTTGCCATAATTAGTTCTGGAAAAAAATTCAAAAGGGAAAAGAGATGTTTCCCTTCAGAGTTTGTTTTTTTTGGTTTGTTTAAAGTTCACTAAAACTGCAATCTTTTCCTTTTACTTTTTAAATGAATGTGTTAAAAAGGAAAAACAATTAAATAATCCTTTACTCAATATAGTGTGTGGTTGTTGACACGGTTCTTTTAGTTAGTTTTATGTTAAGTTTAATGAACATCACATACACCACTCGTACAGAGTAAATTATTTTATTTATTGATTTGGAATTAAGAAAATAATAGAGAAGAAGCTGTTTTCATGTTAGGTCTTTTAAAATGCTTTAAAAATAAAAATATTCAATATATTTTGTCAATGTATTTGATTACCCAACTAATCAAATACATGGAATCATTTTATCATGGAAATCAAATAAAAGCAACATAAATGCATAGTGTACTGGAGCTCTGCGGGACTTAATTTTCAAATGTCTGGGTTAAATCAAATAGACAAAACATTTGTTTTCTTCAATAAAAGGTCAGGTTGTAGTGAAGGGATGACCTTGAATCCCTGATACTAAAACAAAACACCATACATGTGATGTTCATTCAAAAACGCACTGAACGCAGGTTCTTGAACGTCCTTTTTGCATATGGCGTTCACTGTTGCTACCTGATACCTTACAGTTGGTAGAGGCTTGGTGTGAAATATCGATGTGGAGCGAATCTCCTGAATCTTGCTCCAGCCTTTCTGTTTCACAGCTCTATTCCCATATATGAAAGATGGGGTGTCATATTATTCCATCTGGACACAAACCACAATCATTAATGTTCCTCCATGATTTATTTTCAAACAGTTCCATGAATCATAAGGGACACCATCCATATGTCACTACCAAATTTTGAGTCTCTGATTGGTCAAAGTTCAGCTGGTTTAAAGAAATTTAATGTTCAGTGATTACAAACTTGTAAGTGGAAGATGACTCATATATAAAGCCCAAAGCGCTTTACAGTCAGTCAAGTTCCCCCACGCACGCATATTTCCATTTTGATGGCATCTCCACTGCTGAACAATGGCGTCAACCTTTGACCACCAGGACCAATATGGGGTTCAGTGTTTTGCCCAAGGGCATTTTGATACAAACCTGTGATCTTCTGATCAGAGGTCCTGAAAATGCTCTTTTAGTTATTTATATAATCACTTTACTGAAAACTGTCTGCTTCCTGTGGAAATAGGAAACAGAGACAGATCAAAGCAGATTTGCTTCGTGTCCAGAGGATCAATGTCCAGGTTTTGTCTGAGAGCTCTGTTTGCACGCTAACGCACGAGCTTATGGCCCCGAGTTAGCATTAGCGGCCCAAAAAGAATGGTGAGCAATATTTAGATCAATCCAGCCATACCGTTTTGAGCTAGAGGCCATCTCAGACCAGAAAAATGAATGTGCGCAAAGGAGAAACGGAGAGAAGAAGAGAGACTTTGGCACGCCCATCTCAATAATTGCGGAATTAGTCTGAGGTTTTTCAAGCATCCGGTTTTATAATCCAGCGCAATTTGAATTAAGAAATACTCACAAACACAGTTTTAACAATACATTCATTTATACAAGTCCTTTATTATGATAAACATGCTACAAGAACATGTTAAAAACACAAAAAAGAAGATTTTTATTGGAGTGGGCCTTTAACTTATCTTACTTATTGCAGATTTGGAACTGAGTCTCCAAAGCCAAAGTCAGTGTTGTGTTTTCAGTGGATGCAGTGGTGTTAATGCAGTTGTTAATGCAAATGTTTTAACGTGAGCTTGCTGAGCTTTCTGGGGCACCATATCTGACACTGTCATTTCTGTTTCATGTCATTAACAACATTTTTAGTGGCATTTAGCTAAAATCAGGTGGTTTAGATAAATAGTAGTATTGCTAACAAAAGCTGAACATCATGAAGGACATCTAACACTGTTTGCTGTATCCTGTTCCCAAATCTGCTCCAAACCAAACTGCATGACTGTTCCAAAAGCTGCTTCACAGCCAAAGCACTGTTTTTTCCACCCTAAAGGGCACCATCAATGAATGCTCTACTTTCAAACTTGTGGCTCACTAAACTATAAACTAAGCTACAAGGTGCATTAAGTGAGAGGAGTCAGGTATAATTCCATCAGTCAGTTGCAATTATAGTAGCTCTAAAAAACGTTTGTAACACGCCACACATTAGCCACGTTGGCGTATTTGCTGTTCCTCTAACTCCCTGTCTTGTTTCCAGCATGTAAAAAAACATAGACCGATATTGCTAAAACAAAGTTTACTGTGACTATGCTAACTCCCAACCTTGTTAGTAAAATATTTCTTCCTACTCATTATACTTTTCTTCTTTTTTAGTTAGTACTGCTATCATATGCAAACATAAACCATGTTTTTGTGTTGTGCTCTGCCTTTTTTTGCTATTTTCAGTCATTTTCAATGTGGAAGTAATACAGAGAAAAACGAGATAGTAAAACAATATCAATTTGAAATGATGCCCTTAGAAAGTAATGGACACGCCATATTGACTGATAGATACTGAAAAGAAGAATGAAGACAAAAGAAATGACAGAGTAGAAATAGAGGGAGACAGAGAGTCAGCCACATGAATGGGTCAGAGACTTAGCGAGGCCTTCTCAGCTAAATAGAGAACACCACAAAGCCACTTGAAAACCTGTACAGATATAATTACATATTACAAACAAACACCAACAAACAGAAAGGTCTAGGATACACACACGCACAGGAAAACTACACAAACTCATGCACAAAAAGCTCCAAATCAGTACAGCTTTGATTTTATCTGTAATCATTTTACACCTGAAACTGTACTTGATTTTTTTTCTTCTTTTTTTAAACTAACTAAAACTCAGAAATAAGGATTGTTGAAAATGTTGAAAATGTTAGACATTGGGTCTTAGGTCAGGTTTACTGCTGTTGTGGTTGTGGCTCACACTCACAGTTGAGCCAGTGGGAAAATCAGCATTTGTGGTTTGGAGAACAAATGAAAAGGTGAGTGTGTAGAAGAATGCATCCCGGATGAATGTTGATCTTTTGGCTGAGTAAGAAAATTAAAGATACCAAAAAATTCATAGCAGACTGTATCTGATATTCAAATTTAAAAAAAGAAATAAAAAAGCATGAGGGATTTATCTTTTTTGCTTATAGCTCTTCCAAAAACAAAGAGAAAATTGATTTCAGGGCAAAATATTGCTCTGCAGTTTTTACCAACATTTTAGTGCAAATGGTACAGTTTATAAACTGGTCCATGTTACAGTGGTGCATTTTTTATCATACAGCATTATATCTTATGTATATGTATATGTTCTCATTATCTTTAAACTGTCATGATATTTTGTGGAACAGAAAAATCAACTGGGTTGGATGTTTTCGCTCCGTCTTATCTTATGGTGTCTGAGCCAGTTAGCTTTTACTTGGTTTTGGGCAGGTGTTAAGTTAATTCATGCGATGATGAAACAAGTTTCATGAAAAGGGAACTGCTGATAAAAAGCATGAAGAAAGACTTTCATGTAAAGTTCTTTATTGTTTCCAGACAGAGAAATGTGACATTGCCTTATCCCGCTGTGGTCATGGACCTCAAGGACCCGATTCTTTCTCACTGTGCATATGAGCAAACATGTACACCTCATAACATGCTCAAAAACTCACCAAAATTTGCCTGCAGCTAGCACTCAGTGAAAATGCCGTGAGTAACAAACAACTCGCCCTCAAAAAAAGATGAAATCACAGCGGAAGAAACCATCAAAAACATGAAAAGAGCCAAAAGTCTCCTATAGTGCACAAAAAATATTTCAAAATCCCATAATGAAACCAAAGCACACGTGTTGGGGATATCCAAAAGATGTTTTGAAATTATGTTGGGATGGCCACGGGCCTACATGTTTAGTGGCGCATTTTGTGGCAAAATGGGATATTTGGGTGATCTTTACACAGTGAAAGAAAAGTTTTGTTTGAGTGATCTTCACAAAATTTCACACACATCACCACCAAAGTTTCATTGACTTTTCATCAAGGGAAAAGGCTGCAATTTTATATTTATTGGAAGCGCTTTTTATAAATAAAGTCTGATTTGATTAAAAAAACACCTTTAGTGCCAGCCACTAAGTGAAACTCCTCCTAGGGATCTTAATCTATCGTTTCCTAACTCTTCGAGCATTATTGGAAAACTTAGGGAAACACTTTCTTTTGTTTGTAGATTTTAAAGTGCAGTAGCATGGCGAGCTTGCAAAAATGACATTTCTTTATCGTTTGCAAATTTTTTACGGTAATATTGTGAACATTTATTTCATTCATCTCTAGATATAGCTAAAATAAATGAAAAGATATACAAAATGAATATACTGTATATCTTATATAGGAAATTCAAAAATTCACTTTTTCTAATTCTTCTAAAAGTTACATTGTCATCCTTAGGCAACCAAAACATGAAATGGTTGCTTAGGAGATAAAACAAACAGAAAAGCTGCCATTTGAAAAAAAAAATAACTTTTTTAAGAATTTCCGTGCGCAGTTCTGACCAGGCTGGCAGAGACAGAGAGGTTGGGGTGGGTGGCGCCTGCGGTCCATGCGTCCATTATATACGGGCCATACAATGCTGATTGTGGCTTTTATTTAGATGCAAAACTGTTCAATATTGTCATACATGTCGTGTCATCAAGTTTAAAGTTCAGATCTTTGTTGGCGTCTCACAAATGTTTTGAAGTAAACACAAGCTTTTTAAGAGGAGTGTTAAAGTGTGAGGGCATCCAAAGATGAGAGAAATAACAGTTCTAATTTTAGATTTAATTACAAATCTGAGAAACCAGAGAACCGCGGAGTCAAGAAGGGTCAGCAGCAGCAAGATCTGCTTTGCCTCACATCATGCTGTCGTTAAACTTCTTATCCTACATTTTGGTCACTTTAACAAGCACAGCATCACGCTTGTGGTGTGGATCCTTGGTTTTGCGCGCGTGTCACCGTCTACATGGGATGCTTTTCTTTTTCATTTCGAGACAATAGGCTTCAACGGCCTGTAATATGCAGTTTCACCATCAAGTCACCGCAGACACCTCATTATGACACAATGAATGCACCTCGGCTCCAACAATCGCACATTAGCTGCAGATAACTTCACTTCTCACCAAAGTTCAAATGTGTAAACGCATTGGAATCTCTGCAGATACAGACACAACTTTCACCAAAGTGATTTGGGAATTATGATTTGTTTATAGTGTGAAATTTATCCTTTTGAGTGAAACTTGGATTCTATATTTAAAGCTATAAACAATTCTGTTGGCTTGTTTAAAAGCTGCATTTCTAGCACCTCACATGGATTCATTTGTATAATTCTGGAAAGGTTTAAGTAAACTAGGCAAAATCCCATCTGCAGGAACAATTTACATATCACCTCACCTTTAAAAAAAAAATCTATTCTGTTTACACATCCACAACCACACTCTAGAATTCATTGTGTTTTGGAGAGCTGCAGAAACCTTGCATTAGTGGTAAATTTGTAAAGCTGGAAATAAACACTAATTTCCTGCCAGTTAGGTGTTAGAAGCTGAAACAACCAAAAGGTGTGTATGGGTGTCGGTTGTGCCTGTTATCAATTTAAACGTTTTCAATATTGTATGCAAATTTAAGAAAAAAAAAAACAGAAGAACCAGAAAAAAGGGTCTGATTGAGTAGAAAAGCACAAAGAAATTCATTGCCAACAGATGTAGGTGGCAGAGGAATGTTTGATGAATGCTGAAGTCTGTTTCTACCACTAAACATCAATAAACTGTTGGCAGCTGTTCCCAGGGCTCACACATCAGATATAAACTTTGGAGACTCAGGCGCATTCCTGTACAAGAGAATGGACTAACATTTTCACAACGGAAACATAAAGAAAAATAAAGTGAAGAATGGGAACAAAACACGCAAGAGATCTAACCAAAGCAAGAAAGACGGCATTATCATTTAGAGTCTAGAAGCTAATGCAAACATTTTGACAAGAATAAAATAAATTGATTAATGCCATTCTTTTCCTGTTTCTATTTCCACCTTTTTCAGTTATGATGAGCGAAATAAATAAGTATTTTTATTCAACCATCCTTGTATTTTGCCCTGTGGTGAATCTGTCCCAGTGTCTTCCCGGCAAAGGGCATGGTATACTGTGAACAGTTTGCCAGTCTGTTGCAGTGCCACACACTCTTTTCTGAGGGAAAATGTTGTCACAAATCAGCCTATGAAGCATGCTTTTGGACTGTGACAAGAAAGCAGAGTTCCTGGGGAAAACCCTCACATGCACAAGGAGAACATGCAAAAACCACATAGAAAGGACCCAGCTGGGATTTGAACCAGGGCATTTTCACTGTGAGACAATAGTGGTAATTTACTACCATGCAGTCTCGTCACACAGTACAATCATATAACAATGAGAGACATTTATCTCAGGTGAATATATATATATATATATATATATATTTTTGTAGTTATTTCAGACAAAATTCAATACAATTCCATGTTTACAGTTACAAGGGTTATGGTGGAGAGTGAATTTCCCATCTACCATCAGTTAACCCTTTTACAACGGAGCTTTAGCTGCTGTTTAACATTATTTTTACAACCATAACTCTTGAACATTATAATAATAATTACTATTCACTAGTATCGTGTGAATGGTCAAATTATTCTGGTATGTCAAGGAAGTGTTATGTAGTTGACGACAGCGACAGTTCTAGTTGTCAAAGGTTAAATGTAGTGGGAGTAATAGCTCTGTGCTGAAGATGAGTAATAAGGCTTAATGATCTTCGGAAAAGATCAGTTTTGATATGATTTTTTGTGAGTTTTTGTTAGATGTTTCTTTGAGGTCAGTCCTCCATAAACAAGCTGCCTAACAGAGTTGTTTCTAAAAAAATTAATACATTAAATACAGTTGTTTTGAGTTTTCAAAAATCCTAAGTCATGAAGTCTAACAGCATTTAAAAGTAGTAACTACTTGTTATGCATTGAGAGTATGGTTTTAAGACAGCTAAAAACGAGCTGTCGCAGTTGCAAATGGACAATTGGTGCAAGCACAACACAAATAAGAATGGAAAGAACATTTTCAGTAGAGATCATATATGAGTTAGTGACTAGTGAAGTTGAGGGACAAAGGCTGTCAGAGAAACAAGTACAGTAGAGAGAGTCATGGAGCATAATTGCAGACATTGGTTTGTTTTAGCTTGAGTCTGGGATAAATAAACAGCAACAGACTTCAAGTGTGCAGAGAGCTACTGAAGTCCACACCACCCACTGCCTGGTGGTCACTTTCATGTGGTCAGTGAAGACATGATGTCATTCGCCTCCTTTTTGCCATTTCATCCATCCAGATACAGGTCTTTTACATTCCACAAGAACATGAATGAACTTATTGACACCAGACTTAGCATACCAAAGGGATCAAATAGGATGTCCACGTGCTTGTCACATTTATTTTTTCAATATTTTTTTTATTTTGACATTTCAGACGTTGGATAAAACCTTATCTTTTTCCAATGGAATGTATGTTTTCTGCTAAAACTAGCTCAAAGGTCATTCCACGACTCTCTGAAAGGTAGTTTTGGTGCTAATAAAAAGAGTTGCCATTGATAGCATTCGAAAGAGGCAAGCTCAGTTCAGAAAAAAAGAAGCCATATCTCATAATGTAGAGTGTGCACAGAGTTATTACCAACCTCCTTGTAGCAAACACCCCAAAACACCTTGATCTACTTTATGCCTAAACCTTAAAAAAAAACAACACATGGTTCTGCTGGAGGGGAGCGGAGTAGCTCGTCATTATTTAGAAGGGATTCATAATATTGTGGATCACTGGTCTGTTGTGTAATTGTGATAGTTTGTTGATGTCTGGAGTATAATTAAAAGCATCAACTCACCACCACAAAAGTCCATTAAAAAGACAAACCATGTCACAGCTTTTTGGCATCGTTTTGAAAGCAAACACTGTTTGAAAAAAGTCCATCTCCATCTCTGTTTGAGAGCAGACACAACATCCATTCTTCACAGGCTGTATAAGCCACTGCTGATGAGCTGTTGGCTGACAAGAACATGCATGTGTCTATGTAGTTAGGGAAAAAAGCACATTTATGTCACCTGACTGACAAGGTGGTGGTCGATCTTGTTGGCATGTGTTTGTGAGCATGTTTTTGTGGGTTGCGCTTTGGTTCCTTGAGTCGGCCGAAGACCAATCAGCCATTTGCAATGGTTTGCCTGCTTCATCTCATGTGAACATTGAACAAACTCTGACAAGTCGGTGTGCTGAAGTACTGTTTCTCATCTTATTAGATATCCTCTTAAATGAGAATCGATTTACGTAAAGCGTATCATTGAAGTTGGAACCAAGTTTTTTTTTTTCATTAGAACATGCATTTAAGATTTGATTCTATTTTTCTATCATCTGGTCTTCAATGCTTTTTGCTGAGCTCCTTTTTACTGTCACATTTTTTCCATTTATGACATTTTTTTGTATTTGCTTAGAGCAAATCGAGTCTGAGTCACAAAGACATGTGGCATTCATCAGACCACCTTTGCAGCATTTTTAAAAGGAGTGGACACACATATGGACTTGCATATTTGCCTTATTAAACCATGCAAGCATGAACAGGAATATACTGACATGAATTGTTACGTGTTTTTTATTTAAAGGTGCTGTTTTAAAGGATATTACATTTTACGAGCAGTATCTTTGTAATGGAAAGTCTTCAAACTGTAGTGAGCTCTAAACTGATGTAATTCTGAGATGCATATTTGGGCGTGTGGTCTTGACCGGTTTGCTTTTTCTGATAATTCACTTCATTTTTGACAATTGTGCAAGTTTATATGAACCATGTTCTGCTTAACAGCAATGGCATTTGTTGACTTGCAAGTGAACCTTGGGGTGATTTACCACATTTCCAACCCAAACGGACAGTCCAGTGGAACAAACCTTATATGTGAAGTAAAGAAATGAAGGGAAAAGACTAAATGATGTAAGCGTTGTTCAGGTAAAAGTGATCAAATTTTAAAATAACTTGGGACCACACCTGGATTTGAGAGAAAATATTTTTTTATTTATATAGTACTTTTCATAACTGCTGACACAAGGTGCTGTGCACCGGTAGAAAATAATTTAAAACAAGTAACACCTCCCATCCCTTTAATCAAAGAAGATAAATATTGGGCAACAGGCTGAGCCTGTAAAAAGCTGGTAATTAGAAATGCTAATAGTTGGGATAGAAGCTTAGTCAGCCAAGAGCATCAAATGATTTGCAACATTTACTAACTAAAGTTTTCTTCATCCTGATTTTCATTTTCAGATTTTCAATTTTGAATGATATGACCGCCAACTGTGGACAGTTTGCTCTTAGGAGTCAGAGCATTTTGTTAGCAAACCAGTATTTTTTTAATAATCCAACTTGGAAACAAACTTTTTAATAGCCCAAAAGTTCCCTAAAATTGTGTGGTGTCACTATTTTGGATTTATTTGATCAATCCTGATGTCTTACATTACAAGTATCAGTATTGTAAACAAATCAGACATAAGAGCAAGGAGATGGTCATCTAAAAAATGACCCAATGGACGCTAGAAAGACCTAGAAAAAAAAAAAAACACAACTTACCGACAAGGAATATTTGTCCTAAAAGCTTTACCCTAAAGCCAAAAACAGTCAGCAGACAGAAAACCAGGAGTTGCATAGACAAGTAAAGGGACACTTGGTGCCCTACCTTGCAAAAGAATCACCACAAACAACAAAACAATGTTATTCAAATACAAAATTTTACTGCAAAGCTGCAAATTATTGAATTATAAATGTTGTTCTACAGTTCAAAAAACATTCTTTTGAATGTACCCTAGTCACAGAAAACCCATTGGTCCAAAATGCAGAGGTAAAATATCAAAAAAATGCAACAGTCCTTGATTGCCCTTAGAGACCATCAACAAATTGGCTCTATTTTGTTTTGACCATCTGTTGTTTGGGAACCATCCAGTGTTTGGGAACATTAAAAGATCTAAAGCACTAAAGGAATTTTTGTTTTTTAAAATGAATGTCATTGTCAATGATCCCATCGGACACCTTAGAAGGAAACCACACACAATTTTTTGGAAAAGAGCTGTATTGATTGAGGCTGACAAGAGGCTTCTTTGATTTGCAAAAGATTGTAGGAAGTGTAGAGGCAGGAAGCATTTTTGCCTTGTTGCCTCTCAAAAATAGCAAAGATGCCAAGGATTTGAATGTGTAGCCATTTGTGTTCATCAGGGATGTGTCTGTTTGTGTCGGGTGGCATGCAACATTGTCATAAGTGTGCTTTGCTGTTCTGATTTTAATTAGCTCTTTCTGTTTAACAAACATTCTCACGCAGCTAATAACACACTCATTCCTGAAAGTCTATGGACCTACCACGCTCATGTATGGATTATGGTTTAAATTATGGGAATGAGCTTTTAAATACACAGATGCACACTTTGGGGCCCTCATGCCCAGCTCCTTTGAAATGGCTGCCAACTTTGGAGTGGCAGACTCAAAGCGTGTGAGTGAGGGGGCGTGTGTTTACAGTGTATTTTTATTGTGTGGATTGCATGCTCATCATCTAAAGCATATCAGCATGCGTAATTACAGGCCTATGGGTGGCCAGAGAATGTTTTGTGGAGCTGCTTTGAGCAACAGGGTGCGCAAGAATACCAGTGTGTTTCATGACAACCGTTACTTTTATCGGTTACATTTTTCTTTGTTTCGACCTTCTTTATCTTTGTTCTTGTTTTGCATCATTTATTTTTCACTAAACGTATGTTCTGGCTTTAAGGCTATTGATAGAAAAAAAAATCTTAAGATTTTAAATCAAGTAATTCAACTACTTTCTATGTTCTTACTTGCTTATAACAGATGCTCTTAATAAAATATTAATGTGTTATGAGTTTTTTTTGATCGGGTTTATTTCAAGCATACATTGTGGACAATTGTTAAGGATAGTATAAGCAACAGAAATTGATAATAGTCTGTTGAACTTTTTGCTTACTTACATCTACCAACTTATGCCCCACTTTAGACCTTTTTAACTTTGGTTTTTTCTTCAACTTTTATGTGTTTACTTTGAGCATGCTCATACTATGTGTGCAAAACACAAGTGAAATGGAAAGCTCAAACAAGAGAATAGGACTAATAAGTGGAGGAATGTGACAAAGTTGATCAACGATCCACTCCAATCATTGACTGTATATGAGAACGTCACTGAGTGACCTCTACCCCCTCATATTCCAAACAGGAAGGACCCGCTGGCTCTGTGAAGCCAAAATCCCATAACCCATAGAAAAAATCCGTTGCTCAAATGTTGTTCAATCTCATCTCTTGAGATCAGTTTGAGCGTCTCATATTTGTATCATTCTGTAATCATTTGCTTCTGAATTATTTCTCCTAAGGGTCCCTTAGGAGCAAGAGTTAAGCTAAAAAGAGACGAGACATCACTAAGACAAATGAGGTTGAGTTAAGATAACTTTTTGAGCAATAATTAAGAAATGGGAGAAACAGAAGAGATCTCATAATAGTATGGCTCTGATCTCAATTATGTCTAATTTTTTTAAAGGAGAATTCGAGAGAACAACATAAGACGAATCTGAGATGCTTATGAGACAAGTCTGAGAAGAATGAGCTCTAAAAAAGATCTCATCATTGTGTGTCTAATGTCTCTTTCATGTCTATATCATTTCTCTTGAATGTCTTACCAAAGCCATATATGAGAATAATATTTGAGATGTATTTGAGAAATAAAAATAAATAAATAAAAAAAATCGAGAATGTAATTTCAAAATTAATTATCTATAGCAGTGGTCTCCAATCCTGGTCCTCCTATCCCAGGTTTTAGAGGCTTCTTTGTTCCCCAGATTTGACTCCACAGGTGATTAACTGCCTCCTGCAGAACTTGAGGAGGTAATTCAGCTACTGGAGCAGATGTGTTGGAGCAGGAAAACATCTAAAACATGCAAGATAGTGGCCCTCTGGGAACAGGATTGTACTTCCTGATATACAGTAACAGTAAAAACAATACTAAGAATGTAAATGCTTAACGTTTTATTTGGGCAGCACCATTAGTACAGCAATTTATATTGGGGTAGCAGCTTTAGACTCTCTAAAAAATATAAAACATATATATACATATATATATACATATATACATATATATATACATATATACATATATATATACATATATATATACATATATACATATATATATATATACATATATACATATATATATACATATATATATACATATATACATATATATATACATATATATATACATATATATATACATATATATATATATATATATATATATATATATATATTAAACAGAAATATAAAACATAAATAAGATACAAAAGTTTAATTAAATACAAAATAAATAAAAGCTCTGTCATTATCCAATAACCCCACTGCTGAAAAGTCAGGTTTTAACAAAATTATTTTTTCAAAAAAAGAATTTAAATGTACTTTAAAACTACACCTGACTTCTTATTGATGAACTATGCTGAGTTCAACCAGAAACACATTCACAAAATTGTAACAATTGTTTTAAACCAGGAGATCAATTTAAAATGGTGTGCTAACTTTGTTTATGTAACTACATTAAGCACATGAACTGTAGCATATCTGGCTGACATGCTGATCACAAACACTTTCACATTGTAAACAACAAAACACACTGACAGCACTGCTGAGGTACAAGGAACAATCACACTTGGCTTTGGAACAAGAATATGTAACCATGTGAAAAAGGACCTGAGAAAAACATTTTCTGGAACTTGCATTCTACCAAATCCCAGAACTGTCTTAACACATACAGTCCATGAAAACTAAGAAGAAAAAAATAATAAAAATGGATGGAATAGAAACCAGTCCACATACTGTTGTTTATAGCAGTGGCCTACTCTTTAGAACCTGCTCTGGCCCTACATTTGTTGACGAAGGCTTTCTTGAGCCTGGCCTCCTCAATTTGTTCCCAACCAGGTAGAGTGGCACATCTCAGAACATAAGCTGTAAGACAAGAACATTAAAATCTAGCATGAGTAAATTGACAATAGGTGGCACATAACAAAGATAACACTACAAACTAGAAGCAAATTAGAGTTTTATTGGAGCATAATGTTACCATGAGATTTTATTTACATGTCATCTGAATATTTAACAAATATGGTCCAAATCTGTTTTCTTAAAGATGGGTTCGATCAGGTGTGTCAAACTCCATGCGAGTGTCCTACTTGTTTTCCAACCAACCTGCCTTTGATGCTCTTTATTGGCTAAAAACACACCTGATCCAGGTAATCAGCAGTAAATAAAGCAGGATTTCTGGAAAACCAGCAGGAGGACAGCTTTTGAGGACTTGAGTTTGACACCCCTGGGTTAGATGATACTGGACAAAACTTCATTTCCAGTGTTAAATTTATATTCTGATGATAATCATTCCTTTACTGTAGCCTGATTGTACATGCTCATTATTCCCTGAATTTTAGCTTAAAAAGCCTAATTGTGAGAAAAACTTACTTAGGATTGCATCAACTTTTTTACGGTCAAGGATCCGCTTTCCTTCCTTTCCGGAGGGATTATTTCCAGGGCGACCAAAAGGTACTGCATTTTGACACTCCTCAACGGTGAAGAAATGATCAAAAAGTGCATGAAACAGACGCATGCAATGTGGTTTGGATGCGTGATTCATGGCAGCAAGGCGGAACGATGAGATAAACACACCACACCCAGGAAAGAGCTCTTGCTGGCCTGATGGTAAAGATGGGCCGACACGATGACTCTCTCCAATGAGGTTGCAAAGAGTCTGAAGCTCTCTGACCTGGTCTGGATCTGAAAAGAGAAATAGTAGAAACAATACAAAGATGAGAAAATACAGAGGTACTCTTTGAAGTGGTTAAACCATTTTAGTGGCAGGGAAATTCATTTTTCATGATATAGTCCTGATCAAAAGTTTAAGAAATGGTCAAAAGTCACATTTTGCACGGTTGGCTCTTAACAAGGTTCAAAGTGTGAATATCTAATACAAAATGCCACTGAATCCAACATTTTTTGCACAGATTTGAGCTATTAAAAGCATGTGGTCCTAAACTTTAGTTCAAAACAATCTATATTGTTTGTGTATTTGCTGCTTTCAGTGAATTGTTAGCTCCAAGACATTTCTGTCTCACTCCAATTTCTTCTTGTTGCATATTGAAGCTCTACTTGGAACCCTGTTAAGATCCAACCATGCAAAATGTGACTTGACCATTTCTCAAGTGGTCTTGAAATTTTGATCTGGAATGTTTTTCAAATATGACTATATACATGACATTGCATGGGTCCTTTCAGGGCAAATAAAAAGATAGATCACCACAAGAAAACTTCTGGAACAATGTAAGTAAAGAAAACAATTAGTGAATTAGGAAAAATGACTTGCCTATTCTTGCGATGACTTCGTCAATCCTTCTCTTTTCGTGTAGGATTCTTTCAACTTCCTCCTTACATCCATCGCACGGTGTCCATGCATTTTGTGCTTGCTGTCCAGGAAGGATGTTGCTCTGGTCAGATGAGTTGCTTGCATCTCTCCTGGCCAGTGGCAGACTAGCTGCTTTTCTACTTTCAGGCGGATTGACTCTGCCAGCTGGCGAACCAGCTGCATTACATCCACCAGGTAAAGGGCCAGACATGTTGCGGTCACGTGCTGGTGGGCTGAGTGTATGGTCCTCGTAGGAAGATTGACCAGAGGTGTTGCTATACCATGATGGAATGGGTGTATGGTGTCCATAGCGCGGTGGACCAGAGGTGTTGCTATACCGTGATGGACTGGGTGTATAGTCTCCATAGGGGTGTGGGTCAGAGGTGTTGAGGCCATATGTTGATGGGCTGTGTGTATGGTCTCCATGGGAAGATGAATGAGAGGTGCCAAGGCCATTCAGTGATGGGCTGGGTGTATGGTCTCCATAGGGTGATGGACCAGTAGTTCCCCCTCTGTTAGACCTATCATTAAATTACATTGAAACCTACATTATATATTTTTGTAAACACAAACTGGCCAGAATAGATATGGAAAATAGATATGGACTGAAGAGACTGAAATAACCGGCATGCTAACCAACTAACTACAATTAACTGCAGTGGCAAAAGCAACATCTACTGTTTTAATGTATGGCCAGTAATAATAAAAATAGTTGTACAATGACCAAAACATTTATAATCACAAAACATGAGACATTTCAATAGTGGAAATTGGTCACCTACAAGCTCACAATGTGTTGTTACACTTAAACCTACAAGAATTTAAATTAGTTCAAAACTTTTAATGCCAAAATTCAAGGAGTTTACATAGGTAGAATTTTTCAGGCACAAAACATGTTAGCAAAATACACGTAAAACTTGTATTTGTCATTCAACTACTACTTATTGAAATAACTCTGTGATCACTGATTGGATAGTAAGTTATCCAAATGCTGTTAATCTTTTTGTTTGTTTTGAACTTTGCCAAATCAGATGATGATAAAATGTTTTAAACTGGAGCTCTGGGTATTTACTCATTATAACAAACCTACCCATTAGGTTGCGGGCCAGCAAAGCTGCGGCCTGTTGCGTGGCCCCCATCAGGTGATGGACTCGGGGCTGTGACTTCTTCACCGTGTTCAGACAGTGGGCTCCTATTTATTATTACTGTGTCAGATCCTGATGAGTCTAATGGTTCATCCTCTTTTAGGAGGTTTAAAAAAGACTTCTGTGAAGTTTGGTGGCCTTTTGCCTGGTTAAACTGATAGTCCTCAGAAATATATTCAACTGTGGCCTTGTAAAATTTACCATCTGACCACTTTGCTAAAACAGGATCTCCTGATCTAAGATCTTGCAGCTCCACAGAACCCTCATCTCTTGCCAAAATATCAAAGCTTGTCAAGATTTTGCCAGTATAACCATCTTCCCATCTGACAAATGCAAAACACTCTGCGAGAGAAGGAAAGCAAGAGAGAAAATGTCCCTTTGATCACAATAATAAAATAACAAGTAATGTTTTAAACTAATTTGGTACATAATGTTATGACCATTACAGCAAAACATTAAGTCAATCTATATAAGAGAAACCACCGTACTTAAACACTTACTAGATTGCTCATTTGGTAGAGGAGTGATCTCTCGGTCCTTCATTTTCTGGGTTGGAACTCGTAGCCTTTTTTTCGCTGGCATTTCCTTCTTGTTCATCCTGTCAATGGAAAAAAAAAGCATCTGCCACTTTTTCGTATCACGAGAAGCTAATCATACAATTTGCAATTTAAAAAGTTCGGCGTTTGTCGGTCGTTACTATATCCTCAAGTTAAGGCGCCAAAATTAAGGTGCATCGAGTAAACTACGCCATTTACCATTTTAATTTTTTTTATTTTTTTTCAAATTGCGCTAACTGCTTGTTGGACAGACGCCGTTACTGCTACCTACAAATTCCATCGGGCAATTCGGTCTAAATAAGTTAAACATATCACCTTTTTCCAACTTTAATCAAATAATATAATGCGATTCTTACCTCTCTTAGTCTCTGTGTTTCTGGAATAAAACCTGCAGCTTCAACAGTCAACGGACATTACTCTCCTGCTCACTGCTGTATCTTTCCCGCACTTTCCCCTGAGACGGGGTTCTTCTTCGACAGGCTAAATGTCATGTGATATTACAGTGCTGCCCCCGCAGGGCAAGCATGGTATAGAACGGGTTCGGCACCTGAAACAGTTTAGAGTAGATACGTGAACACAAATTATAGTCTGTTGATCTGTCTGCAGTCAACGGAAGTAAATATTGGCCCAATTTTTAATAAGATAAATCTGTTCTGAACATTTTGACACAACATTTTCAAAATTCAGAAGGACGGATAAAGAGAAATGTAATGTGTTTAAGACCCATCTATATGGCTACAGAACACTCTCGCGAGACTTGCGACAGATCCCTTGTGGCGGGACTGCACCGAAAAGCTTTGCGTCTACCGCCAAAAACCAGCAAAAGAAGAAGAAGAAGCACGATCATGTGCTCATCTAGAAGGCAGAGTTGACTTGGATGAAACAGCACAGCGTGTTAGAAGATCTACTAAGAGTAAGTAATGTAACTTGTTTTCCGAAATAGCGCACTCTGTTAAATCTCACGAGAGTAACATCACCGTGTTGCGAAAATAGATAAATAAATGCATCCAATGGCGATCACCTAGCTATGATACCTAGCTAATACACGTATGTCTACGCAGGTAGAATGTTTATATAATACACCGTTCACAATAAGTTAGGGAGAGACCTGTCCACAATGCTCCCGGTACTAAAATGAGCAACTAGATTTTCAAGTGGAACGATATAAAACTGACGCTTGCTAGAAAATGTTTGATTACTAAACACTTAATTTATATGGAAACATCTAAACTGAACAAACACTGGATATTTCATCATGCATTAGTATTGAAGTGTCAAAATGACCAGACGAAAACCTGGAAAACGATGGAGGAGGACTGGTAATGAAGGAGGCTTAAATAAACGACCAAGAAGGACTGCACAATCGGTGAGTAGCCTGGCATAGCGATGTTTCAACGAAACGTGCAGTAGACTAATATCTTATTTTCCTCCTTGCAGTCATCTCTTTCCACAGCCACCAATTTTCATGAGGAGACTGATCACCAACATTTCAGTAAGTTATGCACATGTCTTTAATGCAGATACAATCAGATCAGCATTTATCTTCTTTTTTATATGTGCTAGACATATGAAGCAATCGAACTTGTGTTAAGCTGCCTGCTCTGCTGTCTAACCTGGTTAACTACACAGTTTTCTGAACACAGTTGTTCTGAAAATCACAGGTACCATAGCATGGCAATTGTTTTTTCCTGTCCTGGTTAAAGTAGCACATTAAAGAAACAGTCATGGTATTCAATTTCTTATTGACAGTGTTGTCACTGTCAGCTGGTATCATCTAAATACTGACCTGCCCATCTATTCATTCACCTAAGGTCCCAAAACCTTTCGTTATTCTGTGTGTTGTAATGAGTTGAATACAACACTGTTACATGTTATCAAGAACACACAGATGTGATCAAGATGTGTGAGAAAAAATATGCACCCTATTATCAGTATTTGTTTACCGTGTTCCATTTCTTTCAATTTGCTTCTTGTTGTTTTACATATATTCCCTTTTTCTTTTTATCTTTTGAATTTTGCAAAGTTTCTTACAGTACGGGTTCTTTGTTAATTCAAACTAAATGTCTTTTAAGCAAAAACTACTCTTTCAATAATGTCAAGTGAACCCTGTTCCGGGAAGGTGTATGATCCATTGAAATGTGTCTGTGCAGGAGCACAGCAGGAGGTGGTGCCTCCTGGAGGAGCCCAAAATGCTCCACTTCAGAGGGGCATATCCAACCATCGGATGTCCATGCACCATGTGCCACTCTCAGCTCGGATCAACCCTCTCAACTGTGGCCAGGTAATCTCACCCTCTTGTCTATGAGGGTCTGTCGGTCTAATAATGCACAGTATGTTTTATCACTGAGTAGATCCTGCTAAAATATGACAAAACAATTAGATTATGAAGAATGGGAAATACAGACTGGGACCAATGCAGAGCATGCAAGTTTTGCGTCATGAGCTTAATGATTTTTATTCTGTTTTATTAACAGCACAACAAAATGTGGCACGAGCAAGCATTTCAACTGTCGACTCTGTCAAAGACAACGAAGAACCATCTTCCACATCAGCCATCAGAGATCCTGCTGATAGCCTAATTAATGAACTTCATGACAATGCTGAGTATACTCTATTTCAATCATTTGATGAAGCTCTCCCTGATGTGGGGGATTGGACATATGATGATGGACATATGTTCAGTGAGGGATTTGAAGAGGGTTTGAGTGAGGAGTGTGCTGAAGATTCACATGTAAAGGACACAATAGACAAACCATTATATGACAATGCAACAATAACAGTGGCAGAGTGCCTTTTGATCATCATGGCTTACGTAAACTGTCATAAAGTAACTGACAAGGCCCTTAGTGATTTGCTTAAACTGTTAAAGTTGCTTTGTCCAGGTAGTTTGCATACAGTTTGCTTAAACAGTGTACAGAAGTTCAAAGACTTTTTTTTCTCTTACTCTGCATCAACTCCGATTGTATTGCATAAATATTGCATTAATTGTTTTGGGTTATTACAGGGTGAGCAATTAGAATGTCTGTCTTGTGGGACTGTTGTATCAGAAGAAAAATCCTCCTCCTTCATAGAAGTTCCAATTGAGGCTCAAATAAGATCATTGTTTCTCAAGCCAGGTTTTCAGGAGAAGCTTAACTTTAGATTAAGCAGGAAGAAGTCAGATCCTAACAACATTGAAGATATATATGATGCAGAAGTTTACAGACAGCTTGTAGAGGGGGGTGGTCCTCTTAGTGACCCAAAAAACATCTCACTTACTTGGAACACAGATGGGGTACCTATTTTTAAATCATCCAAGTTTTCAGTGTGGCCTTTTTATTGTATCATCAATGAATTGAGCTTCATGGAACGCACAAAAAGAGAGAATATGATATTTGCTGGACTTTGGTATGGGGATTCAAAACCATCCATGGTTACATTTCTAAGGCCACTAAGTGAGACGCTGAGTAAACTTGCAGAGAATGGAATTCTTGTGGAACCTGCAGAGTTGACGTCTCAACCTTTTGTGTGTAAAGTACTCACCATTGCTGGAACATGCGACTTACCTGCTAAAGCCTTAGTCCTTAATTCAGTACAATACAATGGTAAATTCGGATGTCATAAATGTGAGCAGCCAGGAGAGACAATAAAGACAGGGGAAAGGGGACACGTCCATGTATTTCCATTTCAACACAGAGATCCTAAAGGACCACTGCGCACGAATGAAAAGTTTGCTCTTGACATGAAGATTGCAAATGAGACCAAAACTACGATTAAAGGGGTGAAGGGTCCCTGTTGGCTTAGCAAACTTAAAAGCTATAACCTTATAAAAGGCACTGGCATAGATTACATGCACTCAGTCCTCCTTGGAGTGATGCGCCTTTTGATGGTTCTGTGGTTTTCTACAGAGTTTTCTCGTCAACCCTTCAGCATGGCAAGAAATGCCAAAGAAATTGATAGGAGATTTCTGGATATCTGTCCTCCATCCTCAAGTCGATATCCTCGGTCAGTTGCATCTCACAGAATGTTTTTCAAAGCATCAGAATTTCGAGATGTTTTGCTCTTCTATGGACCCGTTGTTTTTCGTGGAATTCTTGCAACACTTTACTACAATCATTTCCTTCTTCTAAGTGAAGCCATTTTCATTTTATTGATGGAATCTATATCATTTGAACAGATTGATCATGCAGAAAGACTATTGTGGAACTTTTGCTCTCAAATGGCTACACTCTATGGCGAGAGGTACGAAACTGCAAATGTACACCTTCTTGTGCACCTTGCAGACAGTGTCAGGGCCCTAGGCCCATTATGGACTCATTCATGTTTCCATTTTGAAGACAAGAATGGCTATTTGTTAAGGCTCATACATGGCACTCAAAATATACCTATGCAGATGGTTCATGCAGTCAAACTTGTGCAGTCTATTCCCATTATTTCACAAACCATAAAGCCAGGGAATGCCACAGCTGAATTTTACAGACAGATGACTAAAGATGATAGTTTCTGTCAGGAAAACAATGATTTGTCTAGGACCAAACTATATGGAGCATCTAGTGAACTTCATCTGGACACAGTTCATCTCTCTACTCTGGAAAGATGTGGTGGTCACTGCATCAATTCTAAAACTGTAAGGATCTTCCACAGGGCACAAGTTAAGAGAAATTATCTCACATCCAAACACTACGGGAAAGGCAATAGAAGAAACAATTTCACTGTTGTTTTTTCTAGTGAAGGACAAAGAAAATATGGGCAGATTGATTTTTTCTTTACCTCGGAACAATCATGTGCTAAATGGGCTCTTGTTCATGAATTCAAAGGTGCAGGTTTTTCTTTGCTGCACGATAGTATAACAAATGGTTCATGCAGTCATGTTGTTCCCATTTTGGAAACCCCTGCCAGTACAGTAGTTTCTTTGGATTGTATTTTGGGTAAAGTTGTTTTCCTTGACTTGACATCTATGCCAGGCCTAGTGTTTGCAGCTCATTTACCAAACACACTTGAGAAGTTTTAACCCATTAAGACACAAACTGGTTTAAAAAGCCACAAATCACAACTGACAATTGCAACAACATGCTCTGAAAATACATGTCTGTTCTGTACATTTTTTTGAACCCCAATATATCTTGGACTTAGAAAAGATGAAACAGATGTGGTGGAAATATAATTTCCCTCTTGTTTTATTTGAGTTGCTCAGAAGATTATTAAATCAGCATGTGCTCTATTATGCGTTACTCCTCCAGGATTTTCTTTTAATGATCTATACAACATGTCTTTGCTGTGACTTCTGTAAAAAAAGAAAAATCCAAATTCCCCTTATCTGTAAAAAAGCTGTATTCATTTACATATTTACACAACTGTCAAAAGGAATTTTAATTAAATCCACACTGCAATGTTATCTTGAAATGTCATGTTTTTGTTTTTTTTTAAGTTTCAAAAAGATGTCTTTTGAGCACATCTTGACTGTCTTAATGGTATAACTTTTCTAACTTGAAATTGTAAATGAGTTATATGAAAGTGTAAGAAATAAACAATGTTTGTTAGTTAAGTGTAATTATGTCCTAATTGATTATTTTCTCAATGTGAACTGTGATCGCGTCATAATGAGACTTATTTGAGAGCTTGTACTACTCTCATTCTTATTTTTGCTGAGACAAGGAAAAAGAGACTAAACTGAGATCTAGATTTTTGAGCAGCAAGAGACAGAACCATGCATATCTTTCACTGAGATATAACTGAGTCAGGGGTTTGAAGTGAGGATATCATATTGAGACATACTTGAGATCAACATAATATGTCTCATTTTTCTCTTTTTTGAGATCGGGAAAAGAGACAGTTGTGAGATAGTTTTGAGATTTCACACATTGCTCACTGTGAGACTTCTTTCTCAGGAGAGATATTTGAGAAGAATGAGAAAACCAGTTTAGTCTCAAATAGAACTCATTTATGTCTAGGAGATGTAAATATGACAGAAACAAGATCTCATTTTCCATTTTGCTTTGCTATGGGAAGCCTCTATTGAGAAATAAACAGCAAATACTCAGTCAGTTTACCAGATTAACTATTCTTGTTTTGATACCTTAATTAAAACATTCGAGTATTTACAATTACTGTAACTCCTAATCCTCTTTGCAATGTGCTAAAAACCAGACATACAGCTATCACAAACTTTACTGTAAATACGTTAACTCCCAACCTTTTTAGTAAAACATAAAAAAAGCAAAGTCCGACACCGCTACAGGTTAGCCATGTTAGCATATTCACAGTAACACCAGAACTTGTTTGGAAAAAAAAAAATGTCAGAAGGCCGTGTACCCCTCACAATTGCTTCAACATCAGTAAACACAACCAGAATGAATCCATATATAAGGCGCTCTGGATTATAGGGGGGCTGTGTAATTAAGGCCTTTAAGTGTGTCTCATAACTTAGAAAATACTGGGTGTGTTCTCATGTTGAACGTTCAAAACACTTGATTTACAGAATCTCTCGAGCCCGCGCTCAGAAGGTAGAATGTGGGGACTTCCAACAAGCTCACTGCTGACTGGTAAGAGTGGTTGCCATAGAAATGTTGACTCAGACCAACTTGGACCAATCACTGGTTACTACATATGGCTTAAACTTGGCGACGTGCATATCACATAAAAAAATGGTGGCTGAATTCATTTCATTTGGGTGGAACTGGAAGTAGATAATTTTCTATTGGTGATGTCACATTCACTTGGTCCAGTTCTCATATAGTCAATATTTCAAACACAACTTTTTTGTCTTTTGCTGTTTTGACTTTTTGGTGAGGAGTGGGTCAGTTCCTGACATGAATGAATTTATTGATCAAAGGAAAATCCTCTAATTAGAATTAATGCTTAAATACATCTTAAAACGAAATCCCATGTAGAGGTTTGGACAGACATGTCTATATATAAAAAAATGAACATGAACATATGTTTTGGCACTGCATTTCCTCTGAGGTCTGAATGGCAGCCTCCCCGCCACTTTCAGCACTTCTGCACACAAGCACTGACACAATCCTCTCACTTGTTTCCTCTGGGATTTTTGGGATAATTGGAGTTCCTTCCAGTCCACCGTCTGTCTGCCCACATCAAGAGGTCGGCTATGTGTCCAACAGCAGCACAGCTCTGTCAGCAACTTTTATGAGTGTTTATCTTGTTGAAAGTCTGTCTTCCATTCTGCCATGTCTGTTGGAAATTGTTAGTGGAGGCATGAAAGTCAAGCATACTTTATCACATTTAAAATGTCGCCATTTCTTCCTGAAACTAATGAGCTCCTTGTGGTTGACAGACAGCTTGCCATTGCTAAGCACCCTTCAATTTACAATAGGGATTGAACTATTTAAGGGGATTAGATATCTTTCCGAATATTGTTGCTACCACAAGCAACACTATTTCTAGTTGTAAACTAAAGTTATTAAATTAACGAATATATGCATACAATTTTTATTCATGTAGATTCCTTTTAGCTGTTTCAGGTCATGGATTTGTTTGTGACCATATAATGCACTGACAATAATTATTTCCCTTTCAAATGCTCAGATAACTCACAATAATTTACTAAAAACTGTTTTTGCACTTTGAAAGATTGGGGATTAAATGTCTCTTTGAGGTTAAAAAAAAGACTTAATGGGGAGTAACAGGAAGCGCCTCTTTCTCGCTGATAATCCCTCTTTATGTTTCAAGTGTTTCCCTCTCTTTGTAGTTAAAGTCACTTCCACCGCACACACATCCACGCAGCAGAAGGCACTAACAAACCACTCTATAAATCAGCCGTCTAAATCTGGAGCTGGATGTAACAATGCCCACAGTTTTGGCTTTTTTCCTGCAAGCTTTGTTGATAAAAAAACAAAAAAAGACAAAAAAAGTTTTGTCTTTCCGGAAAAACCAGTGAGATGAAAGGCTCCTGAAGGAGCCAAGTTAATGAAATCTGTTGAGTGAAAGCTGAACTAGGAGGAAGGGTCCCATACCTGCAATCACACTGACATGCAGGTAGAATCAAGGCCTTTCCAGGGGAAGACACATGCAGTTAGCAAACATACACAGCTTTTCATTGAAATACAAACTCTGGCGTACACGTGTGCTCTCGCACACAGATATGTGATTGTGAGCTGCAGGAGATCCCTGCTGCTTTCAATGGGTCAGTGCACAGCAGCAATGCAAAGACAAGTACAGACTTCCTGTCTGTTCTGCTTTGGCTGTTTTTGCTTTCGCTGAACATTAAGCTTTTGCACATTGGATGAGGGGAAATCTAAAGTCGAACAAACAAACAAATGAGCAAAGTTAAGTTCAAATAGGAGTGTTGTTTATATTTCCAAACAGTAATACATTTGCAAGTTAAGATTTAGATGTAATTATATGGACATGATTAGGCACTTGTAATGAAGTATATTTGCAATTTTCTAATCTGAAATTACAGTCTACCCCTAGATCAGACTGTGCAACATATATAATAAAGTGAAATCAAAAAAACATGATAAGCTGTATTTCTTACTGTTACAAAATATGAATAAATTCTCCATACAGTCACAGTATGGTTAGAAGATATTTAATGGAAATTTTCTCTTTCAATAGATAATTTCAGTGCAGTTTGGGTTTACTGTGTTTCCTGCGTAATAACACTGTTTTCACACAAATCCTGATTCACGTGTCAGCAGCATCCAGTTTCATTAAGTCAAACAGACATGATCAGAGGTCTGTTTTGCATAAGACAATTATAAAAGTTCCTCTAATTGTATTCTTACTTTTATCCTTTACCTCTTCTGACTAATGTAGGACAGAAAGTCATCAAACTGGCTCACAGAGATGGAAGTACCACTGAAAGCGGCCGTCATTCAGATGCAGATCCTGCAGAAGATGGTGAAACTCACCACATTGAGGAATCTCTGAATGATCTCATGAACCCGGACAGGGAGATGTGATTATTGATACTGTTGTAGAGCTCTTCAAAATAAATAAACCGGATCCCTTCTATATATTGTAATGAGATATATGTTCAATGCTTCCACTAAGCGATGAGTCTAAAAACTTGTGCCACTAGCTCCCCCTCATGCGGCGGGAGCCTCAAGTTCACAAGTTTTCACAAGTTCAAGTTCCACAATTTTTGTACCAGAGTCAAGCAGCGAATTTGACGCACGTCGCAAAAAAGGATGAGGAACGAGAATTTGATGCGTGAATTGCATTCAGTGTTAAAGCAGCACAATACTTGTGAGACAACGTGATAGAGACTAAAATGGAAAAATGAGTTCAAAACCTACACCAGAGGACCTTTATGAAAGATCCTTCATATTGTTTTACATTTAGCATTTTTTGAGGTGCAAAATTCATTTTAGCATTGGGTCAAGGACATGTTAACAAGACACAAGAACCCCACACTATCTTTGTGTACACATCTCTAAATAGAAGTGAGGACTAGGAGCGGCCCCCCTGTAGCTCCACCCCTGGTAAAAGCACAACAGCTAAGTGAACGGCAGTTTTATTATTGATAACCATGATAAAACTGCGTGATCCTTTCATTTGTAATGGCTTTCCAGTCCTCTGTTCTTATTTGACACCCTTAAAAAGTCTTCTGCCCCCCCCCCAGATTATTCTGGAATTTATGAAGTCAAGGTCCCAAAATCTATGAACTCTGTACATGTGAAGGTTTTATGTAGGTTTAAGTTGGGAGGGGAGAAAGGCATTTGTTGTGGAAAAAACAAATGCCTTGATTTCAATCTGACTAATTTATATCTTTCATTTCATGAATAATTCAATTTTAGAGCGTAATCTCAATTAATGTCAGCCAGTTTTAAATCAGCTAAAACTACAGAAACTGTTTTAGTGAGAGGAAAGGTTTGCTAGCGAAGCCACTAATTATCAGCTTTACATGCATCTCTTCATTAACTTCCAGTCTGATTAGCCTAATCTCAACTTTCACACTTCCCACTGTGGACACAGTTGCCATGACGGTATAGTCAAGTTTACTAGACATAGTTTTTGTTTGTTTATTCATTTATTTTTTAATTTGCTCATTTTTATGTTTGTATATAAACAAAAATGTCCAGCTTCTTCTTTCTGACCTTTATAGTGACTCATGTTTGTGTAAAAATTAGGTCTAATCACATTTTTTTTTGTTAAAAGCCTGTGAGATATAATTTTTTTTTTGAGTGAAAGGTGAAATTGTCTCTGGGGTGTTCTTTAAAAGTGGTCGTGTATGTTAGGGTTAAAGGTCAAACACTGGCAACACTGCAGACACCAGAATGCCTCTCTTTTGGTGCTGACCCAAAAAAAGCCATTAAGTGTTGTTTGCCTGTGCAGCAGACAGGGGTGAGGAACCCAGGAGTGTGTGACTTTGACAGGTCAAGGCGGCAGTAAGTTTTTTGCCATTCCACGGCTTTATCTGAGTGATCTTCCAGACCTATACAGCTGTTTGCGTTTACCATGCATGAGCACATAGGCAGTGATGTCCCAGGCAAACTTAATTGAACCAACAGTCCTGTACATTTCAACAAGGTTTATGACATCATTTCTGAACCGTGAAACAACCCATTTGCTGCAGTTTTTACCTTTCCCTATGGTCCACCCGCTTTTTCTGTTGTTCCTTTGTTTTATTTACCTGCACACAGGGCTCTAAATTAACGCCGGCCAAACCGCCAAATCTGGTTTAAAAATCTGTTTAGCAAGTTAAAAACGAAAAGCTTTTTGGCGGGATGGCCAAAGTGAAAACAGTCTCTTTTGTTTGATTCTCATTGTCTTATAAGATTCGTCAAGCAATTTTTTTTTCCTGCACTAGCTTGAAGCAAAATCTCAGAAGTTGCCATTAATATCCCGTCATGACAATTCATGAGGATTTGGTGATTTTAGTGTGGTGTAGCACAAATGTTAGGGCATGTTACCAAAAAACCTTTAAATTGAAAGAGAAACTGTTAACAGTAACAGCAGGAGATCAAAAGTGCAAAACAAGGTAGAAAAAAAATAGTGAACATTTCCGTTAAAACAGGGTAGTGTAGTGGTTAGCACTCTTACCTCGTAGTGAGAAGGCCCTGGTTTGAATCGTCACTGGGACCTTTTTGTGTAGAGTTTGCATGTCCTCCATGAGCTTCATTTTTCTCCTTTTCTCCAAAAATGCTTTATAGGTTAGTTAATGACATTAAATTAAAGATGTGAATGTGAGTGTGTAATGTTTTGATTCCCTGAAACACACTGGTGACTTGCTTTCCCACACATTGGGTGGGATAGGCTCCAGCAACCCAGTGACCTCGGAAGAGATTAAACAGGTTTTTATTTTAAAACACCTTGCTGGTTGTGAGTGGGTAGTGACTGACCAAGACAACATAATAATTTACTGTGAGAACAGTTGCGTAATGGCTGCATGGTGGAACAGTGGTTAGCATGTTGCCTCACAGCAAGAAGGCTGTGATTCTAATCCTGGCTTGGTTCTTTCTGTGAGTTTGCATGTTCCCCTCGTGCATGTGTGTGTTCTTATGGGGCAGTCAGGTTTCCTTCTACAGTCCAAGAACACGCTTTATACCTTAAATAATGACTAAAGATGTGCGTGTATGTAAGGCCCTGCAATAGACTGGTGACCTGATCAGGGTGTTCCTCGTCTTTGGTTGGGATGGGCTCCAGCAACCCAGTGACTCTAAAAGGGATTCAGCAAATGTAGAGGATGGATATTTGGACATATTTCAAAGCACCTTGCTGGTTGTGAGTGACTGGTGATTGACTAAGAAAATATCATAGTTTTCTATACCATAGTTCTATACTGTACTACAAATACTATAATTCACTGGAAGGACTTTAGCATATTTGCAAAATGAAAAAACAAAATATTTTTGATCAGTAATTTCAGGGTAGAAACAATGAAAGTCCATGAAATTGTGCATAAACACAAGCCGTCAAAAAAAAAAAAAAAAAAAAAAAAAAAAAATTCTGTTTTTATGTAATTAATGATGTTGTTTCCAGACACTGAACTCACTTTATACAGCAAGATTTCTTATTTGTTTAAATGTACTTTTTTTTCTCTGAACTTTTATAAAAGTTAAATATTTGTTCTTCTTGTTTTTTTATGTCTTTCTATTCACATTTACCATATTTGCCAACTTTTTTTCAGGTATTTATCAGAAAACTGTGAATTCATCCATTAATTTTTATTACATAGAACTGACACTTGGACTTAGATGCTGTTTTTTTCCTCAGAAATTCTTCAGGTAGCTGCAGTTTTTGGGGACAGTGTGCTCCGCTTGCTGTCAGCTTTAGAAACCCTTGCTTCCTCTCCTTCCAATGTTCATTGACTAAACAGATGTCAAATCATTTTATTGATTTGCAGACATTAGCTCAGGAATATAATTATTTACCAAAGGTCTTTGTCCTGGTGACCTTTGTTTTTTCTACCTAACAGAGCGTATCTGCGTCCTCTTGACTGAGACTCTGTCTTTGTTTGTGCCATTAGCTGGAATCCGCAGATATAGCTGCTCCCGTTAATGTTGCACTTCTCTTATATGTGCATGCTGTCTCTTAGAGGATTATTTGTTGTTTCCTTAAGTAATTCAAAATGGTTAGAATGAAGTGAGCCAGTTTCCCTGTGGCTGATCAGTCTATTAACAGCACAGCAGGAGACTGTTTAACCCCATCTAACAGGACGTGTCTGCTAAACTCATTTAAAGGGCCAACATTAGCATATTCATGTTCCCAGTTGAATAATAAACCAGACACAGACCTATCTAAATCCTTATTTAGTGCTAAAGAAATATGTAGTCATATTGAAATATTATTCATGGTTTGCTTTTCTTTGGAGAAATGGGATTTCAGAGGAAAATCCAGTTATCCACTCAATCCTTCAAGCCCAGAAGGCAAACTCTGTCCAAAGTCCTCACCCCCCATGTAAATCAATCATTGTAAAAAAAAAAAATCCCTTTATTTTCTACGTGCTTAATTTCATGATTCATACGTCAGAAATTAACTACTTTTCTAATATAACAGAAAAAAGTATAAACAAACTTTGACAAAGAACACTTTCTTTTCTCTCACCAGCGAACTGACATAGTTTTTAATTCACCGCTTAGTAAACTGTCAATTTTAATGAATTTAACATTACAACAAACATCTCAACAACCTTTGGAAAATGAGATGAAAAAGTTATCAAACACATTACCTGTTTGCTCTGCCCCAAGAAAATTGTTTGCTTATCTACAGGATCAACGACGTGAATGTATTTTGTCAATTTCTAAGCTCAAACAAGTTAAAATTAAAAATTTTTTTGCAGTTATTCAAGTTTAATTGCTGACAAAAAACACGTAATATTTCCCTTTTTCATTTGTGTCCATATTGCAAAAAATGGCGACTGAATTGAGTGTTACCTTGGAGCTGGAAGTAAGCCGTTTTGTATGGGTGACGTCACACTTACTCCATCCAGTTCTCTTGTACAGTTAATGGTGGCAGCTATGATGTAGAGCAGTTGGCCCTGGGGGAGCTAAGGGTGGGGGACTAAAGCCCCAGGGTTGGAGGTGAAGTGTGTATATCTCCATCCGTCCGTCTGCTAAACCCACACAATCCCTTTTGTGGTCACATGATTGTTGGAGCCTATCCCAACCACTGTTGGGTGAAGGCGGGGTACACCCTGGATTGGTTACCAGTTCATCACAGGGCCAAAAACAACCACTCACATTCATGCCTAAGAGACAATTTAGAGACATCAATTAACCTATGAAGCATGATTGTGGTTGGAGGGAGGAAAGGGGAGTGTCTGGAGAAAACCCGCACATGCACGAGGAGGACATGCAAACTCCACACAGAAAGGTTCCAGCTGGGATTTAACCAGGGTCTGCTCGTTGCTAGGCAAAAGTACATGTACGATGTCTATTTCTTTATCTTATTACCCCAAAAAAGATTTTTTTTTTTAAACATTGTGATGTCTGAGATCAAAGCATCATGTAAGCAGATTGTTTGTCGGAGTTTGTGTGGATACTCCTTATCTTTGAATTCAGCTTTGTTCCTTTCTTTGAATGTTTTGTATCTTTCATAGTTGTTTATTACAACATGTGGAAGCTGATTAAATCACTAGATGGAAAATGCCTCCTGAAATGTGTTTTCTGGTGCTTGTCTGACCCTCCATGCCAGCAGAAGGGGATGAGGCAGTACAAATCTCAGTTACAGGCCCCAAATTCAAAACCCCTGTTTTTGTTTTTGGTGGGGTGGGGGTGGGGGTGGGGTTGTTCCCCCCTGCTCTTTCAGTGTGTTAGCCTGTCTGTTAGTCATTGAGTCTGCCTCACACTTTCATGCGTGCTTTGCATGCATGTGTGTGGCTGGGTGCATATCTCTGTGTATGCAGGATGTTGGTTCATGAGGCATTATTTAAGGCTGTGGCATGAAAGTAGAAACAAAACAAGAAAATATCGCTGTTTGCCTCTGTGTGTTTGTACCCAGTGTGTAAGTTTGTGTGTCTTCTGGCACGCCTACCACTGGGACAGATGGAGAGAGTTTTCTGTCTGCCCTTTCTCTCCATGCTCAGTCTTTTTATGGTCCGTTCTCATTTTCTCTAATCATAGTTTTCTTTTGCTGTAAATAGACAGATTGAGAAATATATATGCACACGCATGCACACACAAACATAGGCAAGTTTCATGCTAGCTGTGTTAGCATATTCCCAATACCAGCATCCTTGTTCACAACACATAAAAAAACAGACTAATACCTCTTAAACCTACCTTTCTGTGACTAAGCTAAGCTTCTAACCTTGTTAGAAACACACAAAATAACAGTTTGACACCACTAAACATTAGCTGCGTTACCGTATTCACAATGTCTGTAACTCCCAACCTTGTTTGCAACAGGTAAAAGAAAATGCTGAGACAGCCTTGACAAACCGTACTGTGACTATACCAACTCTTAACCGTGTTAGTAACACAAAGAACACATGTATTCAGAATACCCGGAACCCAACAAAGACTGAGACTGTTAGAACAAAAAAAACGGTGACAACGCCAACTCACTATTTTGTTAGTAGCATGAAAAAAAAACCCATCTGACACCACATCAAATTAGCTGCGCTAGTGTACACACCTTACCTTTAACCTTTTTTGCAACATGTTGAAAAACTTAAATAAACTTTAAACTTAAACAAAACTTAAACAAAACTTACTGCAACTATGCTAACCACTGACAGTGTTCGTAGCACAAAAATAAAACAGAACACAACATTAAAACAAACGTTACTTTGACTACGCTAACACCCAACCTTGTTTGCAACTTTTTAAAAAACAGACTGACATTTTGACTGAGCGCCATGTACCAATTAAAATCAAATCTCTAAGTACAATCAGAATGAATCTATATTATATATCTTCCAATTGTGGCCCGTCTCTTACTTTGAATCAGAACTAGTTTGAATAGGAACAACTGAGCAAAGACGGAAAGGTGAGCCTTTCCCCAGGAAAATGATTGGCATGCAAGCGAGAGGGTTTTGAAAATGCAGATTGATGATGCTTCAAAAAGAAACGTTCAAAGCCAAAGCTAATCAGAACAGAATACAATGTTCTCAACATTTCAATAAATCCTTTTCAATTAAGACAGAATTTCACCACAAATTGAACCCATTGGCCATCATCATTCTGTCTGTCATATAATAAATGAATTACCGGTTATATCTGTGATAGGATAAAAGCTTGTGTCAAATAAATGCTGGTCGGCTGCCAAAATTTTAGACAAAACACTGGGGCTACTATTGTAAGATATACAGAATGTAAAGCCCTTCAGAATAAAAGATCCAGTCATTTTTTTAAAGGCTTTTAAGTTTGCCTTTTAGTGCTGAAAATTCTGCAAAGTTCTAACAAGGCAGCAAATTTAAACCAACGCATACATTGGAATTTTTAAACCGCCCACGCTCAAATGATCAGAGGACAAAGAAATAAAATACACTTTTAAATGCACGTTCATCATGCACACACACTAACATAAGAGCAAGACACAAACTCACATAATCCCGACCACAAAAAGGTACGGACAACATGGAATCACAGACTCTTTCTGATTGTTTTAGTCTGCTAAACTGCACTTTCCTGCTCCACCAGCTGTGTTGTCTTTTTCACTGAAGTTTCAACCAAAACCTGGACCAGAAATAACTTCAAGAAATCTTAAAGAAAACACTTCAGACTTGAGACTTAAAAGAAGTGACTGGATGTTTATCTGTGTAACAAAATACATTCAGTCCTTTGGCAGAGGATTTAAAAATGAGGTCCATGACAAGTAAAAATTCAGTCAACACCTTTCTAAGTAATGGAAAAGATCATTTAACGTAAGTATGTGACATGGTACACATTGAAAGCATAAAACACAAAGTCTTACTATTATTTTAAATGATTACAGCCCAGGCTTACTTTGTGCTTTTGTGGAACAGAGAATAATTGGTAGTAATTGCTTTAACTTTCACCTCATATTGCGACAAAGTCTTTCCTCTTCAGATGGCCTGTTAAACCTGCCCGTTTTCTGAGCTAATGAACAAAATTGGACAAACGTAGGTCTTTGACTCCACTAACCACTGTTTGCTCAGGCGGCACTCTACAGCTGCTGACATCAAGCTTAATTGCATATTATCAGGCTTGTTGAGCAGCTTCTACTTCTTTCAGTCAAAAAAGGAAGCCGGCTTATCCAGATATGTCACGGTGGACGGCCACTCACCTCATGGGAAAAGAAAACCTTCAGACTCTCCCCCGCACAGAAAAAAAAGTCATTATATGGACATTATCTCTGTCTGTCTCTGTGTCAATATTTAGCCCAGCACTCCTTAGAAATGTCCCGTTCATCTGTTTGTGTAAAAGCTTTCAATCTGTCACACACAGGCTATGTCATTAAAACTGCAGGACTTCAGGATATGTGTGCACACACTCATTTACATTTTTTTTCAATGTTTCTGCCTTTCCATTCATCCATTCATAAATTACCTTTTATTTGAACATTTTCGCTGATTGGTTAGTTTTCGAAAATCCTCCGAACCAAAAAAAAGTTTTTTTCAATCTTTCAATGAACAGAACTTTGGTTTGTTTGACATTTCAGAGTTGTGTAGTTGAATAACATCTACAAAAATGCAATGCCCGCACATGGCTTGTATATTTTTACAGCATCCTTTTGGATTTGTGGATGTATGCTTGCTTCTATGCATGAGTCTTAATATGTGCTGAGTAGCACCAGCAGCTGTGTTCCAAAGGTCGTCGTGAAAAGTTGTCTTCTTCAAGCTTTTCTAAAAAAATTTACAGCCGAACGACAGGGAAAAACCAAGTATTCTGCGTCATTCTTCTTTTCTCTTGGTCTCCCATTGGATATGTTTGGTTTTCAGCAGAGAGACTGCAAGCTGCCACCAGCTCTGTTTGAGTTCCCTCAACTCTTAATGAGCAACTTGGGAAGCTGCTTTCTCCTCTGACAAGCAGCTCCTAATTCAACTTTCCATCTGTCTTTCTTCTTTTCACCTTTTTCACCCCATTTCTCTGTGTCTCTCATCCCTTCTTCTTCTTTTGTGTCTGTCAGCTTCCCTGTCTGCTCCTCCTCCTTCGTTTTCCGGCCTCCAGCTGGAAGCTTTACAGTATTTACCGGCTTAGTTTCCTAATCCCAGTACAAACTACAATCACTAATGACTTTCTCACCCGTTGCTCTCTGGGTGGTAAAGAAAGGAAGAGAAAAAAAGCATGAAGGACAGTTAAAGAAAAACATCAGAAAGCAATAAAAAAAAAAGGTTAACGTGCAGTTTCTTGATTTTCCGCTCATTCGTATGCACATAAAACCACTATCTGATAAAGTCTTCACTTATGCAGAGCAGCAGGTAGTTGGTGTCCAGTCAGGCTTGTCCCCAAAACAACACACACTCGCATTTGCACAGTAAATGTGTGTCTGTTCGTGTGTTACTGAGACCCTGTGGCCTCAGGTGCCCTGCAGGTGTGCACCCCCACTTAACGGAGGCAGGAATGTTGTCTTCACGCAAACACACACTCACAAACACACACACGAACTCTGGGAAATCCTCATCATCAGCATTCCTGACTGCTTTGGTTGGGGGAGGGAGAATAATGAACAAAGAAGAGGCCGAAAAGCAGAAAGTTCAGGACGCAGAAGGACATCCTGACCTAAACAAATGTTTTGGGAGAAGTGTTGCAACATGAGTGAGCAGTTCCTAAGCAATCAGTCTTAAGTCTTTTCTTCACTTCAACATTGCCCATTTGGAATAATGTCCAAATACTTTTGCAACTTTTCATTACTTATTCATTTATGTGAAGCATGCTAAAAATAAGTAATTTATTTACTGTTTGGACATAGTGGGCTTTTTTGAAATTACTTTTTTAAGTCAGTAAGATGTTAAAAAAAGCAATGGCTATTTTTCGGTAGTTAGGTACAGCTTATCTTGCCAGGACTTCAAACTTGTTTTTTTTTTAAATCTTTTTTATTTCTTGATTGAATCTCTGTTTTTCAATGGAGTCCCATTTAATAAACAAAATAGCTCAACCAATATTGACATGACCAAATATCATCCAAAGGTGTTTAATAAAAACAAACGTACATTTCATTTTGAATAATTATCCATGAAAAACAACAAATGTTAACGTTGACAACAATAACTTCAAGCAGCTGGAAATTCAAAATTCCGTGTCTTAGAAAATTCCAGATCGGAGTCTCAAGGTGTCGACTGTGACAGTATTTGGGACCTTTGAACACTCTTACATTTTGGATCACTTCGATCAGAATGACATGCAGAACGAGGGACTTGACATTGTCAGCATAAAACACTCAATTAAATCCCCACACAAAGTATGCTCTGATTGCCTGATGTCCTGATTTCAAACAGGCTACAAAGAAAGAGAGTGCATGGAACTTGAGACTTTCACCTGAACAGCACTATCGCGTAGGGTTTGGGGGGTGGTAAAAAAGAGAAGAAAAATCTGTACCTCACTTCACCCTTACTTACGCTTGCATGTTGCATAGGTGTTTGCTACGACCGTTTCCCTGCAGCACGCCTGTCGAAAAAAAACAACGTGCATGAACATTTTCTATCTACGAGCTTTAATCTTTAATATTTTGTACAGTCTGTACAGATTTGCCCACAGTGGCCCACAAACAGCCCGTATCCACCCATAAGTGCAGTTGTGATGAAGGCATAACTGTATTGATCCAGAAAACAAATCAAATCTGCGTCGACCTGACCTGGAAACCATCTAAAATGTCATGTTTCACTCTTTCTTGGTGTGAAATGTAGTTTACTGTTGTCATGTTTCTCATTTTCCAGATCAGACCGGCACTCATCACTCAGGATTAGATGTTTAGATGATTAAACTACATTAAACTGTAGTGAGGCTGTAGCACAAAGTCACAGTTTCTCATTCTCTCTGTCATAACCAAAGAGCTAAATGGTTTTGACTGGCTATAAAATAGTAGTCCCAAACCACTGCAGTCTTTGGAAGGAATGCACTGTGAGATCAAAAGTAGTGCAGCTCAATTTAACTGTGCTGGCTCTGTGGATTTGCATTATGGACAGCTGGTTAGTTATGAGATCAGTGCAGGGCTTGTATGTCTTTCTGATAGCTTCCTTCATTCTGTTTGATGGAGGAAATGAGTGAATGCAAAGGCTGCCTATTACAGCTTGAACAGCTAGGGAATGAATATTAAGCTCATGAACCCGCATTATGTCATGCATTATGTTTTATTCCAGGAAGGAAGGTTGTGAAATTGGCGAGCCAACAATACTCACATCCATAAATCAAGGATTGGTTGTGAAAGTTTTTGATTTGTCTCCAAGAGTTTACTTTCTTGTTATATATTTTTTTTCTTATTGTGTTACACATATGCACACAGTACACATCAAGGCATTTTCAGCTGTGGTCCCATTAGATTAGTAATGATTTCGAACTCTGAGATCCAAGACGTCTAAACACTGGACAGTGTTGGAATAAAAACATCCATACAGACAGCTGAGCTGAAGTCCAAATGGGGGATAAGGCAATTGGCTGCTGGGTAAGAAGAAAAAAATGTATCCATTCAGGTTGAAACAGAGATTTTTATATAAAAGTTATAAGGTTAAGAATTGTGTATTCCCAGTGAACTCCACATCAGTAAGAAGAAATAGGAAAAATCAATGGTTTGATTTTGCAAATGGTGTAATAATGGAAAAGCTCATTCTCTGGAGATTTGTTCTTTTAAATGAGGACAAAACCATGGTCCTCTCTTAATGTTGAAGAACAACAATCTATTCACACATTTCCTTCTCAGTAGTTTTTTTGGTCAAACATGTTAGTATTTCTGTTTTAGTGCATTTACTACATTCAGTCTCACTGCTGTCTGTTTAGTGTATTGTCACCTCATAAAGCAAAGATGAACATGCAGAAGTCAGGCCTTTTTTTTATTGGAAAAAGGATCAGCTTGAAGGTTTTAGTGTCTACTACACTTCCTGATTTAAAGTAGTCAAACGCACACAGACACACACAGTCACACACAGACACACACAGACACACCTAAAGCTGTAGAAGGCAAATAAAGGTTGTAAGTTATAGTCTGAATTGATCAGTCTCCAGACTTCTGTAATTAAACCTGTAATAAATCAGATTCTCAGTTAATGAGCATGAACAAATGTGGCAGTTCACTCACACACACACACATACACACCGTTTGTGTGAGCAGCCTGTCCCTCGTTGCTGACCTTTCACCCAACCTGACGCCCAGATGACCGTACTTTTGTATCACAGAGATGACCCATTGTTACCACAGAACCCCAGGCGCTCTCACCAATTGGAGTTTGAAGTAAAATTCCGTTGCTGGGCGGATGTTTGAACCCCTAATAACAGCCTGCCACCGCTAATTTATGACAGGTTGATTGGACCGGTGAGGCTGTGATGGGGAGGACTCAGTGGGTCAGCCGAGATATCGATCTTTTGGAATTTGCTCTTTTAATTTTTAATGGAGTACTTTGTCTCTGAGTAAGAAGGAGCGTTAGGATTTATCTTTAAGGGGCATCTTTAAGATATTCACGATTAGTCTTTTCTGCTAATACATTTTTAGTTGAGCCGTTTTAGGTACATTTTGCAGGACAGGTTTGGCATAGAAAAATAAAAACTTCCTAACATGTCAACCTTTGTCATTATCATCTCTCTAAAGGTCATGCATGGCCAGTGTGAACGTAGCATAAGAGACTTTATGAAAACTTTGAATTGATTCTTTTTCTGTTTTTGTAAAATTGCTTTAGAAAAACATTAAAAGTATAAAGTCATATGAAAGAAAAGTCATTCTAACTTTTCAGTCTTTCTTTTCAGTCTTTCTTTTCCTGTAAATGCATTTTCAAGGAATCATTTAACATGTTGTGGTCAACAAATGGGTTTATAATTTGAATAACTTGGTAGTAGCAGTTCAAAGTCCCCCATGGACTAATGTCATTTACTCTCCAGACACACACTCATGGAAACACACAGAAATGTGGGGCTGGCAGACAAAAGAAGCTCAGATGGACGTATTTAAAGGACGGGGAAATGTCAGTCAACAGGATGACTGAGGGACTTCTGCCAAGATAAAATTCTCACCTCCTTTTTGCCTCTCTGTCCTTAATCCTATTCTTTATGACCCCGTTGCCCTCTATTCTCCATTCTTCTTTAATTTTTTTCTAAAATGTTTTCTTTCTCCTTGTTGTTCTCTCTTAATGTGTTATCGTTGTTGATATCTTCCCTAGCTTCCTTCCTTAAATATTTTTTCTGGTCATCTGTTTCTTCCACATCTCCCCTCTTTCCATCCTCAGCGTCCTCCTCCCCTCCCCAAGCGCATGGCCTGTTGATGCTGGGCCTCTCCCGCCTCACTTTCATGCCTTGTCAGTGGATGACAAATGACCAACTGTTCTGCTACTTCTCACTTTTCAGGAAAGCACGCTAAGCAATACGCAACAGCATCGCTCTATCACTTTGGTGGGATGACAGAAGTTGAAGTAATTGACTGAAGTCAAGCGTCATCGTCATGATCTTCAGCCAAGACATGAACTAAAGCCAACTGAAACTACTCTGTTTCTGTCAATGACCTTTGGATTCATTAACATTTCACATAAACAGACACGCCAGTGAAAAAAAAAAAAAAAAAAAAAAAATATATATATATATATATATATATATATATATATATATATATATATATATATATATATATTTACTTCTGAACCTCAAAGACTTGAATATATTTGGCTTTTCATTGAGGCCTCGAGACTGTATTTCCAGGAATTGTTTTAGTTCAACAGTTTGTCTGTGTGTTTCTGTCCTGAAGCGGCAGAAAATTATGAAATTCACCTAATACTTTCCTGACAATGAAGAACAAAGCAAAGACACAAGAACTTTTTAGTTTGATATTCAGTCTGGGTTCCCGTGACTCATAGACCTGCCTTTGCTGTCAGCATCCCCTCCGACTCATTGAGAACCCCTTTTCCCCTCTGACCACTTACATGGGATTCCTCAGGCTTAGAGGTGGAAATGACTGAGTGTAGGATGGACGCGAGGCTCGGAGGTGAAGACGAGACATGTTGATACAACAGCTTGACATGGGAGTGACACTTTTAGGAAGAGGGATTCTTGAGATTCCACATCTGCACTCACAACAGACTAACACTCCAGCGCACAAATCAGAGCTCACACATGAAAACACAAACACACACCCACAGATTTTTACACACATTATCTTCAAATAGGATTTTTCTTTTATGTTTTTCAACTAAAGTTGGTAATATGTTTAAAGTGCAAGTAACAGCTGATTTCCACACAGCAGGTTTAAATGCATAACTTTAATAACTTTTTTAAATGTAGTCTTCTCTTTGCTATATCGTGGTTCACCTTTTGCAATCCCACTGTTTCGCTGTTTTTTTAAGGCAATTTTCCAGTTTTTTTGTTAGTGTTTTTATTTATTTATGTATTTTTTATGAAGTGCACTGAGTTCTGTCTCCTAATTGGCTGTTGATCACTGTCCATCAATTTCCTCCATGCTGTGTGTACAGAATGTGTTCAATTTTCCACATTTACATGGAACGTCTATTTCAATACTAGCCTTATTTTTCTGTAAAGGTTTGAACTTTGAGACATTAAACAAAAGAGAAAAGTGTGAAAATGTCCATGTCTGTCTGACAAAAGTGTGTAAAGTGTGTAGTGATGGAATTTACAGCCTCAAAAAAATGATAATTTTACTTTGTGATTTCACCTATCGCAGGTTATTTTTAGAACATAACTCATGTGACAATACCAGCAAATGTCACCAACCAAAAAGAGCATAAATATGCAACATGAATATAACATGTGGTTCTTTATAATGTACTTTCTTAGGGGTTTAATTGGATTAACCCTATAAACCACACTGCTACTTCATTGCTTTGAAATATTATTTGGAGAACCATAAATTGAATACTAGAAGTGTTATCTACTTTTTTGTACTTTTATCTTTAGTATATAAATTGTTTAAATATACTTTTTTAAAACTCTGCAATCTATAAGTTCTTATTTTCTTTAGTGTTGTTTTTATAAAAATAGTTTGTTGGCATAGCAATTGGTTAATTGATTTTAATTGATTTATTTAAATTCAAAACATTTGTAACTGAGAATCGTCCAGAAAATGGAGACAAAACAAAAATGACAATTCAGCTTGAAGTCATGTCCTCTAATTGCATTTGGTGATATAAAAGTTATCATTCAAGTGAAAGTAGTAGAGTTTAAATCTCACAATTTTATATGATCATTGGCTAATTCATCTTGCAGAGATGAAAGAATGATAAAGTAATGACAATGACTGCAACCCATTGATGTTCTTCTTTTGTTGTTTGTGAAAAACACTAAAGCCATTAAAATACGGCTGAAATGTGCATTTGTCATTTTGTCTTTTATTGCTTAAGGATCCATATCTTTCACAATAAAAGCTGTACCTCGACATTGATTTGCTGTATAAACTCTAAGAGCTTTAAAATCTCTTTAAAGCAGGGAAGAGCAGATTCTTTTTTGCTGTTTTATGAATATTAGAGCAGGTTAAGATACAACTGTAATTACTCCAGCTGCTTCCTATCACACTTGCAATCAAGTTCAGAGATTAAAGCGCCAGGAGAATGGAGATTACATAGATTAGCACCTTCATTCACACCTAAAACAATTTCCGTTTGAAGATAATGGTCATCCAGTGTCTTCACCAATAAAGACTCATGGACAAAGATTGAGGGAGTAATAAAAGAGCCGCTCAGGGAGTGCTGCTGTGTTTTACTGTTTCCTTAATTAAAAGTGCTTGGCAGGCTGGAAAAAGCTGCATAAAAAGCAATGAACAAATCTGATATGGATATTGAGTTGCACACCGAGGACCAAACAACTGAGTTAATGTGCAGCTTTGAAAACATTGGTATGACTTAAAGTCTCCATCTGTTTCTAACACACCCAGCTTCACTTTATGGCAATTTTAAAGGCCTGCAAACCCTTAATGTTCCATGAACCCACGCAGTGCTGATGAACAATTTGTTACAACTTTCAGATTTCTGATTTCTGTGTAGATTTCTGTGTAGTAATTAACATGTTTCTGCTATTGACTGTGTGTGAAAACTGGACTGAGTGACTCCTCTCACCCACATTTCAAACAGGAAGTACTATCTGAGTCCTCAGTCATTCTATTTCTCAGAATAACCATTCTTGCTCTGTTACATGTTCTTGATGATTCTAATTTTTTGATAAGACTTTTTCTGTAATTAAAGTTATTCAAGTCATAAACGGACCAATCAGATGATGTGGTGATAGGGAAGTGAACTTCCAACAAGTTCGAGATATGTTTTTTTACGGTGTACTGTGTTCTGTGTCGTGATAGGCTTTGTACCTCGTCAGTCAATCTTTTCTGTACTGTGTCTCTGGTACAGAATCAGTTCAGCCAAATCACCTAAATCTTCAATCGCAATCAGATTGTTGTTTTTATTCTATAATCCTAGGTTGATTTTTCTTTAAAAGGTTGAACTTTGAACTTTTAAAGGGTATAAAAAGTGTAAAAATGTCACGTTTGTCTGAGAAAAGTGTATAAAATGTGAAGTGAGGAGTTTACAGCCTGGAAACATGTATAATTCAACTTCAAGGCCAATTGGGGGCATCGAAGCATTTATGAACCTGCATTGTTGGATAGGACTTATTTTTAAAGTTTTAATTGAGTTTGACTGGATATTTAGCCAAAAAACTCCTATGTCAACCTTAATAAACTGCACTGGTTTAGGCACAGAGAAAACAAATTGTTTACCCCGAAACCTAATATTCAGTTCTGGGTCACATTAAAATGTCTGCATCATTGACTTCATATCTGTCAGCCTTTTTCCATCTGTGTTGATGCGCAGTCCCTCCACGATCTCACATGCATCTTTCATAATATTTCAGGCAGAACAAGATGGAAGTTGCAGCTATTTTTCCTAAAGGGTGTAGTAAAAGTTGAGATAGTTTACAACAATACAATAACAATAAAACCAATAAAATATTCTTTCTAAAGAGCGACTTATTTCTTTTAAATATTTTTTAAATGTTTGTGCCAGAGCAACAACAATTGTTGATCAAGTATATAATCACATATAATAGTTATGATATGAAATGATACATTTTACACAAAAAAGACTAACATAATTTTATGTTTTTATATATGTTCAATGGTAACTACACAAAAAGTGTACATGTTGACGTTGTATTAGTTTTTTTTTTGTCTTAATCAAAAATGCTACTTTAACAAAAAAGTTTCAATTTCTTTTTTGATGAATAGATTCTTTCATTTGTCTATTGACATTTCACCCTAATCCTGTTTATTGTATTTGGTTAATACTTCTGTTTAAACTTAATCTGGAGAAAACACTGGGATGTCTGGCTGTTAGTTAACACAAACCTCTAAACTGTTTGGATAAAGAGCTGATATCCTGACAATGGTAAATGTTTATAGATCAGTAAAAATGAGTAATTTCCCGGTACACCTGACTGTCTCACCTGGCACACTGGTTGAAAAGCACTGCTCTAAAGTACTAGCACAAACATTGCTGAACAGATAATGCAGTTTCAGGAACACTGGCCTCACACTGATGTGAGATGTTGCTCCCTGGAATAAAACTATGAAACTGCAGCAAATTATTTACATTAGACAAATGATTCAGTTAAAAAACACATGCAGGTAATGCAAAAAATATGTGATGCCCTGCATGCTAAATGCCTGTGCTATCTTTCTGTTCACATTCTTAGTGGTTTTTTTTCAGGAATGTGTTGCATTTGTGCATCACTCCTTGTTCTCCATGCCTGTGTCTGTCTGTCTGCGTCACTCTGCAGCAGCTGCTACTTGTTCACACCCTGAGCTTCAGGTGTGCACACAGATGCCCAGCTGAGGTTGAGCAATTACAGACAGCGTCTAGATGTGGCTGCTGGCTTATTTGTTTCCTGTTAGGCAAAAAAAAGGGGTATCTGTTGCTGTACAGCCTCATACTCAAACATCCACAACATCACAAATGTGTATAAGTCAGCAGCATCTACGCTTACATAGCATGGTGTGAATACATAATAATAATAATAAAACCTTTCTTTTTTGAATCCCTTTTTACGTTACACTCATCGCAGATTTCTGCGCCATGGTTTTACTTTTCATGCTGCCTGAACCTTTTGTGCGGTCTGTTTTCAGGTGTGAAATCATTGTTTATGGGCGTGTCAGACATGTTCGCCTGCTCTGTGTTTGTGGGACATAAGTATGTGTTTCATGTTTTGTGTTTTGTGTGATTAAGAAATGCAAGCAAAGCTATAAAGAAAAAGAGGAAAAAGGAAGTGCTCAACTTGGGGAGGTCTCTGATATTATTCACAATCGGGCGGCGGGTTGTGAAACAAGCCTGCCGTGTGATCTGACTTCTCTGAGGGGGATACTCCATTTCTTTTTATCTGAGTTTCCTCCATTCCTCTGCTCTGCTCTCTCAAAGATCGTTTTCTGTAAAAACTGCTGAAATGCCTCATGAATGTGCATGAAAAAATGAGAAACATATGGGTCCTTTAGCGAAACCCTAGAACCCCCCTCTGAGCATAAATGTTGGCTTTAGGGTGTAACACTCACTCACAGACTGACTGACTGGCTGAAGAACCAACTGACATTTATGGACTTTATACACACAAAACAATGCACAAAATGTTTTCTTTCTTTCTCATATACAATATTCTCTGCACTAAAGGCGCACTGAAAATGGTGTGATTAATCTGATTCATTTTTTAATCAATTGACAGCACTAGCTACTAACAGGTTCTAGAGTCTTTGTGAATGCATTTCTTAAGGTCTGACTGACAGACTTCTCTGACTCTTTTCTCTCGCTTTATGTGCCTTATTTTTTGCAATGCCTTATATTTGATACAAACAAGTAAATAGAACATTTATTGTAGATGTGCCTTATATTCCAGTGCATCCTGTAGTGCAAAAAATATAATATTTGTCATTTCTGAAAGAATTATGTGAAGTAGGTAAAAATATAGAGGGGTTGGACAAAGTAATAGGAACGCTACACTTTTTAATTCTTCCGAGAGGTATTGAAGCTGTATTGGAGGCTAAAAGGGGTCCAACTCTGTATTAAATGAAGTGTCTCCAAATGTATCAAGTGTTCCAATTATTTTGTCCGACCCCTGTACAATGTTATAATAGTAATAATATATTGTGTTTTGTAGTTGTGTTATAATTAAGGCTGTCAACAAAAATGCGTTGACGAGCGTGATTAATAATTTAAAAAAATGAATGCGTTAATATCTATTAACACGGATTAATTACACTCCCTGAAGCAATAGTCTTCCGCCAGTTCAGGTTTCTATGGTGTTTGTCAAATTGAATGCACACTTCGTTGGGCACAATCCCACTTTTACAATGGCGACTTACATAAGAAATAAATATTCAATCAATTTTTAGTACTTTATTATTATTATTATTGACGTGGTTAAATAAAGCATTAGTTCAGGGAGAAAGTTCACGTCTTATTCACGCTTGTTTTTGGCCACGCCATGAAAGGAAAGTGTTATAAAGAAGCCTGCACAAATTGTGTCCGAAACTTCTTCAGGAACACCAAGCAGCCAATCACATTTGGGTATTCACTCAGGCCATTTAAAGTGCAGAAACACAATGTTTTTTTTCTTATGGCATCTTTGTTTTCTTGGAGTAATACTGCAGATATTCTGTTTATCTCATTGGTGATGTACCTTGTGCACACAAATTAAACTTCAGAGTTCACACTTTATAAATTTAAACATTTCTGACAGTAAAAATGAAGGGAAACATGTTCTCTCTGGCCTGTTTATGTTCAAAAGCCGCATATTGTTGTATAAAATGTACCTAGTAAAACATTGTGATAAATCGTGATTAATCAAAAGCCAAAAGTGTGATTAATCTGATTGGCTTTTTTAACCGATTGACGGCACTAGGAAAAATAAACATTTTAGTGTAGCTTTACTGTATATTTATATGTAAGACAAACTTTTAATAATCAGAGGAAGTTTTTCATGACCTTCAAATACATCTTTTGGAAAACTCCCCACAGTCACGTTGTGATTTTTATTGTTGCCATACAGAGGTTTAATTTTAAAATAGATGTGTTTCTGGGCATAAAACAACTAGAAAAGCAGACCAATGTTTGCTTTTTAGTTTGGTTATGACTTTCTGAGAACATATTTATTGATACTTTGGGTATTATATACTGTAGATGACACTTAGAAATACTTTTTAAGAGTAGTTTGTCACATTGCCTCAAAGATGCCTTTCATGGCGTTGTTTTTCAAATGTGGCAAACACTTCTTTCGATAAGTAATGACCACAGGCGTCAGTGGTGTTCAGGTATGAGGATATTACAGTATGTAATTGAAAAATTACTAAATCAAAAAAAGATCACATGGCCATGTTTTAGGCAAATTTTCTGTGACTTTTCTTGTATTGCGTTTGACATGGAAGCAGAGCACATGATGAAGACTAGCAGCCCTCTATGCTGAAGTGTGATTTCATGCTTGTGTTTTTCACCTGTGAAGTTTGTCTTGAGCTTATGAGCATGACTGGATCCTATTAACACCTATTGTAAAGTAAGGGGTTTTAAAGCAGCAGCAAATAAAGTGTTCTTTAAAGAAATAACACCCACAAGGTGAAAATTGCAGTTTCTAATCTTATTAACATGTTTCCAGGGTGTCCATAACAAGCCTTGATTCATTCTCTCTGAAACCAGCGGTTAGGCTGAGCATGTTACAAACCTGAAGAACCAGACCTTTTATTGTTTAAGTTGTTCATGTTATCACATTGTAAAGACCATGGGTCTTGATTTCTTAAATTTGGCGGTTGAGGCACTTGCTTTTTGATTGCCGTCTAATCACCTTCTTGTGGGTGTTGGGTCTACAGCTAGATGATGCAGTGTAACCTGTTCAGGCTGAGCTAAGTAGTCTATATAGTGGTGTGTTGTATGGAAGTTAGAGTAGTGTTTGGGACAAAAACTTTCCCGATACCAGCTAATCTTTGTTCCTTTTCTTACCTACGGCCATGGGCTGTGGGTCAGGAATGAATCAGTTTTGCTTGCCTCCTGGACGTGTCCTTGGGGAGATGTTTCAGGCATTTTCCCCTAATGTGCCCTCAGCAAGGGTCCAGGGAAAGACCCAGGAGAGACTGAAGGCACTGTGTCTCCCAGCCGACAAGGAAATGTCTCAAACCTTTTCAAACTGGTGCATCTTTATTCTGTCAGAACGTTTACATCCCCTCCCTCATGTATATGAGACATAGGGGCTGGTGGAGGATTTGTTTGTGGAGATGGAGCTCTGGGTATCCTTTCTTAAACTACTGCCCTGAGACCCAGCTCCAAGTAACACCCACTCCAGGGAAGGGGATAAAAATTAAAGAATAGACATTGAACAGTTTATTGTTCTACAATGGACAGTCTACCTGTCCACCTTTGCCTAATAGTAGCTGGGATAGACTTCAATAACCCTGCGACCCCAAAAGGTAATAAGCGGGTTTGGAAGATGCGTGGATGTTACAGTCATGTTACATCCTTACATGTTACATGTTACTGTTAAATGTTACATAACTTCAGAATATTTTGATCATCTTGAGTCATGAATGACGAGTTTCATCAGAGTTGATCTCAACTCTTTATGTTGGAGCTTCAATTAAAACTGGAGAACAAAGTGAATGCTGGGAGGAGCGAATTAAATTACTCACTATAATTTAATTATATATACAAAATTTTTGTTTTTTCACACCATCAGATCATTCCTTGAGATTTTCACTACTTCGTTTTATTCAATTAGAATTCACTTTTATTGTTTATCTATTGGGCTTCCAGTTATCTTAGACAGGAGTAGTGACATAGACATTTAGTGTAAAGGACTTTTAGAAATGGATCGCTGTATGGAGAAATTCACACAACAAAGACCAAAACATTCGGAAGCGCATTGAAGATGCTGAGGCATGGAGCAGATGGAAGCTGGCTTTGATTGCGCTGATGACTTCTGACCTTAAGGTGAAAGGTGCAAAAGGCGTCAGCAACACAAACACACAATCTATCGTCTGCACTTAGATAGAAACAAACTTTTTTCGGCATTTGTCATCAAAGCGTAGTTGCAATTGTGTGTGTACGTGTTATAGTTGGCAGGCCACGCCCCTTTGTGGAGCTTAAGATCACTACCAGCTGGACTCACTTTGACCAGTAAGAGCCTTATCCGCTCCTGCACCTTCCGACCCCAACACAACACAAATGGACGCTGACCCACCAAAACACTCAACTGAATGCATTCACTGCAACAAGAAAAATAATGTTGGATTATGAAATACAGTATGTATCCATGTTAGTCTTGGCTAATACTATTGTAGATGGATCTGGGTTAGTACCTACACATTTTTGGCATGAATAATCTTTGTCTAAAATATATTGCGCAAAGACATGTTGGACATTTATGTATGTTTAAGGATCAATAGTGTCTTTGTCAAGAAAAAAAAACAGCAAAATACATTTCCAAAAATTAACCATAATTCATCAACATCCTAAGAACATATAAAAAGTTGGGTAGGTTTTCTTGCATGACGAAATGTTGTAAGATGTAGTTATAAGTTATGATATGGCATCATTTTTGGGGTCACGCTGCCCACCTTTTCACATTGCCTTATTTTTTCTTTACAGTGATAAATACCAGCAGCTTCAATGATCAAGATCAACGCAGGCCTTTCTGATTCTTTCCTTTTATAGGCTTTAAATTAATTCAAACATTTTTGGTAATGAAGATGTTTCTGTAGCTGCAGGAAAACAGAACTATTGCTCTGTTTTAAATGTATTTGACAGCAAATGTCAGGACTGAGAGGAAGTCAGGGATCATTAGAGCATTTCAGCTTAAAATACATTTCCTGTCTGGCACAATTTTACATGGTAACCTCGTACTGAGCACTGAATGCATGTTACTACTACAATAAAGTCATGAAACTTCAACAATAACCATAAAATTTTAAAAAGAAAAAAAGCGCTTGGAAGGAAAGTTGCCCTGTAAAGTTTTATGTTGCTATGATTATTTCCTAAATATGAGATAAGATTTCCCGCTCCTTATAAGGAAAGAATCGGGCATTAATTTGATTTAATCAATCCTCAGAGTTGTCTCCAGCATTACTTGTTCCTAGAAAGCTGTCAAAAGTCATAAAAAGTTTCATCTTTTTTTGAAGCAGAGATCCAGTGTGTTTAATCTTACCCATATGGTTTTGAAATGATTAAAAAAAAAAAACGGTGTTTTTGGAAACACTGACAACTGTTGGAAAGGCACGGAATTGATTTGATGTTTCTTCTTTTCTGACAAGAACAATTTCCATTGTCAGTTCCAGTTATCCAAACAATATGTATGTGCTTGTTAAGTATGCCAAGTGTGACACACAAACAGGGGGCTTTGGTTTACTGCTGCCCTTATCAAAACTGTTTTTATAACTTTGCTCACATATGATTCAGAGGACGTATTTACAGGTCCAGCCCTCTGTAAGCGCCACATGGCTGTTGTTTACCGTCAGAGTCCTGTTAAAATGTTCTTATAAATCCAGGCACCCCGCATACCCCACCCCTCCAAGCCCTGGTTAGCAGCAGACATCAAACGGAAACAGGGATGTGTGACTTTACGACTGATGGCTTGACCTGTCGGACTGGAAGAGACATCTGGGCTGAGATGAGTGTGCGTGGAGATGGTCTTAACCTGCCCCAGCTGTGGCCATTCCAGTCTTCATCAACACTTTGAATTATAGACACACCAGCCCTTCCCTCAGCAGCAGCACCACCCCTCAATAAATAAATAAATACACAAAAAGGCAAAAACAAGGAACGCCCATAGTTTGGAACAAAATGAAGTATAATTCTAGTCATTTTCTTTACATTTCTTATTCATTTCATAGTTTGATAATTCACAGATTTAGTTTTGAACATTCATTTGATTTGAGTTGCTTCCTGTAGACAGATCTCACCTGATACGAAGGGAAAAAGAAAACAGAAAAGTCTGATTGTCCTCTTCCTGAGTTTACTTGGTTAGCTTCTGGACTTGAACGTACATCCTGTCTGAACTGGGAAAGTCATGAAAATCCATGTGTGTGTTTGTGTGGACCTTTTTTTCAGCTGCTGTGCCTCAGGGTCAAACTGCTTTCATTATGTTGCTACAGTTGGACTGTATTCATACTTTGCCATTGGCCTCATATTGCTAATATTTGACTAATAATACCTGGAGGAGTAATGATTTAAACCCTGCAGAGCGGGGATTATCGTCTAGCAACAGGTCACTCCCTCGGGCTCTTTTATCTTCTGTCAATCACAACTCTGTTTTTTAATCTATGTTTTATCTCTGTTAAAAAAAGAAAAGTAGTAAATATTTTGTAAAAGTCCTTAATATTTTATGATCGTGCTCTTTATGGGTCATAGAACTGACTTGAAATATTATTATTGTTATTATCTATGTCTGTGATTAAGTGAAACAAGTGATTGGCAGAATTATTGCTCCATGCAGTTGGAGGCTTTTGATTTTCTACCAAAGAAAAACAGGTTGGTGTTGCCTGAGGCTGCAGTTGTTTAGTTGTATTATTCTTGGGCCAGAAAAAGTAGGAAAAAAATAAAGGTACTGAAGTGTTCAGAGTTTCTTTGGTCTTTGTTTTTGATGGAGAGCATGTGAACTGCATATATTTCTGAAAAGATGTAAATGTATTTGTGCCTGTGAGTATGTGGAGCCTTTAGGGACACATGGTGTACACAGCTGTGCTCCAGATGTATTGTGCAGAGTCACATCGAAATCTAGCTTGTCTTAATGGATAGTGGACGTGAGGGTCATTCTCATCCAAGACAGCTGTCCAGCAGAGTCGTTGACCTTTGATTGTCATCAGTCAGAGTGATGACCAACCCCTGCAGTTAATCTATGAAGGGACAATCATAGTTTTTTTTTTTTTTTTCCAAAGCCTGCAGCCTAATGATTGAATGCAAAAATGTGCCTGCAGCTCATTTTAATGTCTATGTCGTGCAGCTGGTGAAGGTAGTAGACCTTGGTATCTGGAGTATTTGGATGGTGCCACCCACATGTGACTCATTAAAGGTGTTTTCTCTGGAAAACAAGTTCCTTTGTGTTTACATTAAATCTGTATTAGGTGTATAATTTTCTCCCCAGTAAAATACACTTAAAGACGTCTGTTATGTTTGTTTTCAGACATTCATTTATAGTTCAGTTCTTATGCTGGCGTTGGTGTTCCTAATCTAAACGTAGTCACATTTCGCAGTGGGTTCCCTAGTTATGAGTTTGTTTATCACGACACAACAAATCGCTGCCAGATTCATTCTTCAAGACCTGCAAACACCAATAAACAATTATTTCGTTTTTCTTTAAATAGGTATTATTTAAAAAATCATCTAATTTAAAACTGTTTCTAGTGGTCCTTCATGATGTGATGAAAACGTTCACAATATCAGTGAATAATATTGTGATGACGAAATGACTTGCGGTACATGAAAAAAAAAGCAAAACAAAAAACAACCCTGGGTTTCGTGGATGAGGGAGGGGCTGCTGAAGAGGCCACAGGTTTTTAGAAGATTAATCAGAAATGCGTGAACAGATCAAAATAGGGCTTTGAGGTTGTTTATAGTGATGAATGAACAGTAGAATACACATAAAAGCATAAAAAAGTCTGTTTTCTGTGTTATGGCCCCTTTAGGGTAAAATTTGATTGCGGTCTACTCCGATATGATACACATATCATACAGGGTGATACGTCAGACAATATATTTGAACATTTACCAATATATTTACCAATATATTGGTAAATGTTCCATTTTTGTTCAGGCCTAATATCAAGTTTTAATCCTTAGAAAGAACCCTCCTCTCTGCATGCATGGATAAACGAGGTTTGTCAAAAAAGGCAGCTTTCTCTTCCACCAACCAACGGACCACCTACCAAAACCCCCCCACCCCCCCACCCCCACCCCATTTAGCCCAGCCCTCTGAAAGTTTTTGGCCTTTATCTCTCTGATTGAGCTGTATGTAACCCAACACCCATCTGCTTTTTGTAGATAGTTAGAACCAAGACGGTCCAAATTAAGCAGCTTCACGCTGCATCTGACTGACGTACTGAGACCTGTTTGAACTGGCATCCATGGATGTTTGTGGGGCAGTTTTTTAAGCAGCAACAGTTGGATATTTCTGCAGCGATACAGCTGCAACTTTGAAAAGCGTTTGTCAGGTTTTTAAAGAGACTGCTCTAAAGAGTCATACTCCACCATGAACACTTAGTATAGAAAGAGCTGTTTTGTACCATCTTCTTACTTCATATGTTGAAGTTCATATTTAACTCAGTTGGGAAAGAAAAACTTAAGTGGTTTTCCTAGCGTTCTGTAAATAGTGCATCAGAATAGATAAATAGGAGACATTTACTCAGTTTTTCATAACATATGTTTTATTATTGGATACAGTTTATTCAGTTGATTTCTTCACCAGCTTTGGACTTTCTGCATCTCTGCTTATCACTCTTTCGCAGACTTTTTCTCGCTGTTTATCTCAGGCCTGCTTTCTCCTCAGGTCGGGTCTGGCAGTGATCATGCATGCTGATCGCTTCAAAACCAGCAGAACTAATTCAGAACAGAGCAAGATATGAGATGTAGACTGAAAAAAAAGAAAGAGGATAAAGACTTACTCACAAGGGGTTAATAACATGGAGGCAGAAAGAATGTTAGATGCAGGGAGATATGTGAGAGACCATGCGTAGGGAATTCATTGCTGTTAGAAAGTCCACAGGCGCCACGAAGGGAAGAATTAAAGTGCGACAGAAATAATCCAAATATTTGTGATCTTGAAAGGTAAAGCTACCATGTGTGAAGGTTTCATTATCAGTGACCATGAGGTTCTTTTTAAATGCTGCACACATGAGAGGGGACAGTTTGGAGCCATGATCCATCCATCTATTCATCCATAAATCTGTAAACTCCTGCTCAGCATCAAGACTTTTCCTCTTTTCAGTCCGTCCATTATCCCTTTATAGTCCCTTCCCCCATTTATCAACCTTGTGATAAAACATGATGTAAAGCACCTGGGAGATGCTTCTTTTATGGATTGGCTCTGAATCCATCAATCGCCTCATCTTTCCTGCGGCGAGCCTTCCTTTTCATCAGTTTAAGCGGGAACAGTGATTTGCTTTACCTCTCTGGACCCAAACACAAAACACGGTCTCTCGTTTAACCTTTACTTTAGTTTAGCTTGTGAGGATCATGACTCTACAAAATCAGTTTGCTTCTGAAAACATTTAGGAACTTAAAACATGTCTGTCATCCATCTATATCAATTTACTCCTCTTTTTCTGTCCCAATTCTACCTTCTTCTTTTTTCTCTTCTAATTTCTGTTTCCTTTGGTTAATGTTGTGATTAAGTCGTAGCTGGTGATGTTTGGAGGCTTTCACAGAGACTTGAAGTTATACCACATTTGCTACACTATAGGGCACACCGGATTCTAAGGCACAACGCCAATAAATGGTCTATTTTTGAAATTATGGCACTGAAAACTGAAGTCACATTAAGCAAGACAAAAGAGTCAGTTTGCAACATGTAAAAGAACATACTGGTACCACTAGAACAAACGTTACTGTGACTCTGCTAACACCAAACATCTTAGCGACATGTAAAAAAATAGTCTTTAACTGGTACAGGTTGGTCACGTATGAACTGTTAGCCACGCTAGCGTATTCACAATACTCTTAACCATGTTTGCAACACGTAAAAAAACAGACTAAAACCACCAAAGCAAATGTTGCTGTGCTTATGTTAGTTCCCAACTTTGTTAGTAACGCATAAAAAAGCACAGTCTGACAGTGATACACGCTAGCCATGTTAACATATTCATAGAGCGCCGTATACCTCAAAACATTCCTTCGACTTTAGTGAACACCAGAATGAATGCACACATAAGGTCTGGATTATGAACCACTGTTGTTTTTTGAAAAAACGTACGACTTTTAAATGCACCTTATTGTGCGTAGATCACAATACATGAACATTCTTTTTAAGATGTTTAATTAAAAATTTATAAGAGGGTAAAACAAACTGTGATTGAAGGATCTCTAGCAGGTACATTTCCAGATAGCCTTGAATAAAAAATGCTATATGGTACCAATGTATGAAATACTTCTCAACAATCATAGCTTTTTAATGCAGATGACAACATTTGAAAGCTATGGTAAGAATTAGAGGAGAAGTTTAGAAAACTCTGCTTAATATTGTGAGCTATTTATGCAAATGTTGAGAAAGATTGAAAGAAAAAAATCCAAAATGAAATGGCAGAAGTGGAGAAGAAAGGCTTAAGCACACAATGTATCAAAAAGAGAGAGAAAACATACAGAAAAGAAGAAGGGCATCAAGATGTAATGTTGAATAATGACATCCCTCAGTCAGGCTCTATTTCTGAAGGAAAATGTTCCGTTTATCAAACCTATGAGTGAAACCTGCTAATGGAAGATAGATCATTGATTTTTCTATTCTCCACCAGCCACATGTGAGCCTTTCTTTGTGCCTCAGCCTATTTTTCTGTTGAGAAGTCTGTTCAGTGATTCTTTTCTGACATGAAAAGGTCTCTGAATTCATCTTCATTTGTCCGATTCGTCTCCGATATCATATGTCTGGACTTCATCTCTCCATCTTCATTTCTTACTTTTCCGCCACCCCTTCTCCTCTTTTTTTTTGCTCTTTTATCTTCTTCAGTCTTTTAAACTAACGTTCAGTGATGTATCAGTCAGATTGGCTTTGTTCTCGTCTGTCTAACGTGTGCTAACACATGTGTGCCTGCATGTGTGTGCGGATCGATGCGCCTTTGTGTGTATGAAAATTATTAACACGTCACCACACTCCCCTCGCTGCTGTTCATTGATGGTGATTAGTAGCAGGTGTTGGCTCTGAATTCCAAAACAGGCAGATTCATACACACACATGCACGCGCACACAGGCACGTGTTCATTTTTACACTGGAGGAATAGATGTGATTTATGGTGCTGGGACCTGAGGGCTGCTGGAACAACACAGTCTCACCCCTGAAGACAACATGCGAAGCACGCACACGCAGACATACATATGGCGTAAAAACAGACTGATTCACAATCACACAGTGCATTTTTGGCTGACATCTCTGGCTCCTTTCAGCCCAGAGGTGAAATCAGACGTTAAAGAACTCGCGTTGAAAACACCCCTCGTGGGAAAGGCACTTATTCATCTTTAGTAGACCCCGGCCTGTTGCTGAAACATTTGTCTCCGCGTTTGATTCCTGGATGTGCGGTGAAGAAAACAGACCTTTTTAAATGCCTAACTCTTTTATTGTTGCTTATTATCTCAAAGTCTTTCAGCAGATGCAAAATAAGCCAAAATAACAAAAGGAAATCTTCCAATCATTGATATGATTAAACACTGTGCAGTGGCAGTGAGGATGTTGCCTTTAAGTTTTTGAATTACTCAGGGATTCAGTGGCTGTTTTAATAGTAAGTTGACCTTTTTGAAATCACTTCCTGGCAACAAAACGGCAATTTAAAAGGTTGCCAAAACCACATTGCCCAATTGTTCAAATGTCCCTTCATCTCACAGAACACTTGAAACTAGTAAAGGTTCATTTCGTTGCATCTCACCCACATGTCACATTCTGAAGACATCTAAAAATTAGGAAGCTATTTTCATCTGGATTTTGGTTTTGTGTTTTTTGATAAGTTAAATAACATCTTTTGAATCAATTGCTCTATTCATGATTTCCTTACCTCAATGATTTGCAATATTGCTATGCACTTTTAAAAGTTTAAAGTGCACTGAAATTGTTATTTGTGCTCAATGAAAGGCAGCACAAAGTTTGTGGTGATAATAAAAAAAGAAAAAAAAAGAAGCTCAAGAATTTCTACATTGAATAAAAGGTACCTTTCATATAAGACAAACGTTGGAAAGAAACATTTTAGCTAAAAATGTTAGTACAAACATTTTAAGTAACAGTCCTTGGATCCAATATTGATGAGTGCAAGTCTTTGGTGTGTATCATTTGCAACAATGCTAAATCTTACATCATATATAGTCTAAGCTTGTGTTTAGTGTTCTCTTTTCGAAACTAGTTATTCTTAGGTGTGCATATAGGGCATCAAGAGGTTAAATATATATTTTAAATACTGGTATATCAGAATAGAAGCCCTTAAAGTGGAAAGCAATTCAGAGCTCACTAAAGAAAATGAACATATTAAGACTTATTTCAGAATGTTGTGTTTTGGTGTGTTAAACATGTACTTGTGGCTTTTTTCTGATGATGGACATATAAAGAAAATTAAATTTTTGAGTATTGAAGAGCAGACTAAAGAAAAACAAAATGCTGTTGGAAAAAACAGCTTAATTGGGATGTAGAAAATACAGTGGGGGGACCACAAGCTCCCTGCTCTGAGCGCTCAGGAATGGGGAGGGTGGCAGTTTTCTCTGCCCCAGCAGCCCCGCCTACAAGGCGAATTTCTAATGAGCATAATCATAATTAAAAGGCTACTTTGAAAATTAATCAATAGATGATTGGAGCGGGACTGATAGAACTTGCCTTCAATTTTAGATTGTTGCCTGGTTTGGGGTTAATAGCAGGTCAATTTTCCTTTTGTCATTACTGCTGTCAAATCATTAAACAATTCCTTTCACCAGTTCAGACATCCATTTCAAGTCTGTGGGATTTGATTGACATCACACATTTTAAGCAGCTACTCCACAAAGTTGAGTCATATGAAAGAATTTGGAAGTTTTAGCTTCGGGACCCTCTGCTTTCTGGCTTTTAGTAAAGATTCAGGTTTTCATGTTAAAGCTTTTAATCTTTTGGAAAATTAAGCTCCTTTGTTGGGGGAGTGGTGGTTCCGTGCTTAGCACTGTTGCCTCACAGAGAGAACCCTCTTGGTTTTTTTTATGCCAGCTGGATCGCAGTGTTGTGGCTAAAAGTGGTCACGTTAAACACAAAACAACTACACAAAGTCCCTAATTTCATTCTAGCTGCGGTGAGTCAAAAAAGAGATAATACCAAACAGCAAAAAGACCTTAATTAGTCATCAACTGCAGGTTGTTTGCTGTTTGTTTTTTTAATTGGGTTTAAAAAAAGAAAAACAAATTAATTTCATCTGTAATGTTTTGCAGCTCCTGAATAAGCATTGATGGAGTAAAAATGGAGCTCTGATGTTGGAGTTATTTTTGCTATTTTGATAGAAATGCACTGAGATGCAAAAACCAGAAAGGAATCACCCCCAATATATATACATGTTATGTATATATAATATGTTTACTTTTTGCATTATATGTTGTATTTTTTTAAGCTTTAAAAAAATAAAGGGACATGAAGGGAAAATCCCCAAAAGTTACATTTAAAAGGGTGGAAACTTGACAATTAGCATGTGTAATGAGGCAAGTATAAACTAAATGACTTGAGTATGGCAAGAAGGGCTTTATGGATGGTTGGTGTTCTACTATGTGGGATTTGCAGGTTTTTGAAGAGGGAGAAAGCTTTGAAATCTGGAGGAAGTGATAAACATTTGGCCCCTAGCGTTGCGAGATAACAAGGAAAGCATGAATTCACACCGATTGCTTTTAATTCTTTAATACTTTATGTGGATTCGGACCTTTTGAACAAGGATGTTGTGATGTTGGGTTCAGTGGTACACTTGATTGTAATTTTATTTGGGCTCTGCTGTGCTTTCATCTCCTTGTTCTGTCGAACACACAGATTGTTGTTTGCTGTGGTGGAAAAGGCCTGTTTTTCCTGCTAAAGTGGCTTCGAACGAAAACAATTGTGCATTAGGTTCAAATGTTTCGCCAGGACTTTTAACTGCAAACATTGTTGCAGCGGGTTACACAGGTCCAATCTGACTTTGAGCAGAACATGGACATTTGTAGGACTATTGTGGCTGTTAGCTTCAACTGTGTCAAAATGCTGTAGAGCACTGAAGGGAAAAGCAAGGGGAAAAAAGTAAAATAAAACAAATGCATTGTCAAAAATAAAAAAAGTAAAATATAGTTACGACTTTGGTGGACATGTTAAATGTTCTTTTGCTGTGTTCTTTGTAATATAACTCACAGCTGTAACTGTAATATTTTATGATTCATCCTCAGAGTTGAAGGCTTTTAAATGTAAGGCTAATAACGTTTTACTGTATGTGTGTGTTTGCCAATTTGGAAACCCATAGTATTATTTTTTACAGTAAAACTTGAGTGCAACCTTTAAATGAGATTTCCACATAGAACGAAAAGAAGTGATGTCCAGCCAGCGTCTATGAAAATCAATTGATCTCACATCGTATATCAATTTGAAAATATTAATTATTAAATACTAGTTTAAAAAACTATTGCCTATTAAATAGAAGCACTGTAAGAAGGGGGTTTTTGATGTAAATCATTTTTTTTGGTGTATGAAAAGAGACAAGTTTCCCACACAAAGCTACTTTTTACTTTTCTTATATTTCAGATGCGAGAGAGCTGCCAGTCTCTGATATGATTCTGCAAGTTTACATTTTCCCAAAAAGTGCATTTTTGAAATGACCAACACTCAAACTATTTCAAGAATTTATCTTTAATCTAATTGTTTTCATTTTAGTTATTTATGTTTTCCACATTGTGATGGATATAGTCCAAATTAAAAAAGTAGAATTTGTTTAGGGTGAATAAGTAAATATTTTAATTAATGAATAAAACAACCGAATGGCAATTGACCTAAACGATGGACTCACTTTTTACAAATACCAGAAGTAAAAAATGAAAAAGAAAATTCCATCATAAATAATGAATTAAAAATAGTGCTGCACAATGTAGGGAAAACTTGCACTGGGCAATATTAGTGATCAATATTGTGATGACAAAATGACTTGCGATACATCAACAAATGGTCATCTAACATAACAGGGGTCAGTCTAATTAATCCAATTTGTAAAGGGCTCTCTTTGATTTTTCTTAATATTTCTATCTACCATGAGATTGTTTTAGCGTGTGTGTAAGCATTTAAGGTAACCGTTTATTGCAATTTACATCATCTTCTGAGATACACTATTGCACAGGTTGACCCTGCAATAATGATACATTGGTGATTTACTGTGCAGGCCTAATCAGAAGTGTTTGGAAGAGTCATAAAGATATAAAAATTAATGTTCATAATGAAGTTAAAAGTGAAATATATATATATATATATATATATATATATATATATATATATATATATATAAATTTCCCAGATTGAAGACATGTTATTATCAGGCTGTTGTGTTTTAAACTGCAGACCACATTTTGATTTGAGAGCAGATTAATCTGTGTGCTTAGAGGGCTTTGTGGGCCTCAGCACCCCAAGAAAACATCCTGTAACTGTTAAATCAATGTGTGGTTTTCAAGCAGAGACAAAATTGATTTTGGAATTATTTTTTTCACAAGCTGAAAGTGTTACGTTTTGCATCGAGGCTTATTCTGTATAAATTGAGACTAAATAGCGTCAGCAGAATTTGACCTTCTGTTTGGCAGCTTCATCCTGGAGTGAGAGATAAATCCATCACGTTTAGCTTTTCCACGTTTGCCTGATAGAGATTGATAGTTCTGTACTGGTGGATGAAGACACACTCACAAACACACATCTACGCATAGTTAATCATGTGTGTGATGGTCCAGTAGGGAGTCTGGAAAAATCTGGAATACTAGTTGGACTCCTCATTCATGCATGTGTGATTTGGCCCTTTTCCCTGTCCCCGCACGAGCCACACAGTAAGAGGTCCCACTCAGAATTACTCCCTCAAGTCCCTAACACACATCTGTATGGAAACACACAAACACAAGTCCAACGTGGGTCGTTAATTCACTGCTTTTCAGGACCAGAGGCCATAACCTTGTTAAATGCCTCCACTTCCTGTTGGTGTCAGATGCAACGCATAGACATTATCATGCATATAGATCCAGTATTCCCAGTGACATTTAATTGGTGTAATTAACCTGTTATCGCAGTAATTAACCTGGGCGGCAGTCCTGTCAACATGATAATGACACACAGATGGTACCGCGGCTGTCAAGCCAAACATATGAAGACACCACTTAGGCCCTGACATGAGCCTCACGCTCGCGTGCCTGTGCTTTGATGTGGCGGCTCAACGCTGTCATTTCCTGATAGTGCTGTTTTTACTATTAATAAAATCCACAACTCTTGCAGGGGCAGGTCCAACTGTGACTGGCATTCCAGAGGAAACGTGACAAACAAAACCCCCTTTTCTCTTTTTCATTGTTTGTACCCAGCTGTCAGTGAACTTGAGCCAATAAAAAGCCGGCAACTGTTTGGTAATATTGGCCTGCAAACTAAAACTGAATTGAAAATGAGAAACTGAGCAACAAGGTATTTGCCTCCGTTGTGGAGCGTCTGAACTTTGAAAATATGTTATTCAGTAAGATGTTTAAAAGAATGACCACATAAGCAGGGATGCTACCACTTTCTGCATAGTTTGGATCAAAAAATAATTCCCAGTCTTCTTCCTTAAGAATCATCTTCATCAAGGTACAATAATGATGCTGACAGTAGTATGTGTATATGTATATATATATAAACATTGTGCTGTCAATCGATTAAAAAGATGAACACACCTTATTATCACCCTTTTGGGTTGTGATTAATTGCGATTAATCACAACGCTTTACGCTTTACTTTAAAAAAGGGCCAGAGAGAACATGTTTCCTTTCATTTTTATTGTCTAAAATGTTTGAATTTGGTGCAGAAACACAATGTTTGTTTCTCATGGCTGTGTAACAACAGCTTTGTTTTCTTGTTGTAATACTGCAGACATTAAAGCCTTTACAGTTCTGCTTACTGTTGATGAGTTTTGTGCGCTCCAGTTATACTTTTGAGATATCTTAGTTAACACTTTACGAAAAAAAGCTTTTCAGACACTAAAAATGATGAAGAGAAATGTTCTCTATGGCCTTTTTAATGTTCAAAAGCCACATGTTATCGTATAACATTTAACTTGATTATTAAATTAACAAAGGGAGGAGCTGACATCATCCATGAACTTTTTCATTGTATTTAATTTGACTGTGTTCTACCATGTTGATAGATCACTTTATGTTCATTGATCATAAAATAACGTTTTCTGCTTGAGCAGGAGCACTTTAATATGATACTTTCTAATCAACGTATGAAGAAGTGTTATTTTAAAAAGTGAATTATGAATAAATCAAACAATTGTCATCTATTGCTATTGTTGAATTGTAGTAATTGTACTCATAGCTCCTCAGGACTGGACAGGAAGGCACAGCCCACAGTAGAGAAGGGTGGAGTCAGGCAGCACAGTCCATAAAAGCTTTTGCTGTGAAAAGGGCTGTAAAGTTTTGGTAGTAAAGGGAGCCATGGCACCCTGTCTTTGTGGTATATTGACCAAAGCGTGTCCGAGACATTTCATAGACATTTCATTTAGAGCTCAGGAAATTATGTCAACCTGTAAAAAAAAACAACAAAAAAAAATCATCTCCTTTAAAGCTGCTAGCCCAGAAAGCGAGCAAATGGAAACTCACACTGCGGCTGCCACAAAAAGTCACCCAGTGAAATTCTGTATTAATCCTGCAGGGATTTACAGTGTCACTGCCACAGCTTACCCCCCCCCCCCCACCTCCATCTCTATGTTTAACTGGGACAATAAAATGAAATGATTTGGAACAAACTGGGAGATGGTGTAATCACTGAAGCCTGATGCAGGCTTTGATTTGATTACTTCCTGGTGTTTTGGACCAACCGGAGCCCTTTTTCTTTCTGTCTCTGCAATGACCAGTCCATTCAGAGAATAACCTGGTCAGAGAATAAAACTACTTAATGAGAGGCAGGTCTATCTTGACGGGAAGAAGAAGAACAGATGTTCCTACTGTGTTTCTATAAACAATGGGCTGTTTCAATGAAACATGACATTAATATAAAGTCAATTTAAACAAATGTGCGCTAAAAACATTCTTGTATTTGTAAATTCATTCATCATTCATTCATTTCACAAATATTTAACACTGAATTATGTCAAAAACCTGTCTACAGCAAAAGAAACAAAAGTATTTGCATCGGCGAGACTTCTTGCAAAGCACGCATTAGAAAAATAGTCTTTCAATTGTTTTCAATGAGACAATCTGTTTGTGTGATGACAAAAGGATTCAGGCATCTGCACACATGCTGAAGTCAGCCTGAGAAGTGTGTCAGTCTGGGTCAAGATGAGGAGAGTGTCCTCCGGGATATTAAGGCTAGATAGGAAACAGACTCCGTTCCATTGACACGCACTCATCCAAGTTGTCAAGGTCCAAGAGTGTGCCTGTGTTTCCTCGCCTTTTATAGTTTTTTTTCAACATTCATCCGTGTGTTTGAACTGAAGTCTGTTGAAGTCGATGGACCCACAGCTGGAGAAGTGTCTCTACTTAAATGTTTTATCACCTCTCAGCGTTATCCTTTCCCTCCCGGCAGTAATTGGTTTTCGCTTAAAAATGACATTTTCCCGTCTTCACTGAGCCATTGCTGGCCTTCAGCCGCTAATCATGTAATCAATATTGCCTTTGCTCTATTAGACTGCGGCTGTAATTTAGGAAACAGCAAACAAATGAAAACCTAAAGCTTCCGTGTATCTGATTTTTAATTAACTTGAATTTTAGTGTGCGTTTAGTTAATGAGTTCTTGCTTGTCCTTTATACAATACATAGTCTTAAAAATCAGCACTTTTATGTATAAATGTGTAAAGTTGCCCACATAAAGGGGAGATAACTAATGTTTTATTTTGCTCTAAATGAGCTAGAACTGCCTCCTTCACAGGGATGTTGCTTTGAGCTACACATTTTATTTTTCAAAGTTGATCAACATGTTGCATGCATGTAGCACCTTTAAAAAAAAACATTGTGGTTGCACTACAATTTTCTTTCCACCAGGGGACGCTGTGTTGTAGTGTTTTAAGGCCCTTTGAAGTGGGGGGCGTCCAGGTGAGGCAGGGATGATGCAGCAATGAGGATGTGCAGGATTGTCTCACCTCGCAGCTTGGTTGTGTTTCCTCTGCAGAGAAGCACACTCACTTTCTACAGACATTTCTGCTTTTTTTTCTCTTTTTTTTGACATAGTTTTGCTCATTTTTCCTCTGCGTCCTCTATCTGAATGAAGCGATAAAAACTAGAGTAATGCTCCATCATGTTATCCTCATGTAATTACAGTTTTCTGGTATTAGAGTGAACAGTCAAAAATCTTGCCTTAAATTTGTTTGTCTGGTTCCTGGATGTGCTTCTCTACAAACATGTGCAGGTACTTTGCTCAGTGTGATCTCATGGAAACATTTATCAAGCTAAGTGTTGTAATATCTTTCAGATTGAGGATCTTAAAGTCTGTTTGGCGGCAGTTGAGTTCAGAAAGAATATGACTAGGCTGGACAAATATCTGTCACTGAAAAGTCTGAAATGTGCTTTACATTCAATGTGTTGGTGCTAAACCTCCAGCTGTGTCTCTTTTGTCTTTTCAAACTCATCAAACAACATCCTTTCTCCTTGGAATTCATGATTGCTGTTTCCCACCCCTACCTTTGGACGAAACACGCCTGGGGTGGACGGTGTACGGGAACAACACTGTCCATTATGTTTAAATATGGCAGCTAAAAGAGGAGGGATGCACACATAGACGCCAGCGGAGTCGGAGAGTTTCCATCCTGGCTTGAAATTTATTGAATAAGGAAATGAGACACAGCAAAAGGGAAATGACATAAAAGTATGTAAAGAAGAAATCAAAAGGCAAAGGGGGAGAGAAGTGGGGAGAAGATATGGGGATTTCCAGTGATCTCAGTGTGGATTCTTACAGTCTGCAAGAAATTTGAAGGAAAAATGATTGGATCAAGGTGATGTTGCTCAACTGTTGGCAGAGCCTCAAAACAAGACACAGATGACTTTTCTTCACCAATCGCATCTCTTGCAATTGGGATTTTTTTTTGTTGGCTGACTTTTTGGCATATTACTGTAGGTGCACCTAAAAGCCTTAATAAAACAAACAAACAAACAAAACGATGCTGAGCCGTTTCATCCACAAAGCTTTCTGTATGGATTGATTCTGGTTGTACTTATTGATGTTGACATGATTAGTGGGATCAGTCAGTATTGTTTTGTAAGTTTCAAACAAAGTTGTGAGTGACAGGTAGGCTTATTGTCATTAGGCTAAACGCCATTGTTTCTAACACAACTAAAATGCATCAAGTGAAACAAGTTTTAGAGTTACTTTAAACACAGTTAATCAAATCTGACTGACTGATGGACTCATTTCTTTCGTCTGACTAATGCACAGAGCGGCTGAGACATAATATGACATAAACTCAAAAATAGACCATTTATTGAGCTGCGCCTTATAATCCATTGCATCCTATAGAATGGAAAATACGGGAATTGTTTTTAATTTCACTTTAACTCTTCTTTTAACTTATCCATTCCATGCTCCAACACTTTTTTTAACAATAAAACCTGAAAGGAGCACCCACAGTCCTTGCTGTAAAGGAAAACTCTTTTTGGGAAGAAACCCTTTCTTGTACTGGATTACTAAAAACATGTACGCTATTTAGCACCCAAATGTTTCAGTCATGCTTTTAGCCTGCAAACTGTTCTTGTTTATTTCCTGTTGTGCAATTCCACTGAGTTGCTTCTCAGTCGAATACATTCACTAATGGAAAAGAACAATGTGTTCCTGGAAATCAGATACTAAGTGATCAGAAACGGCCTTGAAAAAAGAAAAAAAACTAACAAAAAAAAAAAAAGGAACAACAACTATAAAATACCTCACTTTCAATGATGCTGGTTAGCTCAATATAAATGTCAATACCTCCTTGCCAGAGCTGTAATGGCTGTAAGTTAATTGCCACTAGCATTGCCTCTAACAACGGCTGCGAGATGACATGAAAATGGGTAGAGTTTTGGCCACGGATTATTAAAAGCATTTAATGTAATTATTGTACATTGTGTCAAAGACGAACAGAGAGAACAGAGCAGAAGAAATAAAAAAACTGCTGAGGCTTTAAATTGCCTACAAAGAAACGGAGAAAGCCTTCTTCTACATCCATGAACATGGTGATGAGTAACCGTCTTGTCGGAATAATCACTTTAAAAATTCTGCTTGATTAGTCAGCTCTAAATTTTACCCTGATATTGTTTCATAATACTTCTTATTGCATTTCTAGCAGCAGTTTGTGATGTTTGCCTTTGCCTCATATCTTCTTTTTTTCCCTGTTTCTCCATCATTGTTAATCTTTTTATACCATTGTTTGATACAAGTGTATTTCTGTCTTTTAATATATCTGCATTTTACATGTCACCATCCTGCTTTAATTTGTTTGGTCTTGTGAAAATATTCTTGAGTATTTTTTGTTTTTTTTAATTGTTAAAGATTTTGTAAAAAACAAAAAAAAACTTATGGTTAGGGTCTTTCCTTGCTGGATCTTTAAACTATCTTCATTATGACATCTTAAAGGTGTTCTAAAATAGCAAAGCAGAGACAAAAAGTGAATTCCTGCTTAAAAAAATAATTAAAACAACACAAAGTGGTAAAATGCATCCGATAAATTCCGTCTCTAATGGCTGGAGCTCTAATATCAACCTGAAAATCTGACTTTTTGTCGTTCCGATTAAAGATGTAATGTCAAAGAATCCAATAATTGATTTTATCTTTTGGTTTTTGGAGCTAAAAGAATACGGATCCGAATCTATGACAGCAACCTGAGAGAGGCAAGCTGGAAGAAGCATTTTTATTAGTTTTAATGATTTTTTTTTTTCTTAGAGCTTGTTTTGAGCCCCATGATAAAAAAACAAAACAAAACGCTGCTCTCACAAAAGTTTAGCCAAACCTTAAGATGTAACTGGAAATAGTGATCAAGTTAACTGAATTTATAATGTCCATGAAAGTATCAAAGCATGTATTTCTCTGCTTTCCTTGAGGTGCCTGTGCGATTGAATCCAAATCTGGATTCTTCCAGGTCATCAGAACCCACCTGATCCCAGCAAACAGTGACAAGCCGGGCAGGACAGCTGGATAAAAATAGTTCTTCAGGTCTAGGAAAAGGGCAGGTTTTATTTTAACAAATAAAATGGTTGCTTGTTGTTTCTGCAGTGATTAAGTACACACCAAAAGTAATCAAATTAACACAATTTAAGATTTGGTCGTGATAAGAGGATTATTTATTTTGTCTAAATACGTGACTCCGAAAGCGTTAAAACAGGTTTAGAAAATGGATAGATGGTCTTGTCAGTTGCACCAGCAACTAAAGACAAGTACATTGGAAACACTTGCAAAGACTATCTGCTTACAGATGTTCACAGAAATGTCTTTTATGGATGGTGAGCTTTTTATAATTCAGTTTAAATGAAGTCTGCTTCTGGGAAAACAAACACCTATTTGGTCTGATGCTTAATTGGGAATAAATTAAAACTTAACAATGTCTGGTGCGTTGTCACACCTAAAAAAGAAACACACACATTCTTTAGTTCGTTTTAGTTAGCTTTAAAATACAACTGTGAAACAGATAATTTTGAAAGAGACTGGTTCAGATATTTCTATCATCTATAAATCTTTATCTACCAAAAAAAAACTGATGATGGTAAAAGCCAAAAAGAGGGAGATGAAAAACAAAGGAACAAAACTCAACAGTCAAGTGGTGACACAACAGAGACAACTGAAGAGCAGCAATAACCCTTAATACTTTGCCTAAGTGTGTGTGTTTGATTAAAGTGGTCCTTTTAATTAAACATCAAGAGCGCTGGTGATTTTGTTTTGGACTAAGTAGTCTTAAAGTATTTTTATTTTTTTTTACTCAGTTGGGAGAGAGTTAAATTCAGTGTTTTGCAGTTGCTGTGTTTGTTTCACAGGATCTCTGCATGTTTCCTTTGTTTCCCTCTCTGTCACTTTGAGTCTTTCTCTGGCTTCATCATGTACACTTGTTGGCCACAGACGAGACGGCTCAAAGCACGTCTGAGTGAGGTTTGAACCCCACACATCATCCGGTCATTGTGAGTTGTGAGTGAGGGCTGTGCCGGCTCTCTGCCGTACAAATACCAACAGGTCCAGACTGGGAAAAGGACGGGCACAGAAAGACACGAAAACACACACAAATTTAGAGTGTTTGACTTAAAAAAAATAAATAAATTAAAGTTTTTAGCCTTAGATGATTTTTTTTTCATTAGTTTAGGCACTTTTCTGGTGTGATTTCTGCATCAGAGGTGTTCATTTTCACCTTTGATTTTTTTCTTTTACTTGTTTCATTTTCTTTTCACAAGTAGGATTCATTCCTTGCACGATCTGCTAAGAAACTCAGGAAAGATAAAGTGAGGGATATCTGAATCCCTTCACTCTAATACTCATTTGAATCTGAAAATGTTCATGTGACGAAACAAAATGTGTTAAAAATTACTTAAAAATAAAAACAAAATCTGGAAACGCTTATGTTATTTTTTTTACCAGTCATAAAATCTCCTTTGAGGAGAAAAAGAAACTCTTGAAACCAAATGATAAAATTTTGCCAGAAATGCAGATGTGCATTTCAATAGTATTGATTTTATCTTTTGGTTTTTGGAGCGAAAAGAAGATGGATCCGAATACTATTGATCTAATAAGCATTCCCAGAGGTCTTTTAGTTGTTATTATGCTTTCTTTAGGCAAAATCATAAAACTTGTGCTGTTTTCTGGGGCATAGCTTCTGCAGAGCAGCAGTAGTCCATTAGACATTCACCTCTTGAGCTGTGGGCAGGACTGTTGGTGTGGAAGTAAGCCTCTGCTGATATCCCATCATCCCTTTTTTTTACACTCTCTCTCACTATCTTACAGCCCCTTACAACCCCAAGGTAAAATTAGTGCAGCCAAAATGGCCAGCAATATCAGAGCTTTCCAGCTAAACAGTTTTGATCCAGATTCCTTAATGGATCTATTTGCCTATAACTGGATGGATCAGAATGGAGGAGCTGGGAAACTTTGGGCTTCCCATTTCACTTGCTGTGTCACAAAATAGAGCTTTTTTAAACAGAATTTTATCATCTGCTCCTAATTCACAACAATTTGAACAAAGAAATATTCAGAAATGCAGTTTTAATCTTTAATTACTTTAGATATGTCATAAAGAATGCTACAAGAGCATGTTAAGAACATGTTAAAAAACTCAATTTTTAAGAAGGAAGTTTGAGTTTGGCCTCCAGAAAACAAATGCTGGTTAAGTTAATGGTCTCTAAAAGCATGGAAACAAAATATAGTGTTAATTGGTGAGAACAAACATATTGCTTTTTACTTAGATCAAAGGATTAGGCTGAATAATTATTGAATATAATCATTTTGTCTTGTTCCCTGTTACTGTCCTTTTAGCCTGCCCTTATATAGATATATTTAAAGGGAGGATCCAGCTCTCTTCTTTACTTATTTAAACAAGATCCCCATCTTCACTGTGTTGTTACTGGTAGTAAAATTGTTAAGTTCTTCTGTATAACGTCTTTTCCATTCTAAAGTTCTCTCAGATCCTCTTTTTTTTCATTATGTCAATAAACCTATTTAAATGTTTGCCTTTCGCACTTTCAGGAAACTGTGAAGGGAAAGAATATACAGAAAACCCAGTCCACCTGCAGTAAACTGTATGCAAAATAAAGGATTTTCCTAATAGTTCCATTAGCTTAAACATCGTGGAAAGCTCATGATAATATATGTATACAGTTGCTGAATTAGGAATTTCAACTTACTGTTGCCTTCTGTTCATCCTTGTGTGGATGTGACAAAGTGCTAATTGAACATCACTGTAATTTCAGATGGAAAAGCCAATAGAAAGGCGTAAAGGTCATATTGGCTTGTCAGGCCACTTGTGTCATTTTTGCTGTTTGCTGTTTGTTTTGCTTTTTCTTTATGTTTTCTGTGGATTTTTTTAAACTCTGGGTTTCCCCCCCAATAATCCAATTTTTAAGAATCTATTGTTATCTATTGTTTTTTTTTCCGTAGACCTGCAAAAACACCCTCTTTTCCTCCAAACTCTCCCCCTCTCCCTGTCACCACCTCCTTTAATGGGTGTCACCTGTTAAAGTAATGGCCAGGGCTCAATGTGCCATAGCAGTAATTTAACACTGTCACACATACACACACACAGGCGGAAGCACGCACACAATGATGGATAACTCTGGGGACTGTTGCAGAAGTGCTGGATGTAGGGCGGCCGTGCGTGGATATGACAGCAGTAAATTAGTGTGTGTGCGCTTTGTCTGTTTGTCTGCGAGTTTGTGTGAAACCATAGTGACCACCGAACACTCGTGCTGGGGGAAAACAGCGTCTTACAGGTGTGATCTCTTTTTAACTTTGCCTTAGACTTAGATTGGAGTTCGATAAACAGTAGATACAACACGGCTTGAATTACTTTTGAATACAATGTATTTAAGAATTCATCTCTGTGTTGTTATTCAGCATCGATATCTGACATCGCTCCAAGACTTAACCTTACAAGATCCATTCAGATCATCTTTTAATCTATTGTAAAAGAGTCCCTGGTGGTCTTATAATTATCATTAGGATTTTTTTAGCCAAAACTGAAAAACTTGTGTCCTTTTTTATGACATAGTTTCTGCAGAGCGGTAGGAGTTCATTAGAACTGAGCGGTGGGAAAGATTGTTGGTGCAGTGCAGAAAAAAACAGTTCAATACTGCTGCACATTAGCGGCTATAGCATATTTACAATAACAAGTTTGCAACATGTAAAAAGCAGTTGGCATTTTGAGAGAGCACCTTGTACCTCTAAAAAATGTCTTTGACAGCAGTCCAACCAGACCTGATCCATAAATAAGGCGCATTGGATTAAAAGCTGTGCTGTCATTTTTTGAAATAAAAATGAAGGTTTTTAAGTGAGCCTTATAGTGTGGAACATATGGTAGTTTGAATGCAATTTACAGTAAAATAATCATTAATAAACATCAGGTTCTAAGTTTAAGGTAGAATTCAGTTCCCAGCGCAGCATTCTTTGTGCTCCTCAAAGCTGCAGAAACGCAAACCAGATTGTGTTCTTAATCACTGCTGTCTCCACGGCTCACCAGTTCAGAAACAGTGTTAAAGAATAGTAAAGATAAAGGAAGTCACACTGTTATGGAACCAGAGCTCAGCTCTGCTGTTTTCATTAGCTGCCCCAGTTTGAAGAAATGATTGATGCTTGGCCGAATGCGAGTTTACAGTGGGCTTGCATTACGTATTGCTGGCGTTATTGTAGGTGGTCGCAGGCACTGTGAAACACTTCGACAGATCAAAACATCTTTCAGCTGCGGGTCATAAACACCACACATACACACTGCCTCGACTTGAAAGCGATGGCGCATCAGAACAGAGATGCTTTATGGTCCCTGTCAACACCTGGTTAGGAAAATCAGACAGGAGGACATAAAAGAGAGAGTGAGGCCTGGCGGACCATATGATGCCCATCCACCCTGCAGGTTTATCATCCATACACGGCTCTGGAGCTGCCGTCTCCTGCAAACGTTGGCAAAACCTCAGTCAGTTGCATACTAAAAGCAGGATTTTTGAGGTGGAGTTCAGATTGTTGGTGATTTCTGGTTCCATAGTCCATGTTTTTATGCATGCTTTCTGAGCATGTACATGTTTGACGGATTTGGTTTATTTATGCAAGAATATTCACACCAGTGTAACTATGTGTGTGTGTGTGTGTGTGTGTGTGTGTGTGTGTGTGTCTTGGCATAAAGGAGTATTTTGAAAAGCTTTTTGGCACTTCACTGACAGCTGAGGAAGATGGATTAGTTGAAGAACGCAGACAGTAGGAAATCAGATGTGTTGGTTTTGTGTGCGTTTTGATGTTTGTTTGTGCACGAGCTTACGTGTGTGTGTTATATACAGGGGGGTGGGACCTGCTCACTGACAGACATTTTCGATTTTGGCAAGCAGAGCTGCTATGGCCATATGTGTGCCATAGATTTCATTTTCAAATATGCTTCCAAGCCCTGCAACATTTGATATGAGACAGGCCAGGCCCTGCTGAACATGGATTTTGACCAAATTCCTCTCATCACCATTAATGTTTGTTCTTCCCATTCCACACCGTATTCTTAACCAAGCAGTACACGAAAAAAAGACACTTTATTCAAGAAAAACTGCTTTCAGAAATCTCTCCTCAAATTTTTGCTTTTTTTGTTTTCCTGTTTTGTGAAATTTGAATATTTTTTCTTTGTGGATATTCATGCTGAGAAAAGAAAACAACTAATCAGTTTGAAAGACTTGTCACTCACTGGTTCCATGTGCTGCTAGGACAACATAATTCCTGTTGTGTCTGGCTCTGGGTCATTTGGACAGCAGTTTGGGGAATCGGTAAACTGTACTTTCTGAATAGCTTTACAGATGCTTGGTCAATGTGGGACCCCATGTGTGATTCTATGTTTACGTGACCCTCTGCAATGTACATTCAAGTGGACACTTCTTATAAAAAAAACGATTTGAAGATTCTGTGTTAAAAATGATGTTTAAATACAAAAATACGATCCAATTTGTCAATCGCTGTATTTATTTTGAAAATTGACCACATTTTCTTGCGTGTCTTGGCGTAACTTCCTGCCAGGATTGATGCAGATCACTCGTGACTAGCACAGAAAACAGAAACAATGGCTGCACAGCGCGAGCCAACCGCAAACACATTCACATTCACACCTAAGGAATTATTTAGAATTCTGTTTTTGAACTGTGGGAGGAAGCCAGTGTGCCCAGAAAAAATAAAATCAATGAGAGTTATTGAAGCAGTTAATTTTTAACGAGCAGCTATGACTTTCTATGGGGCACAGATATGTAAGACACAAATATGTGAATTGGTGTGAAGAGGTTTTAGGCTCAACATGTGTCTCTCTGGCATGAGCTGTAGCAGAAAATGTGGTATACCACCTTTAGACATCTGTCATCTAAGTGAATGTAGAAATAGTTTTATTTGAACCCTGAATTGTTAAAAGATAAACAGCATTGTGTTCATTTTACATCAGTTATTGGTGGTCATTTTTAAGGGTTAAAATCGTTTTTTTTGTCTAATTATCATTTTGAACATGTGTGTCATTATGCACCACGTTGGTGTGTATTAATCTGGCTTGGCGCTGCCGAACAGCGTCCTGTAGGCAGCGGCACACTGATTCATTTCATCATAGACCAGTAAATGAGGAAAGCAGTTAACCTGTGACCTGCATTTGATGAGGTGAGGATAGTTTGCCATGATTCACCCGATGGCGAGTTTTTCGGGTACAAGGTGATGGAGTTACTGTTATTTCAAGATCTCAACAGCGCAATTTTTCCATGCAATCTTGGAAGCCCAAAGATGAAAAGAAACTTTTTATCCTCACCACCTGTTTGTACTTTGGGTAATTTAGAGGGTCAGCGGGTTGTTGGTGAGGCAAATTAAAAAAGGTCTCTTTTGACCCTTTTTCTCTTCAACTCAGTTCCAGGTTCAACACTGGCCTGGAAAAGACTTTAGATTGCTCAGCCTTTGCTCTCATAAGTGAAACAAAAGATTTTGCAGCCCAATTTCCTTGAACAGGAAGAAGTGGGAATATGCAAGCAACGGATGTGTGTGTGTTAGATTGGTACTGATGTATATCAAAAAATCTTTGCATTCTTTTTTAGAGTTCAAGCTGAAAAAAACACAACTTCCCCTTTCACTCACATTGAGTAAAGATGGACACACACCTACATTCCAACGCTGCATTCACATGGGACATGTGACGGGCGTTCTAGCATGCACTAAAAGAGCGTGTTTAACATATGGTGTTCTCACTGGACTGTTGCTGTCGAATACTAGAGGATGTCTGCCATCTACAGTTGGCAGAGGATTGGTGGGAAAGGTTGAAGTGATGGAAATAATGCAAATCTTGCTCCAGGCTTTTCTTTCACAGCTCTATTCCAATATATGAAAGACTTCGTACCATTTAATAATCGCAAATATTAAGTTCTCCCCCATCATCCATTTTCAAACGGTTGGCACCTCAGTGAATTAAAAAGGATACTATTAATACGTCACCAAACTGGACTCCCTGATTCCTCAAAGTTCAACTGGTTTAACTTTTAATGGCCCAAAAATGGCCACAAAAATGGTCCTAAAAATGTATATATGAACGCGAAAGCCTGAAACGTGCATTTATGCGCATTTACATAGACTTTTAAATGGAAATGGTTGCTTGAACATAAAACTTCCAAAGTTGTGGCAAAAAATAAATAAATTAACTTCACTGGAAGAGAACGGCGGCACGGTGGCGCAGTGGTTGGCGCTCTTGCCTCACAGCAAGAAGGTTCCCGGTTAAAGTCCTGGCTGAGGGACTTGAAACAGTGTCACCAACAGGGGACCTTTCTGTGTGGAGTTTGCATGTTCTCCCCGTGCATGCGTGGGTTTTTTCCAGGTACTCTGGCTTCCTCCCATTGTCCAAAAACATGCTTTATAGGTTAATTAGTCACTCTAAATTGTCCCTAGATGTGGATGTGAGTGTGCATAGGGGTGTGATTGTGACCCCTGCGACAGACTGGCGACCTGTCCCAGGGTGTTCTCTGCCTTTGCCCATGAGTAGCTGGGTTAGGCTCCGGTGACCTTGAAAGGGATAACGTAGTTTGGAAAATGAATGAATGAAAGGGAACATCTTGGATCTATTGGTGGGCTCACACTTAAGAATACCTCTTGGCTTTTATTGCACCTCTATAGTTCACATGAAAGAAAAAAGCGATGGAAGATGGAAGATAAGAGGATGCTGGTGGAAAAAAATGAGGATGGCTGTGCAAAAAATAGAAAAGCCTTTAGAGACGGAAAGGATGAATTAAAAAGATGGGGGTTGTATTCCTGTCATTGTACAGGAACTCTTGACTGAATGACTTTCAGCTTTATTCTGTCATGCAGGCCCACACCACCAGCATTCTCAAAGACGAGATGTCTGTGCAACTTCACCCATGCACCCACCCATGCACCCTTTGTTCTGGGTTTTTAACAGCTCCTATTGTTTTTTTATAGTCTTTGCTTGTGTGTGACTTCCAAATGCAGATCTGCAACTAACTATGCAAACTACTGGACTTACATCACTGAGCTTACTAAGGTGTCAGTACCAATGCAAACATGTGGCAACCTGACTTTCACCACGCCACTGTAACATATGCCTCACAGGTGTCATTCAAGGCTCTCAGTGGAAGCCATGTGCCGGCTGAGCGGTAAAACGCTCACCATCAAACACCTGAAATAATTCAACATAAATGGAGATGCTTAAACCACTTGGGTTTATGCCATTTGGGCAAGGTCTTCAAGGCTCCATTAGCTCAGGTTTTAATGGTGGCTGACTGAACAGTCAGGACCAGCCGAGTGGCTCGATGATGCCTTGCATCAAATGATCGTTAAGTTAAAAACAAAACAAGAAATAAAATCAGAAGAAAAGCTCAGTTTTGCACAAAAAAATAGCTCGTTCCAAACATCTGTGTTTGGCACATTTTCATTCCTGATTGTTTTGTTAAGCTTTAGAAGCTGGAGATGATTGGTGGTTATGTTCATGCTCCTAGATGTGGTTTTTGGACCGGCTCATCTCTGCCATATGTGTACCATAAAGGTGTCAGGTCCAATTTAAGACAGGGAGATATAGGGTAAAGGTTTTTTGTTCAACCAAATCTTACTTTAAACTCCTAAATCTGACTTTAAACTCCTGGTGATTTTCTCATCTTTTGTTTAACTGAAAAAAAAATAGTCAACAATTGTTAACATCTTGCATCTCTTTACATTTTCCGTTTTTGTTCATTCACTACTAAAATATTTTAAATGTAGCTTCCTGTAGTCAACATAAACCGCTCACTTATTTCTTCAGACATTTAAAGGATGAATGCTTAAGATTTTTAACTGTAGAAGCTTCATCAACAAGGTGAAAATGTTATGTTTTTCTGAAGGTTTTGCAATTAGAGGAAATAGTTTTAAGGTGTTTTGGCAGTAAAATCGACATATTAGCTTTATTTTCCAACACAATCAATTTAGTTAAATATAGTTTTATGAGCAAAATGTTATGCTATTTAGACAGCATGGAATTATTATTGGAGAAAGAAAACACAACTCTGTGATAAAATACATAGAATCCTATTTTTGTAGATATTTTTGTCAGTGTTGAATGAATATTTAACAAATGAATGCATTTTTTAATTCAAACTGTTTTAGAACAAAGATTAGCAAAGCATATCTGCCAACAACGATAAATTAATTCAGAATTAGTTTTGGCTCATTTTTACATCACTACCTCTTGATGCAGCTGCTTAAGGCCAGGACACTGTTTGGTAGTTTGCAGTGCTTCAGGTATGGACATCTGCCTGTATCTCTACAGCAGTTGCTTTTTCATTGCAGCTCTTTGGGCCTCTGTCAACTGACTCACTCACCTTGGAACTGTTTTGATCTTAGCCTCCAAGCGTTGCTTCCATGGTGGGTATTGTTTTCTCCCATGGTTGCTCTTAAAGCCAAGCATTTCAAGGATCACTGCTGCTGAAGTGTAAACCAGTTCATTGGTTTCTGTGATTGTTGCGGTAGGAACTGATCCTCAATGCTTCATTCACAGTTTCCAGGAGACTGTCAGGTGGTACTTGACTGAACCGTTGTAGTTGGTGTTGGGGTTGCCTGGTGTTCATTCTAGACATGATCTTTCAGGTCAATTGCTGCCTTGTTCAGAGTAAACACGGTCATTGGAGCTGTGTTCCCAAGTTCTGGTTGGGAGTTCTGGTTGAGTGTATAGCCTCTTTCCTGACCGGATGTTGAGGTTCTCTTGTGGTGTTACAAGTGTGTTGTACTTCATCAATCTCAAGTTGTGATAGTAGTTGCCATTTGAGGATGTTAGAATATTGAGCTTCTGGTTGTTTGGCAGTTAGCCTTGATTGTAGCACCCATTCTATCCCCATTCTCTGCATTTGACATCTCTTAGTAGGATAACTTATAAGAGCATTCTAACAGAATCTTGTTCTCACATCCAGTCCATTTCCGTTTTGTTCCAGTATCCCACTCTCCATTGAGGTGCTCTGGTTCCCCATCACCTGACGCAGACCTCGTTTGGCCAGGTGGCATTTAAGCCGGCATGACGTGTTACATTGTCTCTCATGGGTTATGAGGTGGGCAGTAGCGTTAAGGGTCTTTCCCAAGGACCCCCACTGGACTATGTGATATGAGAAGAAGAATTTTGTAAAAAGTACATTTCCCATAGATTGGACTATTTTTCTCTTATTTTTCCCCCTAAAGCATGAAGCAAATTAAACAAGAATTACTCAGAGCTTTGCACAACTTAATGAAATTAATTGAGCTGAAGGCTGGTATACGTGTGCGTTTTGTGAATGGCACAGCAGTATGTGTGTGTGCCAGCTGAGGTTAGGGTGAAATGAGGCGTTTTAATAAGTGAGTTACTGTAGCTTGGTCAGTGTGTTTGTGTGAGAAAGTGTCCAGAGGCTTACTTACATCAGTAGCCACACAAACGTTCACGTCTTTGAGGAACACTGCAGCGGCAGCATTAGGTCTTTGATTACTCCATTACTGGCACACTGCGAGGCGACTGCCAAACTTGTTAAAATATGACTTTAAAAAATGAACATTTACAGAACCGAAAATATGAAGATTTATGTGTGTGCCGCAGTAAGTGATTTTCCAGTTTTCCCAGAATCTACGTTCTTCCAAATCATATTGCCAACCATAAAAGAAACAACAAAGGAAACGTTTCTCTGATTATTTTTATATCAGGCTGAAACCACAGCAGGAAGCTGTTATTATTATGATACAAACCAGAAAACCATTTTAACAGTGGAAAGTGTCAAACTTTCAAACCTAAAGTCTCAAAGAAAAGAAAAAACAACAAAAAAAACATCTAATAGTTTGTCTTTTAAAGTAGTACATTTAAAGTAGTGGAAAAAGGGCTGGGAAAAGAACACCTGGACTTCATTTATGGAAACCAAACACAGTTCTAGGAAATGTTGCTGCTTTCGCTCTTAGAAAAAAATAAAATTAAATCTTACAACTATTTACCTTCTTTTGGTAGTTTCAAAGTTGGAGTCAGTACTTTTGGTTTTCACAACTTTAGTCAAACTTGATTCTTTTTAGGATTTGGGATTAAAATGCTGCTTTAGAATTAGGGATTTCACCATAATAGTGTTGAGATTATTTGCTGAATCCAATCCAACCATAACTTTTTCGCTTCAAAGATTGCAGTTTGGTGGTGATCCAAACCGGAACCTGGTCGCTTTTTTCAGCTACAGCCAGGCAGTTTGTCAGCCAAAACAAGTCACTCCCTGTTTTATTCATGCTAATGATGCAACAAATTTTTTTAAATTAATTTTATTTGTGAATAACGATGTATTTATTCATAGTTTTAAGAGAACTTTCAGCAATTTATGCTTTATCTAGATATTTTTTTTCCCTAACTTGTTCAAAAATTGGGACGCTTAGGTTTTATTAGGCCACAATCAATCCTTTGCATTGACTGTATATGAGAACTGGAATGAGTGAGTTTGATGTCAGCCATACAAAATTACTTACTTCCAGCTCCAAACAAATTAAGTCGATACTTTACCAATCTTTCATGCAATGGACGTTGCCAGATTGGAGCCAGACAATTCCAGTAAGCAGTAACTGGTTCGGGTCAACCTGAATCAACGTTTCTATGGCAACCACTCTCACCAATTAAGAGTCAACTTGGTGGAAAGTCACACTTCCACCATGGTAAATCAGGCAACACGAAAAATGAATATCGATTGTTGGATGGGGGGTCAGCAGGCTTTTTTTTTTTTGAGTCATTTGAGCGTCTAGTTTAAATTTGAATAAGTTGTAAAAAAGGAAAAAAGTACCATGAAAAAAATTGCTTCGGCAAGAACATATTAGAAAAAGGCAGCAGGGCCGAGATAGGCATTCTAACAAACATACTGCATTTTCCATAGTAGATGTTGCTCCCGAGTTTAAGTTGCAGCAGCCCCAGATGCATAATAAAGAAGAAAAAAAAATCATATATAAGTCACACTTTAAAAAAAAATAGTAGTGACACACCTACAATGCCTTCAAGTGATTGTTGCTATTTTTTAAAAAAATCACATATAAGTCACACTTCCAGCCAAATTAAGCAAAAAACCCTACAATTTATAATCCAAAAAATACAGTAATGACTGAGTAATAGCTCTTTATTTCTTAACTGAAGTCTATGGTATTTTAGCTTTTTGGAACAAGCTGGTACTTCCGTTCGGAACTGGCGGGGAGTCACCAGGGCCAAGGAATACTTAGCTGTACAAGTACCTCACAAGTATGTTTGCATACTACGCTTAACAAGCACAAGCCTCTGTCTTTGAGTCTGTTGACTGCAGACCTGAACTCACACATGATTGTACACTAACAAGCACCAACACATGCACTCTTATTGAAATCAGGATGAGCAGGAAGGAGTGTACTGAAAATCCTCTCATGTGTATCTTTACTGTAAATGGCGACTTGCTCTTGTGTCTTTTCAGTTTAGCTTAGTAGTAGGACATTCTCAGTACATGCATGTGCATGTTTTCAGTCAGTAATATAATATCACAATGAAGGTCATTCACCTATTTATAAAATGCAGACATAACCTCTCCACTTCTTTTCATCCTTTCTTCTTCCATTATTCTCTCTCCACATCCCTCCCTCCTCCTCCTCTTTCGTTTCATCTCTTTCCCTCTGCGTTGTGTGCATTGTTGTGTTCCTTTTACCCTTTTTCTTCCTTATGGGGCTGATCTCGTCGCGCCTGTTTGTTTGAATACGCACCTCACTGCAGCACGAGACATAAATCACGCCATCGCTGAGGTCACCTCAGATAAAGCCTGCTTACTCAGGCTTCTGTGGCCTGGAAGCACTTTTTTTCAGCAAGTGTGTGTTTTAGCAACGTGGATGACACACTCATCTCAACATGTCACACGGTGCCGTGAGGCTGGAACAAGCTCAGCGGCAGTTTGTCTTTGTAGTAATCTAACTCTGTCAGTCTTATGTTCAGCTGGTCCACTTAACCCCCACCAACCTCCCAGTAAGTGACACTGAGTGTTTAATCGGCCCCAGAGGACACCCACACTTTAAATAAAAAGAGAAACACTGCGTCTCCAGTGTAAGGAAATTAATTTTGTGGTCATACGCTTGCAGCTGGCCCTCTTAAGCTCCACATTTGTCCCTTGGTGGTGCTTACTATTGAGTTGGGCCACTTTCAGCATTGGCCGTGGGCATCTTGCTTGCTTCCCTTCATGAATAATCTCTTTAAAAAGGCAGATTCTATTAAATTAAACGTCGCTGAAAATGTGTATTTTCATCAGAGCATGCAGTCGACCAGACTGCTGTTCCACGTAAATGATGTTTGGGGAGTCGTGAGTTTGAAAATGGGCTTTCATAAAGCCTCCCACGTAATGTCCTCTAATTCAAGTCATCCAATTAACCTATTCAAACGTGCCATTTGATACTAATTTATAATTAGAATAGGGGGATTTATAAATGCTATGTTTCAGAACCTTTCATTTTCCGCCATATCTCTTCTTTTACGCATATTTTCTACCTTTGTATAGTTTTTTTGCCGTGAAAATAAATGAGGCTGGTCAGATCTGTTTGCTTTTCTCCTGCTGCCCCCCATCTTTCTTCCTCTCCACCAGTCCACTGAGATTTGACACCAGGATCATGCTGCTGATTAGTGTCTGCGGTCGGCGGCGCCACATGTAATTTCAGCAGCCTCATACCTTCATCCTGTGTCCCACATTACCATGTTCAAACTGTAAAGCAAACACATGTTGTTGTGGACATACCAGAACCGAATCTGACTGACCGCTTTCTGCAGAGTGTCGATTGCATTTGCAGCAGTGCAGAGGAGAGATAAAAACTGTTGTTTTCCTCAGATATGCAGCGATTTGTAAGAACGCAACCATAGCAAGTGTTAGGATAAATGACTGCATGGAAAAAAGGAATCATGAGAAAAACAAAAGAAGCAATGAATGTAAAGAAAAGAGAACAAAGGGAAAGAACCAGAGTTAAAAGTGCATCAAAAATGATTGCAACATTTTAGTTCTTTAACAGGATTAGCATGTTGTTTTAGTTGTTTAGCGCAGATAAATATAGTTTTGAAGTCATAAAGAAAAAATAAACAAAAAACGTTGGATTGAAAAAATAGTTTTTTATCCACTTACAAAATTATACTCTTTTTTTCTGATTTTAGTCCCTATTTCTCTGAAAGTAACTTTAAATTTCCACTCCAATCATCTTATGAATTACTGTAAAAGAGTTCCCAGTGGTCTTTTAATTATGGTTATGCATTTTTTGTAGCGCAAATCAAAAAGCTGTTTCTGCAGAGCAGCAAGTGGATGCATCAGATTGAAGAGGAGCAGGGAGCTTCACTCAAAGGATTTTCTGTATCACAAATACAAACATTTTCAAATTCAATTTTTGTTCTCTGCTCCCGATTATTTGTATGCTCCCCATATTAAAAACACACATTTCATCAGAGTGGGTCTTCAAAGCTGTTTGAAGCCGGAGCATTAAAACATCTGTGGATGATTATTTTTTACTATATTTTCTTGAAGTTCTTAAAGAGTGAAAAAATGTTTCCTTTTATCCTTGGGAACTTGTAAAACTTTTTATGTTTTTTTTTTCTTTTTTACAAAGAATCAGACAGAATACTAGAAAAGAATTCTGTTCCATAAATGATTCTCTTGAGTAGCATTAAAAACCAAACATGTTAGCCCGTTGTTTGCTGCGTCTGGTGACGCCAGGTGCGACGGTCACTGGGCCTCACCGTCCGTTTCCTGTCTTCCTTTTAGAGCAACAGATAACATCAGCAAACAAACACTCACAGAAGTTTGTGCATGAAACTCCCTCCAACACACTGACCTGGCAGGGTGTAGAACACAGTGAGGTGGTGTGGGCTGCAAAAAGGATTTCCTTTTTCTGGAGGTCACATGTACTAGTGTGAGCCAAAATGAAAACGTGTGTGTTTGCATGAATGTGTGTTTGTGTGTGAGGTCTCAGGAAATGGTGGTCTGCTCTACATGTTTCACTCTCGCTGATTTAATTGAGCCTGGGAGATAATAAACTTAGTGTGGCTACCACTTCCTGGAAATACCCAATGGAGTTGACACCGACCCACACACACACACACACACACCAACACACGCATTTTTACCATAGAACGACATCTTAAAGATGAGTGGAACAAGTACATTTCCGCGTTTTTATTCCTCGAAAACATTGCTATTATTCTTATGCAGGTCAATGTTTGAATTTAATCAATTGCTTTAGTTTATTTTTTTATTATTTTCAAATTTCAGTTTACAGTAATGTTTGACTTGGGAAAACTGAGGAAAAAAAGTGTTAAAGTTCAAGCGTCTCCAGTGGAATCATTTCAACACTTGTATGTTATTTGTTCAGCTCTATTGCATGAATGGCTGAATTGTACCTCTTTGTGGTACGTCAGCCCTCCATGTCTCACCTATGATGGCAAACATGATCAGGCAACAGAACTGAATCTCTCCCCATAAGTAAATGGCCTAACCTACATAGCACTGTTTTACCCTCCATGAAGGCCCACAGTGCTTTACAGTCACTGTCCCATTGACCCGTGCTCACACAGATGGCGGCTCTCCTGTCTTATGTTGTGTTCACACCAAATGTAACTTGCGAGTCAAATTTAAGTCTGCCCGCTCTCTTTTGAAGCACGTCAAACTAGTTGCTGGATGCTTGTCCAAAAATGTGTTTAAAAATGTGAAGCTCTAGAGGCATGTGAAGGAGCTACCATTCCCAGTTTTTAGCCTCATCGCTGCATGTTAGCATTGACTGTACATCTGTATCTCGTTTACATTGGAAGGAAGACACATATGATGTTAAGTGATCTGATTTTTTTATGTATTAGTTGTACAAAAGCCTTGGTAATCATGTCTTCATGTCTGGGTTCACAAGATCATTCAGAGATTCTCCTAGTATGGTGAGGCTCACCATCTACTGCAGGAGCTGTGTCTGAATGACGGCCACTGTCTGTCAGGGTTACGGGGCGAGGCGATGCAGACCCAGATGCTCACAGCCCGGAAGAATTACGGAAAGCACAAAGGATGATTTAAAAATTTTATTGTCCATTGGGAGTATGGTGACTTGAAACCGGAGCGGAGTTCTGTGGCAGTGGGAAGTAGCAGACCGGACTCGTCTTGGGGTGATGAGAGAGTGTTAAACCCCAGAGCGGCAGAGTAAAGAAAGTGGAGGTGAGTGGGATGGATGGTAGCATGGCGTGGAAACGTGGCTTGGTAGTTGATAGAGCGCTTGGTGTGGAACCAGGCAATGGTTGTGGAGTGTGGACCCAGGTCAGCATGCTAGATGATGACCCCACAGACAAGAGACCGGTTTTCTTTCAGTCTGAAGACAGTAAACTTGCTTACAAGGATGACTGCCAGTGCCAACATGCCACAGAACCCTTAATGGTACTCTTCAGATCTGAAGCGATTTTCACTAAAACAAGATGCGTGTACATCTAATGATTTCTGGGATTGTCTGCAGTGTTTTCAGACTTTTGGATACACGGACTCAAAAGCTCCCTGCATCACTTGGCTTTACACTCTTATAATGGTCAGCATCACTAATTACTTTTAATTTGTTACATTTTATCTTGAAAATCTTTCAGGAGGAAGATGGATTACAGCTCGAATATTGAAGATCCGCTGTGGATAAATAATGACACTGAGCTGATTAAAGGGACGACTAATGTAAAAAAAAAAACAGAAAAAGATTGTTTGGAACATGTATCCACACTGTAGAAATAAAAAGAACAATGAGTTTAAGACATAGTGAAAGATCAGCCAGAGAGAGAGAGAAGAAAGGTGTGAAAGAAGGGATGAAAGGAAAGGCAGATTCCCCCAGCTGAGATCTCATTTCCAGTTGCCTGATAATACTGCTCTTCTTCTGCCCCTAATCTCTGTGAGGAGGAAATGAAAAACACACAGACGTGCTGACAGACAGTGAAACAGCCTCTTGAGTCTGCTCACTAACACACAAAAGCATTGCAAACATAGAAATGCAGCGAAGAATGACGCGTAGGGGAAGGTTCAACTAATTTGCAGCACCAACAAACAACAACATGATCATGCACAAAAAGCAACAATACATGCAGATGTAGTTCCACTGCTGGAAGCTTATTAACTTTGTTGAGCCTCATTTCCATGAGCGGTCTGGTCCGGTCTGGTTTAGAATGGTCCAGGCAATTCAGATGAGCGTTTCCACTCCAAGTCGGATTGTCATGGCGCATTGCGTCATAGCGGTGTGACTACAGCAAAATCAAAGCTATCAATAAGGAAAATGGAGGTCCTCCATCTCTTTTTTCCACTTGGCTTTTGGGACTTCATATATACAAATCATTTAGTGTTGTTTGAGAGGAGAGAGCGGTCAGCAAATAGGAATTCGGCAAAATGTTGGCACTGGTTTGATGCTTTCTACACATTGTTGTATAATGATCTTCACTCAATCAATGGGTTTCATTGTGTAATGACAGTGGCTCCACCCTAACTGGTCTGTTTTATTTTTGGTACGGACGCACAACCAACTGTAGCCGTCTGCACTGCACCAAAAATGGTACAGTGTGATCCGACTTAATGGGTCAATTTTAGAATGGAAACGCTCAAAATGCTGGAATGTACCACTCAGTGGACATGAGGCTTTTAAGTCCCACAATGACCATCGTTTGATCATTCCCAGTGTTTTTTTTTTGTTTTCACTATGCCATTTTTGGCCAAAATAAAGATAATTTAAAAAAAACTGTCATTTTCTAAGACATAGCTTCTGCAGAGTGCCAATAGCTCATTAAAAATTCGTCTCTGAGTTGTGGGCGGTACTGTTGGTACAGAGCAACCCCGCCCCCACATGTAGTTGCCCATCTGCTTACATGCTACCCCGCTAGCTTACAGCACCTCACAACCCCAACCTAACAGTAATAGTGCAACATATACAGGGAACAACTTTGGAGCCGTACAGTTTTGAGCCAGATGCCAGCAGATGAGGAAAACAAAGACTTACAGTACATGAATCTATTTGTCTGCAAGTGGATGCATCAGAATGGAGCAGAGCAGGAAGCTTGTGGCCTGCCCAGCGTGTTTTCTATGTCACAAATACGCTTTCTTTCAATTTGTTTATGCACTCCTGATTCACAACAATTAAGAACAACAAGGAAGCTTAATTTAAAATGCCACAAGAACATGTAAAAACACTAAAAACATGATTTTCATCAGAGTGAGTCTTTTAAACCTCAGGAAAAATGGAGAGTAATGACTCCCAGATCCCGCTGATATCTGCCTTTTCTTCTTTGTGGACAGAAGAAAGACAGCTGTGATGGACTGACAGGGAGAGGGCAGGGTGAGAGGACACTCAGCAGGTGTGAGGAAAGTGTCAGTCTGACATCCCCATTTTGTTCCTTCAGTTTCTGTGTCCAAACTCTGCCGCACTTGGAGCTCACTGAGTGGACAACTTTTTTAAATTTAAGTCCAGAAAATGATATAAAAAGGGGGATGCTTCTTAGAGCCCCAACACATATTTTTGTGTAAGAAACAAATGTAAAAGACAACAACAATTCTTGCACATTAGATATCTAATCTTACAGCATCATGTCTCCTTTATTGAAGCTCTATAATTTTGTCATCTTCAAAGCGGCTTCTTCGCACTCCTTTGCTTTGGAGACTTGCCAGCTCGGGCAGGGTGATCCATCATCTTTGAAAATGTAACTTTGCGAGGCAAGTGTGTACGACGATGCTCTTAGAGAAGGCGATCTGACGGATGAGTGTGACTGATGAGCTGGCAAAGGGCTCGATGTGACCTGCATGCTCCAGTTGAGCTCGGGCCAATCAAAGAAGCCTCACAGCTCCATCTACTGTCCTGAAAACTTCCCTGCTATTTCTGCCAAACACAGTGTTGCTGTGAATCCCTCATATCAGCTGTTTGAATAAAGTCCACACATCATTCTATTGCTCTGTGTTATGAGAAATCCTGTTTCCCCCTTTTTTTTGCTGAAGATGGTTTCTTTCTCCTTTTTTATCCCATAACTAAACGTATTGTTTCGTATTTTCTTCTGCCTTCCTCCAACTGTGGCAGTAAAAACATCGATGGTTCCTCTCCTCAACTGCAGCAGTGTGCTTATGAGCATCATGCATGCAGGTCATGACCGCCGATTACTCCAAAGCATCCCTGTCATTTGCCGTCTGAACTGCAGTTGCCTTTCTGAGACTGTTCATTGTGCTTTAGAGCTCAAAATCATATCCTGCTGCTGTTCAGCATCACCGTCACTATAATCGTCAGAGTTCCTTTATTATGAAATGTGGATCTACTTATCTCATCTCTTGAGAATTGAGAGTTTGCTTTTTTTGTGTAGAAAAATCACTGCCAAAGTAGTAATTACAGATATATTTAAAGTGTTTGTATTGAAGCTCCTTTGAGAAACTCTTTTGAAAACAAAGAATCTCACTGGACTGTCTCATGATAGTATAATAAAACATCAGTGCGCTGTATCCTTTGGCCTTCTGAAAGAAATGCCTGATGTGTGTTGACGTCGTAGCTTAGTTACAGCTATTTGCCAAGCTGGAGTCCTGTTTATTGTCACACCGGTGGAGCTGCGGCGCGGCAGGGCTCCGTTTGTGCTCTTTCTGGCCGATCGTTGAGGTCTCAGGGCAAATTTCAAACCCCCTTTGTGGCCCAAAGTTTTCCTTCAAACTGAGCTGTATCATTTACTGTATAAGACAACTGGACCAAATGAGTCTAACGTCATCCATGGAACATAATTTGCTTCTGGTTCCTACAAAATAAAGTTAATTCAGTCGCCTTTTTTATTTTTTTTCGCAACAAACATGTTTGAACAGAAAAATGGCAGTAAGTAGTGAGAAGTCCAAGTTGGCCTCATGGCTTTTAAAAAGGATTTTGGCTTCTTGGCACTTCCTATTTGGAACACCAGGGGAAGGGGTCCCTCAATCCAATTTTCATATACAGTCAATGCATAAGCTGTATTCCTAAACTCAAACAATCACAAGCTCTTACATCTTAAAAACAGAAAATAAAAAGATGTTACAAAGAAAGAAAACTCAGCATGAATTATGTGATTTTAATCATAATGGGAAGAACAAAAGTATTCAGGCAAATTGTTTTGTACAGTTGTAGCCAGCATTTATCCAACACAAAAGGTTAAGTAGATGGCATATACCTGTATAGCACTTTACTACCTTCTTAGAAGGCTCAAAGCTTTTTACAGCCACATACCACTCACATGGCAATGGTGTGTTCCATTTTCACGACATCTCTTGAAAGGGCACCACAAGACAAATCTGTGTTCCCTTGAAGAGGCAGCCGCTCCTCCTGACAGCTCTCTACGGACTTGGACAAATCAAAAACACTCAGCCCCTCTACAGTTGCAAGTGGCTAAGACTTTAAAGCCTGGGTTTGAAATAATAATAAAAGAAAATGAAACAGTAATTGAATGTTTTTGCAAACATCACCTTTTTTTACTGAAGCTGGAGGGGTCAGTCATTAAATCAAGGTTAGATCCTTTGAAACGCTGAGTGTGAAGCTGTGTTATTCCAGGGAGGCTCTGAGGAAAGTTGCTTCCTGTCCATTCTAAAAGGTGTAGTTTCAGTGACTCGGGAATCCTGTTAGGATCTTTTAGACACCAGAACGAGTTCTTTAATGTCTAAGGTCACCTGGAAACACCTCAGTAGCACTAAAAGAGTTGCAGAGGATCTTAAGATAGACACAAAGCAGGCCTCATTCCTCTGGAATGAGGAAAAAGGACAGAGTCAAAGCTGTTATGGAACAAACTGCTGTTAAAATTTACATCACATGCATTTTAAATTCGAAGTTCATCAGAGGAGATTCAACTGTCCAGCTCCTGACTCATAACTGTGCTCTGATCCTACATCTTCTGAATAAAACTCAAAAACAACAACAACAAAAAAGACTTCTTGAGTTCATTTATCTTTTTAATTGCATTTTTGGTGGTATTGTTGTGTTGTCGACACATTGTGAAGAAATTTGCTTCAAAGTTTTTTCCCGATAAAATTATTTGTTTAAATCTGTTTTTTGCGAGCACTTTGAATGGAAGTCGGTTCAACATTTCGTCCACAGAAGTTCTTGGAAGCTCTCAGGGAAAATCAAAACAAACAATAAAATATGTAAAATGAAACCAACAGAAGTTCCAGTTTCCCTCGTTTGTCTTTGGAGTGAGTGTGAAGTGGTTTTCCGTGTGTTCTGGAGGTAAAGATGTAATGCTTTAGGATTATCCCAGCCTTGTGAAGCCTGTTGTAGCGTTATCCTGGAAAGCATTAACAGTCTGAGGCAATTACTTCTCAATAGTTACCTTCTGTCAAGTGTGTGGGTGTGCAGGAACATGCCTGTGTGTGCTTGACAAGAAAGGAACCATCAGCACAATGTGGCTATTTGTTTAGTTGTAGATTTGCATGGACTGTGTGTGTGTGTGTGTGTGCACTGTGATGACAACATGTGCTGATTGTGCTCTCCTGGGTCCTGTCCTTCCATCGCTCCACCTCAGGTTATTCCTTTAGCTCACGCCTAACTTTTCTCCAATCTTAACATTAAATCTCTGCTCTTTCACTACAATGAAAGTGTTTTTTTTTTTTTTTCGTGTGTGTTTTTAACATGTCCTTGTGGCATTTTTCTGATAATAGAGGACATACATGACGAAAACGAAGAATACAATTTCATTTTTGAGCATTTCTCTCTTCAAATTGTTGTGACCCCAGTTAGGGGTGATAGGAAGGGGAGCAGGGTTGCACTGCAATTCAGAGGCAAATTTTTAGCTAAATGAATGGAGTGAATGATCTAATGGGTGCATGGAGCAATAGACTCCCATTTAATTTACCCAATAGGGATCAATAAAGTATCTGTTCTGTTAAAAAAAAATCAGCACAATCTAAAGAAAAGATCCCTGAGAACACTTTAAAATTACATTAAAAGATGATCAGAGTGGAACTTTAAGTGGATCTTTAGTTTTTTCCTTGTTTCTGGTCTGTGTTTCTGGATTTCTCCTTTATTCCGGTTCTTTTCCACATCAGCTTTTTTCTGTTTCTCTTTTCCTCTTTTTTCTAATCCCATTCCCTTTTACTCAAATCTTTCTCTTTGTCCTTGATTCCCTCCATCCGTCCCGCCATCTTCTGCTCTTCCTCCGGTGTCTGCCATCTTTTCTATACCTCATCGTCTTTTTCTCCTTTCCTCCCTCCTCCTCTCTAAATCCCCCTTTAAATCCACGCCCACCCTCTCCATTAGCAGATTAGATTTAGTCCCATAATGCTGCTGGGCACCCTGACTTCACTGTCTCTCATTACTCTTAAATCATTTTTTCTTTTTGCTTCTCTGTGGCTCTCGTTTTTCCCCGCTCCTCCTCCTCCACCGCCCCAAAGCCCACCTCCACCCACCATCCTGCTATTTCAGCCCACAATTCTCCTGAAGTTTAAATGCTCTCACAAATTCATGAGTGTATGTCTGTGCGAGAGGATGGCCAATGAATTAGTATCAAAAGCTGTGATTTGAGATCCATAGTGTCTGTGTTGGAGAGTTGACTTCAGTGTCAGTGTGTCATTCATCATCTTTGACTCATCAAATCTTTGATTTCATATCAAAATGTTTATTTTAGACCGTATGTGCTCGTGTCCGTGAATATGTGGTAACTTTAAGTAAACATAAAGAATTAGATTTGTCCTCTAAATGAACTTTAATTCAAGAGAATCTGAAAAAAAGATGCAAAGATGGTCAGAGATGAGGGAACTCCAGGAGGACCAGTTTTGTTTCAGTATGCACATGGGCACGAAAGCAACCGTCCACAGTGTTGCCGGTGTCTCTGTATAGTCAGCATCTTATCATTTATTATGCCAGCGGGTAAGTTAGCAGAAGCTTCGCCTTCTGTGACAAAACTGCTGATCACCGCGTCCTTTTTAATCACGTCTCAACAGCTTAAAGCACATTTACTGCATTCATCTATATGCTGTTCCCAATGTACCATGGAAGCATAGTCATGTACTGAAATGATGTGGGACCTATCAGAATTGGAAGCACGCTGTTCTATTGTCAAAGAAATGCTATTATACGTAGAAAAAAAAGGATAATATCACTATGGGGACAAAAATACAGCAAAGGACAATCTTAGCTCTCGTTATTTAAATAATTAGATAGAATAATTGGAAAAAAAATGTAATTCCCCTTATGACTCACCAAAGCGGCAGCAGATTAAAAAAATATGCAAACCTCCCCACCAACAAAACCAATACTTTACACGTGAAGAGAATGTTATGCCACCAAAATCCTGTTGCAAAATCAAGGAACTTAATTGACATGATGTGCCGTGTAAAGATTAATAATTTCATGAAGTTGTATTTCATCTTCCCTTCGTTTATAAAACACAAGTCAAATTTTCTTTATGATATTGCGGCACAAAGTTGTGTAAATGAATTATATTATATATATGATATTAATATTATATATTATTAGATTAATATTACATATTATATTCTATTGATAAACTTCACATTATTTCCTAAAAAAGTTGATTTCTTTTACAGGTGATGAGAGATAGATGTGTTTATGATGTCAGTCAGTAATGTTGATTAATGCATTATTATGTGTGTAGATGAATATATGTATTTAAAACTCTAAGGAGAAATGAACTGTTTATAAAGTTAAATGTCATGATAATGATTTGCTCTTGATGATTAAATTTTTGACTTCTGTGTTTTAGATCCTCTTCTGTTTTTTTTTTCCTTAAAATTCAATTGGTGTCTGACCGTGGAAGAACTCCCAGAAAGGTTTCTTTCAAAACCATCACATCATTTGATATGTTTGTGTCTTTTGATTAATCTTGTATAAAGAAGTTATTTTATATGTGTGAAGCTGCATTTACACTGGCCGCCTTTTGTTCGCTGGGCGACCAAAAATATGTTCCTAACCTTGCCGCCCGGCCGCGTGTGGGAGGAGCTACCACTTAATGTTTTTAGCCTTATTGCTACATGGAGCGGGGTTTGTGTTTATCTCATTTACAATCCATGGAAGACACAAATGATGTTTAGAGATCAGGTTTATTTATTTCAAAGAGCTCTACAAAAACATCGGTGATCACGTCTTCATGTTTGGGTTCGTGAGGTCATTTGGAGCAGGGCTGCTCCTGTGACGGAAGATCACAGGCCAAAAATTTGTAAATGAATGTAAACCATCTACTTACAAAAAAAAGAAATACAAATTTAGTCACCAAATAGAAAACACTCATGTCTTCTAACTGCTCTCGCATCCAGAAGTTACCAGAAGTAACCAGGTTTGAATCTCGGAATAGCTGTGTCTTTTAAATTTAAAGTTTCTCTTCATTTGGCATTGAGTAAACGTTTTTTCCTTACATTCCTATCAGCATCTTTTTTTAAACAACAAAAAATACTAAACCAAAGGTTTCATAGACTAAGTTTATTTGTGTTAACTATGTGTTACTAAATAAAACCATTGTGCCATTAAAGAAAAGGCATTTGAATGATGTTCTAAAAAAATCTCATGAAATCCAAAAAATTATCATGATGTTCTTGATTAATATTTATAGTTATGTCTCTTCAGAAATTAAGCAAAAAAAGGAAAAAACTACCAAAGCTGAATGTGGGACTTGAACCGGGGGTCTTTTAATTATGTCTAATTGTTTGCATGCAACTAACTATAGTCACCACAAGAGCAGTTTAACAAGTTTTTTTGACATAATACAGACCCAGCCTCAAAATGCTGAGCGAAGGGTTTCATCAGGTTGTCACCAAAAGTTTTGTTCATCCATGGATTTTTCATACTTTTTAAACAGGAATTAAGTGTTTCTGTTGTAACAGCATGTTGGTTGTATATTTGAGCACATAAAAATGTACCCGTCTTTGCCCAACAGTAGCCGGTACAGGTTTAGGAACCCCCGCTGCCCCGAAAGGGATACAGTGAGCTAAGAAAATGAATGGAAGTTCAGGAGAACTGATCCATCCTTTTAAATGCACTTTCTACCAGCTGTCACTGAAAACGTCACGTGTCTAAAGTTGAGTGATCGATTGATGCCATGCGGTGACTTCCCCCAGAGTTCCAATTTTTTTAACCTCTGGCCCGCCACACCCGTTGTTTAATCTGTACCGCTTAAATCGTGCTTCTGCTAGACCTTGGCGCCGGTCTCTGTGCTGTGTCCAGACCTGAACCCTGACTGCAGAGGTTCCAGGATCTCATGTGCCTTTAAGAACGAGATCAACTGTTTGTAGACAAAAAAAAACACACATCTGAAGGCAAAGGTCAAACAAATGTAGTGCATTAACAGTGAAAATGTTCGCCTCTGCTGCGTGAATCGCGTTCGGTGTGAACGCAGCTTTAGTGAATCAAATAAAATCATATATTTTATTTATACTGGAAACTCAACAACACTGATCTGTATGTTGTAAATGTTGGGTTTAACAATTTGTTAATAATAATCTGTATCGGAAATAATCAAGTGTGCTAGTTTTTTTATTTATTTTTTAGCTTTTTTTTACCATCCACCACTGGAATCATCATCATCGTCTGCTGCTACTTTTCATCAAAAGCTGTGAATGGATGATGAATGTCTCATTATGTTTCTCACAATGTAAAAAAACTAAACCTCTGCCATTCCAGTTATCAACATTATGGGCCATAGATTAAAGCCACTAAGCATGCAAAAATGCCAGCTGGATCATCACCTTTAACTGCAAACAAAAACAGTTTTATGCTTGTCCACAAAAACCCAAATGACCCACCCACACACAAGATGGGCGTCGACATTATCAAACCTTCTTAAAACTGCACACCTGATTTCTTTTTCAATTATTTTTTGAAGAATATTTATGATATGATGATTTTTGCAAATTTACAGTAAGACCACAAAAATGATTTTAGAATTAATATTAAATATGAAAAAAAATTCTTTTGGACAGTCATAAAGACTCCTTTGTCAGGCATGTCGAAGCAATTGACTATAAATGAAAACTGGACTGAGTGGCACTTTCTGCATGGAGTTTCAAACAGGAAATACCCACTAGTTCCATAAAGGTCAAAAACCCCTTGACTTTACAAAAAATGAACAGATATTACTTATTATTTTTGTCAGAATAACTATTCTTGTTTTTTCAGTAATGTAAGTTACTCACAATATTAACTGACCAAACAGATGTCTTAAAAGTATGTGGTCTCACATCCAATGTTTGAAACTTTTGATTTTATGCAGCCCACTTTCAAGTGACAGGGGATGGGACTTCCAACAAACTCACTCCTGATTGGTGAAAGTGGTTACCGTAGAAACGATGCCTCAGCTTCTGACCAAGCACTGCTTACTGACGTCGTCTGGTTCTGGCATGGTGGTCTCCGTATCACAAAAAAAGTGCAGACTGAGTTGACTTCATGTTACTGAGGCTGAATGTAAACCATTTTCTATGGATGATGTCACACTAACTCACTCCAGTTCTCATATACAGTAAATGGTCAAACCTCCTCAATTATGTGAATCTAAAATGTTATTAAAGTAATAATTTGATGGCGAAGGACTGTTGATGTTATGTTTAAATCAAAGTTTATTTTCTCCATTTTCAAATTAAGAGATTAAATAGTTTTTTTTTGTTTACATTTCTTAAATAAAAAATTAAATAAAAATACAATAAATACTGTTTTTTCTTTTTTCTTTTTTTTTTTACCAATGGTTCAACTAGTTACAGTTTTTTTGATGTCACGTTTTACTACAACTAAGCAGTCAAATTAACCTAAAATCAATGTTCTGCTCTCTCTCTTGCTCTTTTTTTGGTTATTGAGGAAACCCAGTGGAGAGGAACAAAAGCACAAAATCAGGAGCCACTCAATCTAATCTCTCAGCCTTAATGGGAGCTGCTGCTTTTCAGACACACCCTGAAACACGTGCGCACGCACACACACACACACACACACACACAGGGACAGAAAATGATGCAAACACATCCAAGTGCATGCTTCATTTAAACAATGCACAAACACTTTAGTTCACAGAGAAGCCCTGACAGCTTTACCAACGACATAGGCGCAGTCAAAAGCATGCAAACAAGCACCTGTGAATGTAGACACACATAGATCTCTTTGCTCCAGTTAGCCCTGACATTAGCCACTTGCTGTTTCTAACTGGATCATGGGGCTTACTAAAGAGATTAGGGCCTAGAGACAGCATAGCAACCACACACACGCTGTCAGGGACACACTGACACACACAAAAGTGCTTTCGTCCCTTGATTGTCCCTTTTATTCCTTTTATCCATTCTCTCTTTTCTACCTCTTTCCCCTTCTGTTGCACACATACACTCACACACACCAGCAGACAGGCCCTCAGGCTGAGAAGACATCAACCCACAGCGACTGTGCAAGAGCCTCTATCAGAGGAATTAGCTCACCAGTAACTAGGAAGGGAGGATGACAGTCTTCCCTGTTCACCATCACAAGCAATTTCTATCACCAAGTACAGCCACACACTTACTGGCATTGTAGAACAACCAGCCCATTTCCAAGCACTCATCTCAGTACACAGACAAGGCTTGTAGCAGTTTAACAGGACCATCAACTGCTAACAATACCGTTTTTGTAAGGAAAATCTATTATGTTTTACCCTGGGAATAAACTTATTATACCACCATAATTTAGGGGTCTGATGTGATCTTCATTTGTATAAAGTTTTTCCTCAAACAGACAGAATAAAGGCAAATGTATTTACATTGTACTTTTCATGTACAAAACAATTCAAAGTGCTTCATGTAAAATATTGAAAGAAACATCTAAGATAAATATTAAAGTAGTGATCATTAAAATGCAATGTAAAGAATGTTAAAAAAAGAACTGAGTTTTTGTAAGCTTAAAGTAACAGTGCCGATGTACACTTTTGAATACAAAGTTATCTAATGCAGCTGAGAGCAGGTGGGTCTTTAACCTGGAATTAAATTTACTGAGTGTTCCAGCTGATCTTTTGCTTCGTTCACACCAGGCTTATAAACATGTGTTCAAGAGACCACTATCAATGCAAAGTTTATGTAAACACACGTAAAAGCACATTTTATGCTTCTGTGTTCAAGACTATTGTGTTCCTCTCGCTACAATGACGCAGTGCAACTCTGGTCATTCTAGCTCCAGACCTTTCCTTTTCCAGCTCGATTACAATATATGACACAATTATTCATTTCTTCTCCATGATCAATTTTCAAGCAGTTGATATTTCTGTGAATTGAATAGGACGCCATCTAGTTCCTAGTTGGTCAAAGTTTGAATTGTTTTAACTTATAATGCACGTTCCATGGTCGCCCTTTAGTTGTGTACGTCCAACTGGTTTTGAACTAAATGTATCATGATTATCAGTGAGGATATTGATTTATCTATTGTTGGTTTTATAACATGTTTGAAATAAATAAACTAAACTAAAGTCAGTAGGGCTGGGACTGAATATATTTGCTTATTTCCACTTCTTTTCTAGCAATAAATTGATTTTAGTTTTTATTATTAGTGGCCTAAAATCTTCATTTATGATTATAAATAATTACACTTATATAACATTTTCTTTGTTTTTAAATCAATGCATTTCTTTTATTACTGAAATCATTTTAATATATGCATGACTTTTTTGTTGTATTGTCTGCAAATAATGCTTGAAATAGACTTTATAGACTAATATTAAGATCAAATGAAGATCAAACTAAACGGAAAATCCTAATGCAGTAACAAATAACAGACCGGTTTTTTTCACTGCTTTCTTCATAGGCATCAGATTGTCTGTTTGAAAATGTGTGAAATGGGATTCTTGTTAGAAGTGGTGTGAGTTACGTACAATAAATAAATAAAAAATCTACCAAACTAAACATGAACCTAAAGAAATTAAACTTGAAGCAGCCTGGTTTGGAAAAAAAACCCACTTTTCATCATTATTTTACGGCTTCTGTGTCATCCTTTTAGCTGGCTTTGACTCAATAAAATCTGCTTTTTTCAGCTCACTTGTCATTGATGAAGTAACATTTAGTCAATTTAAATAGTTAGAATAAAAAAAAAAAGTAAAAAAAGAAAGCTATATAACATAGCAGGGATTTGAATTGAGTTTCTGGGTTGACTTCAGTTTTTTTTTTTTTTTTTTTTTTTACATTTGCTCACTTTTAAAAATTCTGTACTGTCTGACAGTTTTACCATTAATGTAACCTTGAGGAGCAATCCCAGACAATTTTTTTAGGAGCCAAGCCTCTTTTAAATTCACAACCAAAAAGGGGTTCTAGTTTGGATGCATCCTTAAATTCACAGAAAACTCTTCTTTTTTTAATTACAAGTCTGTCCCTAACCATAACGATGAAGAAATCCTCTGTTTTCCTCTAGCTTTGCATCTTCAATGCTTCCTCCTTTAAATATCTCTATTGCATGTTTGCTGTAGCCAGTTTTCATGCTTTAAAATGTTAAAGTTTCCAATTTCAATTTCATCTTCTGGACAGACCTAAGCGTTTAACATACATTGTTATGAAAGTAATTGTAGTTTCTGTTGATTACAGTGACAAAAACTTGTGAAATGACTGGAAGTTTTAGAGCAAAATGAGAATACCTTCCCAGTATAAGTTGGTTGATCTTGATAAATCTAAAACTAGCACTTCTAAGAAGATAAATCTACATTTTGTTTCCAAAATGATGACAGTCAAGGCCAGATGCATTTATTGAATTTTGAAATAACGACCTCAAATTGAACCAAAAATTACAATAACATTTCAGGGTTTTTGAGTCTCAATTCAAATGTTTCTATTGTCAAGAGTATGGAGCAATAATGTTTTGACTAAATTTGATAATAATTTCCTTATTTCTAGATCCAAGCTCTTAATGAGACAAAGAAAATGTCAACTGTGTTGATTTTGAGAAAAAGTTGGAAAATGTAGAGCAAAGAGACGTTAAAATGACCTTAAATTTGGTAAAACCCATGTTGAACATCTAAAAAGAAGCTTTTTAGGTCTTTGCAAGTGTCAAATAGTTTAACACGGTTATTTCTGCTAGTCACTTTATTTTTGGTTAATTCTAAGTATGTATTCTAAGCTAAATAGCGTGCAATCAGTTTGATAAAAATTACAGTCAGATGACAGTGACAGTGATGGGGTTGAATAATGTTTCAAATAGGATTTTCTCGGGAGTTTGCAAAGGGGAATATTCCTGTTGTTGGAACACGTGAAAACAGAATTTCACTTTATCCAGACTATGAACCACTTGACAACTGAGTGAGTGCTTCATATCGTTATCTCATATTTGAATAAAAACATGCGACAAGCACATCTAAACCCCAAAACCACAAAGCAAGCTTCATCAGAAAGGCGGTTTTGTTTTGACTGGTGTACACCATGGTCTCTGTCACGACCCAGACAGGAAACACAACACCATCGCATACATTCTCTGTCTATCCTCTGTGCCGCAGAGACACCTGCAATGTTGTGCTCTGTTTCTGTGCTAAAAGTTAATTGGCCCTCTGGCAAAATAGCCTGCAGTAACCTTGACAACGCCAACCTGCTGAGAGACACATCAGCTCTTCGAAATGTCTTACATATAGGCTCACAACATGCACACTCTGAACATGTCTGTGCTGAGCGTGCAACACTGCCTTCACATGAACACACACGGAGCGCTCACACACAGTAACTCCATTCAAGCAGGTATGTGTGTATGTGTCTCCCTTAAAAAAAGACAAACATCCTGTCTGTGCAGCATCCATACACATGCACACACTTCCAGCAGTCCCCTTCAATCTGCTAATTTGCTTTGTATTATTTATGGTGGCTCCCAAGATGCTTATAAAAGCAAAATGCCTCTGTCAGCTTCTCCACCACCTCTTCTCTCGCGCCTCTACACCTCTGTTCTCCTACTCATTATCAAAACCATCTTTCTCTTTATTTTGACGCCCGTTGCTCATCATTTATATGTATCTCCATGCCCACACCCGCTCTGGATTCAACCATTTTCACTTTGTCACCTGTCTGCTTTGCCTCCAACTCTCATAACTGCCTCCTGCCAACCCTTACCTTTCTTCTTTTCCTCTTTTTGAGGTGTCCTCTTCTTAGGCTTCTTAATAAGCCATCGTTTTCAAAGCGAGTCCATCTCTCCTACTGCGCAGCCCATTTTGGCATCCAGTCAAGAGCCCAGCAGGGGTTGATAGGTTCATCCTCAATGTAGGTCCTAAGGAGCACCTGATTTCTGTTTCGCTGCTGGATATGTGTTATGCAGTTTGTCATTTAGGATTTTCAGCAGAGTTACATTAGTGTGGATTAAAGGGACTAAAGACTTTCATTGAAGCACAACAAGTAATCCTTCCAACCCGAACCCTTTCAGTACTTTGTGAAACATATGCTGATGCCAAACTGCATGACATCAATCAGTCTGATGGACATTACAGATGTTTGGGCGTAATGGCTGGTTACTGCAGCAGCGCTACAGTTGTAGAGTAAGTTGTACTTCCTTGTTCTGAAAAGGACGCTACCCATACATCACTACCAAATCCCAGTCCCTGATTGATCAAAATTCAACCAGTTTAACCTTTTGACGCAGATTTAATGGCACAAATTTGCACTTAGAGCCCCAAAACAGACTTAAAAGCACGAATAACAGTTTTTCAATGTGTTAGCGAGAAAGGATTGAACATGGAAGCTTAAAACGTGCACGTACGTGCACTTACATGGACTTTTCAATGAAAATTGCTGGTACGAGCATTTCTGGGCCCTGTGGGAACGTAGCATAAGCCTTTTTGTTCTTGTTTGTAATGACCTCCCAGAAGGGAATAGGTCTAAATGATGATCTCCAGGATGGAAACTGTCTTTACTGATGCTTTGGCCTTTGCTGCATTTTGGCTACTGGTGACTTTTGGTTTTTGCTTTGAGGTCAGAATGCCCCAAAACAATGATAAGTACTGCTTTCAGAGACCCTTGCAATTACTGTTGATTTTAAGGGGTTTTTTGACAATGTGATGTGCACTTTATCAACTTTACAGTCTTTGGCATTTTGACTTTCTGGTTGCCCTGTGCATTACTGTAGTCGCTACATAGTGAAAGCACAGACATAGAAGGAAACTGACATTAAAAAAATCGTTGGTAGAAAAATGTAAATGCATACATTTCTGTTCAACAAAGAAATGTATGCAAGGATTTCTGCCATTCTTTCTTTTCTAGAAATTCACCCTTTCTTCATCTTAAGCCTGTAAACAGTTAAGAGTTCTGTCTGTAGTTTTGTCCAACCATGTCTTCAATTTGTCTTTGGTTCCATGTCATTGTTTTTTCAACCACCTATCATCTAAATCTGATTATTTCCATGGTTGTTCCTTGGAGTTGCTTTTGTTTTGCATTGAAAAAGAAAAGGCCACAGAGTATGGAACATCAACCACAGTGGTGGCATTGCTTGTCTGTGTGCATGGCAATACAAATTGGAAAAGGTATTTATAAAAAAAAGGCATCAGGGGCATTAAAGTTGATTATCCAATAACAAATGACCATAAGTGCACTCTAATGCTTTTATTTCTACAATACTTTTTTTTTTTTTAATTCTTTCATTTTTTGCAGATAGTAACTCATCTAAATTTGCAGGACGTCTTTCGGGCACAGGTCCAGAAAAGCTTTTATATCCATAACGGCCTATGGATCACGGAGAATTGCATTAAGCTGTCCAATTTAATTACAGTATCGACAAAACATAGTAGATACTTACAGCTTTACGAAGAGCGATGGACGGAGGAGGGGTAGGAGCAGAGAGGAGAGAGCTGGAGAAACAAAAAGTGCAGACAATGTCCATTTATAACGCTGATGCAGTATTAAAGGAGGTGTTTGAGGAATGTGTGCACGTGTGTTTGTGTTTATGCGGGTGTGGCTTAGAGTGATCCTGCGAGAGCTTTTAGGAACGCTTAGTCTGAGTTAGACGCTACAGCTCCCTGATGGCTTGTTCTTCACAAACCCATACAAATGTGTAAACAAACATGACGCGATGTTGCACCTCACCTGTCCAGCCACGCACACACACATGTACACCGGTTGAAGTTTACGCGTGAGCAGAGGGGAGCGGTTGCTAAGGTTTGAGAAAGAGGAGTGGTTTTCCTATCCCTTTCCAGCCAGCCGAGGCTGTCAAGCTGCTATCCACCATGATCAATAGAGGAAGGCAATATTTTTATTCATACAGCGCTCACTTAATTAAATCACGGGGATGGAGGGGGGTTGAGTGAATAGGAAAGGATGGATTGGGCTCCTAAGCAAGGGCACCTCGTCAGACCACCGATAAGGAATTGAAGACTGGACAGAAAATGACAGAAAAAAAGGGAAAAATACACAACATGAACAATGCTGTGCCCTTGACATGCACTTACAGTACAGCATCCATGCGAAGCCTCACCACCGCTAAAAAAGATGGCGCACTCTCGTCACATTCTTTCCTGAAACGTGTACTCAGACTGTGCAAAAATTTTGCGTTGCGCAAATAAATGTATTAACCTTTGGCAAAACGTTTAACCTTTACAGAATGTTTCCTTTACGAAGACGTAAAAACATTCAAAAAAAAAATTCACATTCAAACGGCCTTTAGAACTACAGTTGTAGATCTAAGAACTCACTCTGACCTTTTATTACAAAGTAGGTTTTACTCACATCTGCTGAAGTTAGATGAACACACATTTTAGATTAGGGATACCAGCCTATAATCAAACCATTAATCAATATTTTTCATCTGGAGGCACTTCAAATTCATGACAAAAAGCATGTGTGGTTTGCAACAAAACCTGTCCATGTCAAAAGGGTGTTTGCTCTGCATTTTTGAAACACACATGTATAAATACTCACTGTACGCCTCCAAAGGTAACACTGCCCATTTGAGTTATTTCAGTTATTTGTCAGAATGTTGTCCCCCTTGCTTTGTTGGCACGATTCAAATTTGTTCAAGCGAGTTGGCTTTGCAGCCAAGGCGGCAGCTATGATGGAACAGTTCCAGTTGAAAATGCATGATTCTGTAAGTCTGATGCAGCTGCCAGCATGCAAGCCTTATTTTTATTATGTTTCCTGGGACAAACTGAAGGTCAGAAAAATAAACTTGTTCAGCGTTATTTTGAAATATTGAATCTGAGACACGTCCTCTCCATTTAGAGATCATTGGGTTTTCTGTCTGTTCATTATGACAGCATAGCTTCATTTCTTCTTTTGCACAACTTAAACATGGGCCATGTTGAAAAAGTCAACTTAAAGAATGTTAATAGGTATGTGCACCCCAATGATTGTGCATGAGAAATGGACCAAGTGGTTGTGATGTCACTATTGATGCAACGATTCCCTTTCCCCACAATTTGGTTCAAATTGTTTAAAATCCTGAGTCCAGAATTGTGTAGTCCCTTGATGTCACCCATTAAAAAAGGTTTCCAGCTCCAGCGAAATTATTTAAAGTAATTTTTTTTCACAACATGACCTTTGCCATGTTGAAACAAGAAATCTTCAGAAGTATTGAAGTCGTTTCTATTGCAATCACTATAACCAATCAGGATTGAGCTTTTCAGAAGGCCACGCCCCTGCCGCTTTAAATCGCACTTGGGAGAATTTGTCTATGAAATGTTTCAAACGTTCAATGTTAGACCACACACTTTTATTAAGGCATTGCTTGACTGGGAAAATATAATGAAAAAAAAAATAAGATTAGTAAGAATATGTTAAAAAAATGCAACCGAGAAAGAATGGTTATTCTGACCAATAGAATTTTTCTAAAAACGTCTATGGGATCTTGGCTTTTTGGAGCTATCGGGTACTTCCTGTTTGGAATGCCAGAGGAAAGGCGTCACTTAGTCCAGTTCTCATATACAGTCAATGCTGTAAAATTCACTGTACGACATGCTAATCCTTTCACACATTATTCTTCCTTTTCTTTCCTAATTTCAAATTGGATGAAACAATTTAACTGTAGTACATATGCTTTTAACAAGAAAACAATAATTATTTTTAAAAAAATGTCAAAGGAGCTACAATCATATCTTTAGTGTATGGTGGTATCAAGCCAACACTACAGTAAATAAAAATGAAATATGATTAAATGTAAACAAGTCTAAATGTTACTTTATTAACTCGTCATGTGATTGATTGCACATAAAGCTGCACCACAGCATCAGTGCAGGCCGTCAGAGTACCTGCTGCCGACTTTGCCTGTGCCCCACATTAAAGTGCCTTAAAAATAAGGGGAATATGAGCTAGCCAGCAGTCGATATTTATTACTGTCTTTATGGAACAATATTAAATGCAGTTACAGCCCCCAAGAGGAGAGAAGAGAAGACAGACATTGAGAGAAAGTGATACAGCAGGAGGGGTAGGAAAAGAAATTGATGTTAGATGAAGAGAGAAAACAAGGGGAGGAGTGCACCAATCAGAGGAAGCTTTTCATTTTAGAAATGAAAGTGACCTCTGTTCTCCTAAATAGGCCTTTCGTTCGTCTCCTTTCATTTTCTCTCCTCTTTTTTTTAACCCTCTTTCCTTTCTCCCCTAAGCCCAGGCAAAGGTCTTTCTTTCCTTGACTGCAGTCTCTCAAGGATGCTTTAACACCCCCCCCCCCCCCCCCCACCTGACGTTTCTTTCACACAGAGGCTCACAGATTGCAGCTGAGTCGAGGACGCGCACCTCTGCTGTCCTTCTTGTCGTCTCAGTCTAACCTGGCCCAGTGTGATGCCATCTGATACTGAGCTGCATGAAACGGGGGCAGGCCTGTCTCCCCCTCCTCTGTTAGGGGGTCAACGGCTCGGGGCAAAGTGGCTCCACCTCATAACCTATAGGTGAATGAATGTTTTATTTAGTGTGTTCTTAGAAAAGTTGTGGATGACAGAAAAGCCTTGTTTGATACCCTCTTGAACAAAAGACAGAAACCGTCTGTGTTTTGGTTTTGCTGTCTTCATTCTCATGTGTTTGTGTGTGTGAAAGGTTGGCATGGGTGTCAGAGGGGGCAATACGTAGCCGCTAGGACATTTTTTTATTTTTTATTTTTGTGCTACAGGATTGAAACTAATATCCAAAGCTGCAATGGGTGACCTGTTGAGTGTTAATATTCTTTTCACATGAATAATGAAACCTAATATGGAGAAAGTGATAGATGAAAAAAAAAAACCCTCACACAAACACACGCTTGCAGGCCTAACCTTTGCCCAACTCAAAGAGAATCACTGTGTCATCTTCAATCTCTGCAGACCACCAGGGACCACAGAGAATCACAAAATGCAGCAAAGAGGAGCTGTGGCTGGGAAATGTTAACTGAGGGTGGGGGGTCTGTGTGTGTAGTGACGGGCTGGAAGACATTTGCTCTAAATTCCATCAATTATACAGTACTTTTAAAGCCTGGGCAAACAAGGGATGCATAACAGCTAATGCCTTTTTTCCTGTTCACTGCTTGTTTGTTCTTTGTCTTCTTTGTTTGAACTGTATTTTTGTGTGTTAGCGTATACAAAATACCTGTAACTTCTAAACATGTTTGCAACATGTATAAAAGCAGACTAATACCACTAAAACAAATGTTACTGTGACTGTGTTAACAGTGAAAACAAGTGAAATAAACACAGTCTGACACCGCTACATGCTAGCCACATTAGAAGCTTTTGCCACATTTGGGCATTTATAATTCCTGTAACTCCAAATCATGTCCACAGCGCGTAAAAAAAAAAGATGGATTTTTCCAAAAGAAATGTTACTCTGACTTCTCTAACTCCCAACCGTGTTAGTTACATGTAAAAATGACATAATCTAACAGGGTTACATGTTAACTACAGTAGCATTTTCACAGTACCTGGAACTCCCAACCTTGTTTGCAACATGTAAAAAGAAAACAGTCTGATACCGGTAAGGCAAGTGTTTCTGGGACTAACCTTGTTTTAACACAAAAACCCCTCCAAAAAAAGACAACACAAGCCGTGATAGCATACCGGTATAATACCCATCCTTGTTTGCAGGTCATAATCAAAAACAGACGGACATTTTGACAGAGCGCCATGTATCTCTCAAAAGTGGTTTGACATCCGTAAGCACAACTAAAATTAATCCATACATAATGCACTCTGGATGTTTTTTGAATAATATTAAGGCTTTGAAGTGCGCCTGACAGTGCGGACAGTGGGGTCCGTTTCCTCTCCTCTTCATCACTTCTCTCCAAAATGATCTGATGTCTGTGAACTCTTGACTGGCGTCCATTTGCATCCTCTAAAACAATCTGCTGTTAGAATAATCGGTATTAATACAACTGACTTTTTTTTTCATTCTAATAGAACTGATCCATAATTCAAGCAGCCACATTTCTCTTTTTTAATCGAATTTCTTTGAGATTTATTGCTCACTCTTTCAGGCTATGGAAGTAGACCACAAAAAAGGGGGAAAACTAATAAAGAAGAAGCGAGGAACACACCAGTTTACCAGCCACACTGCCATAAAAATGAATGTGTGTCTGTTTGTAAGTGACTGTCCTTTTCAAGGGTCACAGGCCAATCTCCGGTTGCTGATAGCCTTCACTCATCTAAAAGGTCGGCAGGTATGAGTCACGCAGAGATGATGGGGGGGACAGCTGTTTACATGAAGCTGCAACCCAGACACGGATTCTGAGGATGTCCGGGCATTAATAATACATTAGGACTGTCATTTCTGGCATCTGGCATATGTTTGATGAGGAAAGCAACAGAAGATGCCCTATAAGGACACTTGCCTGACTTTTAAAAACCCCAAAAAGGCAATTTTGCTATCCTATTCTTACTGCAGGCTCCACAAATCTGCCACAGCTTACAGTTTGATGCTTCTGCGTGAGATATTCTGCTTCTTTACTAGAATAAGAAATTCATTTGAACAATTTTAAGACAGAAATACAATTCTGATTTTCCAGAGTTGTTTCCTAAATGACTGTGGCTCTGCCAGACTGTTCAGGGGTCCAAAACATTTCTGAAAGGTTAAATCCTGAAGGGAAAATAAAGAACATTTGAGAAAACATCTGCATGAAGAATTCTGCATTTAAAGCAATCTCACATGTGAGTTTTATTTTAGGCGCCTCGACTGCGGACTCCCGGAGCTAGTGTCAGTCATTCTGCTGGAGTCATAAAGGCTGACAGAGACACACAGCCTCATAATCATTTTTATTTGACTTGGGTGGGTTTCCTTCTGTTAGAAAAATAACAAATAAATATCTTGGTTGGTAAACAAAACAATAAAAAATTTATTAGACATGAATATGAAGCAGAAATATGACTTTCTAATGTCCTCCTTCTTTCCTTTCTGCTGGTTTCCGTATTTTTTTTTACATTTTGTTTGTGGGCACTCCACAGAAGGCAAATTGATTGAAAAGAGTTAGAAATTATGGAAGTTACTGTGACAAATTATTTAGGCGATGCAGATATAGCGTGAGAATACAGAATATTGGAGCAACAAATATGCAAAAATATTTGCCAAACAATTATTATTTCCAGATCATACAAACAAGAACAGTAAATACAGGAAATACCTTCCTTCAGTGTTCTACACTATTCCTATCTGTCAAATGTTCGCCTTTACTCCTCAAATGGAGAAAACTCACACAAAAAAGCACATATTTTCTTAACTCGTAAGGAGTACTCAACTCCTGCAGCAGATGTCTCCGATTCAGAGGGAAATCAGGGAACACTTATGTCCCGCCTGTGTGGCAGAAATGTCAGACTTAAGGGAGAAAGGCTGAAAAACGTGTTGTTTAATGAAGTGAGATTTTGTATTTTCCTAGTTTGTCGCAGAACGAGACGATCATTCCTGGACTCACGCACAACAAATGTTGCTCTTTGTTGCACGAAGCATGTTCATTTGAAGTTTGCATTTTTAAACATGAATGTTTCCCTCAGGGGGGGGTTGCTTCGCTTATGTTTGGAATAAAGCTGAAGTATAATTGCTTTGTTCCATAAAGTCTGGCAGATTTCCACATTGTGTGTGTATGTGTGTGCATCAAAGAGTCACAAAAGGAAATTCCAGGCCAAGGTCTGCTGCTCTGTTGTGATTATCAAAGTGTACGCTGGCTGTTTAACATGCACGGTCATGTATTACTGTACTGCTGCTGATTGACTTTCTGCAAGTAGTGTTTAGCTCAGGCCTGACCAACAGGAGTATAGGGTGATTAGCTTGTCTGATATTTTCATACGTTCCTTCTCTCTCTGTAATTACATTACGCTTTCGGGTCCCTGCCTGTGTGCCAGGCCCTCTTCCAACACGGCACCACTAATGGAGTTAAGTCTGAGCCATCGTGTCATGTCAAAGATCATTTAGCTCAGATAGGTTTTTCGATACAGACGACGAAGCAGAGACTTGATGAGGTAGTTGTATGTGTTGCCTTGTTCTCCGTGTTAAAGGAGGAATCATATAATACGTTTGATTCTAATGAAAACATGGAGTCTTGAGCTATTTAGATTCTCAAAAAAAGGCTTGTGTGCCAATCACAAACATGTGAAACACACACTTCTGCTTCTTCCCTGCCTCTCCATTAATCACACGCATGCATACTTGAAGGCAGCAGATGGCGTCTTGCCAGCAATATTTCTGATAGTTCCTTTTGTCTTTGAAGCTCCTTGCATCAAGTTGTTCCGCTGATCATAAATGTCATATCACCCTCTTTCTCCTTCTGTGCCTTTGTTCTGAAATTAGAAGTGAGTATTTGTGTGCACACGTGTGTGGTGTGCATGTGGTATGATGAAACATTTGGGGGTTTTGAGTACTGTACATGAAAGTGCTCTGTATACTTTGGGTTAATGCTTAATATAACGCTCTTTCTCTGTCTGCCTCTTTGTCTCTGCAGGGACCTCAGTGAGAACCAGATCCAAGCAGTTCCCAGGAAAGCTTTCAGAGGAATCACTGGTGTGAAGAACCTGTGAGTATAGTTGCCCATCTTGTTCCATGCTTTTGCTTATTCCCTCTAATTTAATTTTACTTTTCCAATTGCCAATTATTTGATTGGTAAAGTTCATTACAGATTTATCATGTACATCACCACTAAGCACAAAAGGAATTCTTCTTTGCACCAACTCTAGCTCCTACATCTGCTTTGCATCTGCAGTTCCAAACACAAAAGAACTACCAACACACATAGATAGAATGTATTCAGAAAGGCTGAACGCTGGTGTAGTGGTTCACACTCTCGCCTCACAGCTTGAAAGCTCTGGTTCAAATCCTGGCGGGGACTGTGTACAGTTTGCATTCTGTCCCTGAAACACTCTGGTTTCCTCCTGTAGTCTCAGGGAGATTCTAAATGAGATTCTTAGGTGTGAATGTGAGTGTGGCCCTGCAACAGTCTGGCAACCTGGATGTACCTCCCCTTCACCCAACAGCGGCCAGGAAACCCAAAAGGGATTCAACAAAGATGGATGGATGGATGGATGGATGGATGTATCATCATCTTTCAATTAAACAAGTTTATATTTGCCATCATGAGAATTGAACTGTGTACAACTGACACATTGGATTTCCAACTTGTTTTAATGTGTTCAATTTGAATTCTGTTTTGTTCCACTTTTTCCTACTTTGATTGACGAGGCAGGTTAGTCCAATGTCTTTTAAGCACATTTCTCTGCCCAGTGAATGTTGACCTTGTTATAGTATTCAAAGGTTTAGAAGAGGAGGGAATATTTGTAATTTTTTTTAAAGCAAACACAAATTTGCCTAACTAATAAATAGTAAATAGCATATTTTTATTTATCTCCAAACTACCTTCGTAGAAGTCCCAAAGCGCTTTACAGTCACAATCCCATTCACACACACAATCACAGAATAATGGCGGCTCCACTGCTGAACACTGGCGCCAACATATAGGAGCAACGTGGGGGTTTAGTGTCAAAGTGCATTCATACAGTGCAGTGTTGTAAGTTTCCAATGTCATCATCTCATCTCATCTCATCTCATCTCTTCTCATCTCATCTCGTCTCGTCTCATCTCATAATCTAATCTAATCTAATCTAATCTAATCTAATCTAATCTAATCTAATCTAATCTAATCTAATCTACCTTTCAAAATTTCACTTGCTGTATTTAGTGAGGTTTGTCTTTTCTTAATAGGAGTCTTCAGTGCTTGTTCACAAAGACACTCCAGGAGTTTAACGATGTCCTTACTGTATTTGGTTGACAATCTAAAAAACAGAAGAGACATTGCATTTGTGTAAGTTTTGGCTCCCTCTGTTGTCAGTGAATTCTGTATGCATTTGAAATTCACAAATTTGTTTTTTAGTGTTAAAAGTATTCATGTCTTTTTGAAGGCAGTAGCAGAACACCCGAGACAACTCGCCAGTTCACTGAATAGGCACACGAAGACACACTATGATTTATGTCTTTGAAATGTGGGAGGAAGCCGGAAGTAAACCAACAGATACATGAGGAGACCAGACAAACTTCACACAGAAAGGACAATTGATTCTTAAAAATTCATTATTAGTTTGTCACTTATTCAAGGTTCTTTCTATGAGTTTAAAGAACTTTATCATCACCATTTTGTTTTTTGTTTTTTTTTTTGTAAATGTATTTACTTATTATAACAGCAACACAACTCTATTGTATATGTCTTTTGGATTTGATGGAAGGTTAGCCTCATATTTTAATGGCAAAAACTGTGTAAACCACTGGTAATGTTACTCGGTTTAGTAATAATTAACATACAAAAAGAGATCTAAATATTACAATGTCAAAACAACGCTTTTAGGAAAGTTTGCAGCATCATTGCTGTGGACAGGCAAAGACTGCTGTTGCAGCTCTTCCTATTATAAGAGATAAATTGTCGAAAGTGAAAAAAAATCTGATAAATTGTAGTTACTGAACGAGCTGGGATATTACAGTGGCATCACCAAAATAACTGATGATGTTGATTTGATAAGTGGCAGAACAAAAGACATACTTTTACATGCAAAATGAAAATATTCCAAAATTTGAAAAAGTTAGATTTTCCTGTTAAAGGTCAAGTCGATTTTTCTGCTTTTCGCTCAGTTTTTCCCTCTCTGTCTTCACTTTGTCCTCACAGGAAGTTTTCAATAGAACTCCGTCATTTATTCACAATGTCCCAATCACCAATACTGTAATCAATGTGCTGCATAATCAATCCTTCCTGTCAATAACAGCGGATCAATTGTACCTCAAACTAGTAAACAGACCACTTGGAGGGGCATCCTCTGTAAGAGAACTCGATGAACACAGACACGGCGAGAACAGAATAAAAGCACACTGACCAGACACAAGACTTCACGACACAAATCTGTGGTTTTTACATTTTTTAAATTCTATTAAAACATTTTGTACTTGCATTAATGAGTTCCTTATTAATGTAAAATCAAAAGAATAAATAGTTTTGTGGGATGTTGAATGGAAACTCTCTTTAGCTCGTTGTTTGATTACCTACTCCAGACCAGAGAAAGTTCTCAGTCACGTAGGATTGATAATAATCTGAAAATGGGATTGTGACTTTTAATTTGTCTGCAGTATGAGATGGTGCATTGTCATGCATGAAGAGGATTTTGTTGCAGAAAGCACGGTAATTCTTTTTGTACCATGGAAGAAAGTGGTCAGTCAGGAGCTCCATTTACTTTTCAGAGGTGTTGAAAAACCTGCCTTTGATGAAACAGCACAAGCAAATGAAACATTCTCACACCAAATCTGAGCTGTGGGACACGTCTTTTCTAATTATACGGGTCAGCCGTGGCTTAAAGATACAAGGGTAAATCCCTAATGACAGGGTCGCAGGCTTGATACTCACTCCCCCTGTTGAAGTGTGTTGAAGTGTCCTTGAGCAAGACAATTAATCCCACATTGCTCTTGGTAACCTGGTTAGCGCTTCATTTGGCAGGTTTGCTGCCATCGGTGTCTGAATGTGGTGGAAAAAGGTGGAGCGACCATTTCCAACCAAAATGTTGTTTTGTGTGTCTTTAACATGTTCTTAAGGCATTTTTCCGATGATGGAGGACAAATATGTATATAGAACATGAAACTTAAAATTGTGTTTATGCTTTTTTTTTTTATTATTCAAATCATTGTGAAAAGGAGCAGATAAAAAAATGCAACCGAAAAGAATATATTTGTAATGTGAAAAATTCTCCTTTCTTATACATCTTCTTCCAGACAAATAGATCCATTCCATGTGCGTCTTTGTACAGTTGGATTGCTTCAATATTGCTCGCCATTTTTGTAGCACTGTTAGAGTTGGGTTGGGGTTGTGAAGGGCTGTGAGCTAGCAGGAGAGAGTGTCAGCCAATGGGTGATGGGAACTGGGAGCGGGATTGTTCTGCACCAAGAGTCCCACCCACAACTCAGAGGTGAATTTCTAATAAACTACTGCAGAACACGAAAGACATGGATTTTTAAAATGATTAAAAACAACATATTCATAAGACAAGACCACTGAGAACACTTTTTCAATAGATCGAAAGATGATTGGAGTGTGACTTTAAAGGACACAACGCTTGCTATAGAATGATAGAAATACTCTGAGCTAAAGTAACGCAGTAAAACATGTTGAGTAGCACATTTTAAAAATGTTTTTTGCAACAAACAAACACTTAGATGACCATGTGTTTTGTTTTGAAGTTGCACTAAAATAATTACTTTTTAAATGTCTCTAAACATAAACCATGTTTACCTGCATAATAAAGAGGTCATTTTTGTAGCCATACACACCTCAGATGTCTGAGTTTGGGTTCCTCTCTGATCCTCTAACCCTCTCCTGGCTCTCACTGGGGGTCCAATCTAAACATAACACATCTCTTCACCTCTATGACCTCAAACACTCTTCTGTGGTACAAACATTCCAGGTTCTGTGCCAGAACGCAAACAGCTGCAGATCTTATCTCATTGAAGCTCTGACCTGACAGCACCTTGTATTTGATATTACTGTTGTGCGCAGTTTTAACAAGTGGGTAGGCACTTTTTGGCTTATTCTCTGCACCACCCTGGCATGCGCAACTTACACACCTGAGTGCTGCCGAAAGCAGCTGCGGGTTGCAGGGGCATGTATGAAACTGTGTGAATTCATGTGTGAAATTGTGTGCTCGGAATGTGCAAACATGTTCTTTTCATCAGATTTTTCCATTTGCGCGCACTCATTGTTCTCCATGATAAACCCTTTGTGCTCTGTTATTTTGGTGGAATTTCTACAGAGCAGAGAATCTTGCAGTGACTTGGTCGTTTCACACACACCAATGCTTATGAGTATTTCTCTCATTTTAAACATGAATTAATGCAGTCATTACTCAGTTGTTCACATTTAGGAAACGACATTTGGGCCACACTTTAGAAATGTGTCCATGAAAGCATCGAAGAAAAAGATTCTTCACTGAGGAAAACACTGACACACCTGTCAAGGCATTCCAGGTTCGCTTGGAAAATGTAATAAAATGATAGAACCAGTTTTTAAGATTAAGGAGATCATTTTTCTCCCTTTATCTATACATTTACAATCTTTCTTTTTCTTATTCTTAAAGTCCACTCCGTCTTTTTTAATCGTGCCGTTTTTAGCCAAAAAAAAAAAAAAAAACTCGTGTCATTTTGTAGGTCATAGTTTCAGCAGAGCAGCAGATCAGTTAATTATGCTGGGCTTGAAAATGTGTGTTCAACCGGCCACTTTCAATGAAAAGGCTATGTAAATTAATGTTTATGTGCGTTTCGGGATCTGTGTTATAAACTCTTGTGTTCACGTCACTACGCAAGTTTTTAAGTCAGTTTTCTGGCTCTACATACAAAACGCAGGAGCTTTAAACACGCGTTGATTGTTGAACCATTTGAACGTTGACCACTCAAGGATTTGCATTTGGTCTTGATGTATGAGTATAGCGTCCTCTCCAAAACACGTTCAAGGGCCGACTGTTTGAAAACTGATCATGCAGCAGAAATTAATAATTGCAATTTGTACCTGGCTGGCATTATTTGATACCAAGTCTTTCAAATATCGAAATAAAGCTGTGAAAGAAAAAGCCTGGAGGGAGATTCACGTGATTTGCACCGCTTTGACATTTCACTCCAAGCCTCTTCCAACTGTCAGAGTTGTAAAGAGTACTTGAAAACTATACCTGATTAGTGTAAAAATGACTCCATTACAAGTTACAAGTCACCAATTCCGAAAAGACTTAAGTAAAAGTATTAAGGAATGCAATTTTAAAAGAACTTAAGTATTTTACTCATACTGAAAAACAATAAACTGTTTATTTATGAGATTTTATTTCCTAATATTTATCGAAATGAAATTTAACATCTTTAATATTTCAAAATGATAGAACAAAAGTCAGTCTCAGTCACACACAAATGTTCAAAAAACTCACAAACATTTATTTTATTCATTCATTCATTCCATTTTAATGCAAATTAAAAAAAAAAAAAGTTGTAAAACGTAGTAAATAAAATTCAGAGCTGACTTGGAGTCAAGAGTACCTAGCAGAGGGTAAAATGGCAGATGTGATGGCGGATTAACCCGATGGAGCCAATGGATGTCCAAAACGGAATTTGTGTTTTATCTAAAAGACGGGAGTCTGTTATCTTCAAAATGGAAGAAGTGCTTTTAAGTTAATATTTTTTTGTTCTCTATTTTATTAATAATGTCTTTTGTTGAACTTGGGGCGGAGCTGAACAGATCTATCCACTACTAGAAATCCAACAACGAGGAAACCAATCATTATTTCATTATACAATGGAGGCTAACATGAATTTTCTAGAGCATCAATGTTGACTAAAAATTGTGAAAGCTCCGCGGTTCACAGCGAAAGTCCTGCCCACCACCGTTACGGGAAGCAAGCAGTCCAGAGTAGACAGACATGCCTCCACCTGTGAGCACATGCCAGCTGAGCAGAACACCTGAAATCCAGCTGGATCCAACCTTTTTCAAAAATTTTTTTTTTATTTTTCATAGACACACGTGAAAAAAACAGGATTCGGTTAGTAAAATAAAAAGTTGAGAAGTTCTTGCGGTGAAAATGGAAACAGACTCATACTTTAGCGAAGATAAGCTAACATTAACACGGACTTTTGAATAATTTCGATAGCCTTTAGGTTGAGGACAACTTTCTTTGACATCCGTCAACCTCTATCAGGTCTATTCGCCATTACATCCGCCATGTCGATGTGATGACTTCGGTTTCATCATTGTCGGCAACCATGTAGCTACACCTGATATTAGGCAAGCTGATTCGTGTTCATGTGATTTAGCTCATAAATAGCATCCAGTACCTTCAACACCCTGCAGATGGCGATATTTCTAATCCGCCCAACAAACCAGCCATTGTAACGCAGTTGAAGATGAAGATTTCTGGTGCACAATCACAATGTAATGAGTAACAGAAAGTGTCCATTCAATTGTAGTGAAGTAGAGAGATCAAATATTTAATCAAAAATGTTGTCAAGTAGAGAGTAAAAGTTTCTTGTATTTTTAATACTCAAAACAAGTACGAAGTAGTCAGAAAAATACTAAAGTAAAGTAACAAAGTCCATTTACTCAAGTACTATACACCACTGCCAACTGAAGGTACATGTGCTAGTACCAGGTAGAGACAGTCCAGTGTGAACAGCAGATATTAGAATGTAAGAATGCCCTTTTACATTCTGAATGTGCATCACCTGCCGGGTGTGTAAGTAGCTTTAAAAATTCACCTGATAGTAGAGGGCAGAACCATTGACTCAGAGCAGAGCTCAGAGCAGGGAGCCTCTGGTCTGCTCAGCGTATTTGTTACATCACAAATACCATCTTTTTCAGACGTTATTCATCCTGATTCACAACGATTTAAGGAAAGAAATGGCAGGTGAATGAAATGGATGGATGGATATGTCGTTTATCATAATAAAAAAGCACAAGAACATGTTAAAAAACACAATTTTCATCAGGGTGGGATTTTGAAACCTAAAACATTCTGTTCTCCTTTTATTCAAATTTAAACTTATTGCAGTTTTTCATTCTACTTCCTTCTCATTCTGTTTAGCTCTCTTCTTATTCTCTTGTCTAATTTTATTTCTTCAGATCCCTTCCCTCTCTTATTCCCCTCTTTTCTTTTTCCCAACCACCGACTACTCCTTCATCCTTGCCTTCAATAGACAAGGTGACTGCTGCAGTAAAAGGCTCCAACCCTCCATTATGCCATGGAGTAAAAAAACTGTCGTGACATTCTGTCCCTGGTGGACACTGCATTGATTTTCTCATATGTCTCTCTCCTTCTTACTTTGTCCGTGTCTCTCCCCTCTCTGGCGCTTTCTCTTTTTGCCATCGAGCTCACTCTTCCTCAGAGCAGGGCTCTTTTCTGCTCCCTTCTTTTTCCAGTCAGTTTCTTTCATGCAGCTTTGTGGCTGCTGTGGAATCAAACAGCTTTTACTGTTTCTCAGTTTTAACGAACCTTCGTTTTGAAGACATACTCATTTTAATCAACTATTCTGTGCTTGAACAGCTAATGTTTGCTGGCAGAGACCACGACTGCAATCTTCATGAGTGTGTGTACACACAGTGCTGACTTCCGATGCTGATCGGTGGTCTTATTCTTCTAAACTGAACATGTCAGTCAAGCTTTCAGTAAAAGAGCTGGGGTTGAACTGATTGAAGAAACAGGCTGTAACAGTCCTGGAAAAAACACACACGTTCCTTTCTGTCTAACAACAAATGCTCAACCTTTCATATCCGGTCTTATAAGCTAATAAGATTTTGAAAATCAAATCTCAGGGATCGTCTGGTATTTTCTGATGGTTTATTATATCTTTTTTTTTATGTCTGGCCACAAAGACTCCTGTCGTTAGATCTGCAAAGGTCAAAGTGGCTTGGACATGTGAATGGCTTGGTTTCACACTCATGTTCCAAAGGTTGGTTGTTCAAAGTGTAGATGGGAAGACTGAAAATGTTGTCTTGACTAAAGCCTTAGTCACAAGTGTCCCTGTATGGGTGGCTATAAGCGAAATATAGGCAAACCCGTACGGGCGCACAGGGAATATCAAGGTCAGAGACCACTCAGTGAAAAATGCAAAAAATGTTCATACGCATACTAACCCTGACCCGGGTGACAGGTCGTAGTGAACACTTTTTCATCACACAAGGGTAAATAAGGGTGGGGTAGGTGGGACATGGAGTACAGTACGATTTATAAAGATTTGTGTTGCTCACGTGATACATACATGCTTCCTGTGCATAGCCTGGGCTTTGAAAATGAGGAAATAAGACAAGTGTAGGGAAGCAGCAATTAGCCTGTTTTTTATTGAGATGCAGATTATTATCATTTATTTATTTGTTTTTATTGGGGTTTTGGTGTCTTTACTGTCAAAAGTGCTAGTTAGTTGAATAAGGACAATGGTGTCCATGTGACGGACTGGCCATCCAACTCACCTGATGCAAAAATCTGAGAAAATCACTGGGTTATTGTGAAGAGAAAGACCTGAGACTCACTATTCAAAAAATCGAAAGACCTGAAGGCTGCAGTGAAAGCAACATGGGCTTCCCTGCGACGTCAGCAGTGGAACCGATTGATTACATACCGGTCACACCACATTATCAAGTGATTAAAGTGAGGCTTTGGTGGACCTCACCAGGATTTTTCTCACACTCTCCAGTGAAGTAAAGAAGAAAATATGTAAGGACAAAAAAATGGCCAAAAAGTCCTTTGTGACAAATTGAAGCACCAATAAATCCACTAACTATACTGTAGTGGGTAACTTTACAACCGACTGTAATTATCTTTAAACAGAAGAGGTATTATTTGTGACAAAGAGTCGCTGAAACCTGGCTGCAGATAATTCTTAAACATCACCTTAGTTGTGTGTAGCTTACTGTTACAAACATCAATGAAGATACTGTTTGACAAGAAAAACCCACTCAGAGCAGATTTTTTTTGTTGCTATTTTTAGCAGCAAGAAAATATATGGAGTACATATATAAAGAAAATTAAGATCATAGTTGTTTTTGTGTATTTTTTCATTCAAATCGTTGTGAGTTAGGAGCAGACAAAAACATGTTTGAAAAACCTTGCAGTTGGTGTGTACAAACTGCAAGCAACAGGCCGCAAATCCCTGCTCCGGTCTATCCTGATGTATCGACTTGTAGACAAATAGATCCATGTCATAGACCATACATTATCAATAGACCGTACATTATCAGTGGACAAGGCGAGGACTCGACATCATCCATAAAAACTGCTGCTGTCGTGAAATAAGGCAAAGTCGCTCTCCATTGCTCCCTGATATGTGTGCCACCATTTTGAACGACAGTCGACAGTGATTGGTGCAAGTCGGTCTGTGTCACATTTTTAGGGGAACTGCAGTCGCTAATCATGAGAGAGCTTGTTGGAAATCCATACGCCTTCCACCGAAGGCGGGCTGGGGAGACGCTGTCAATCAAACGATCGAGGTGGGGCCAGCTGCACCACATGCTTTTACTCGCCATTTTTGTTACACTACTAATGTTAGGTTGGGGTTGCGAAGAGCTGTAAGCTAGAGGTCAAGAGTGTTAACAAAGGGATGATGGGACATTAGCATTGGCTTACTTCTTATTACTTCTTATTTCTAATGAACTGCTGCCGCTCTGCATAAACTATCTTCTAAAAAATGACACAGGTGTTAGGATTTGACTAAAAACAGCATCTGCATAATTAAAAGACCACTGGGAACGTTTTTACAATAGATTAAAATATGATCGGAGTGAGTTTTTAAATATACTTTTAGTTGATATTAGATAAAAAAAGCCAAACTCTCACCTTAGACCTCCGTGCTCCATAAACTAGCTCACAGTTCTGCAAACATCACATCTTCAGTGCATATTTTGTACATGGTTCCTTGTGTTCTGTTGAACTTTAATCTCACTCACTTGTTAACCATGAACTGCAGTGAGTTTTTAGTCCACCCATGCTCAGCATATAAAACCTCCCAGATAAACCTCCAGGTGATTTGGAGCAATGTGTTTAGAGAATCTAATATCTAATTCTTTTACAGATTACAAAACACAGCTGCAAAAGAAGTTTGACAGCGTATGAATTAATGAAAGCCACCCCACGGCTTCCCTGCTTCGTTTCTTTCCTTCCTGCATCCTCCACTTTCTTCTCTGAGCTGTAAAACATCTCCCTACTTCATGCTGTCCTACCCAAAATGCAGTGCAGGATGGCTGTTTGTTTGAATTATAGCCACAGCTCAGCAGAGAGAGGCGAGAACATTGGGCTGTCTGCAAACTCAGGAAGACACACACCTGTAGTGTTGTGTGGATGCCAATGCTCCCCTCGACTTGATTTTATGTTTGTCACAGTTCCAGCTTTTACTATCTGGAACTTGTAATGAAAATGGACCACAGTAAAAAATCTATTCTACTCTACTTCATTATGAAAAAAAATCCCACAAAATCCTAAAATCATTCACATTTTATGAAAATTTATTACATCTATTACTTCCCAACATCTTTGATCTAATTATCATCTCTAAACATGCAGGTAAGGCCATTGCTTTGGTTTGAACAGACATAGGAATCAAGTATTTTCAACATTTTCAAAGGAGTAAAAAATACTTTATTTTAACAACAAAATGTTCCTTTTTTTAAGTGCAAGCTTAAATCTTGAAGTTAGTTTAACAATGCTTATTGTCTAGCGCTTCTGCGTATTTGATTTCTCTTGTTCATGTTCTAATTGATGAAGAAAATGTATTGAAAAAAATGCAGTTTATGTCCTCCTAATCAGATTTTTCCCAACATAAATGAATCTATTGTAATGCTGATTTCATGTTGCCTTGAACGATCCTGAAATTGAAATGACCATTTCCATGCCAAAACCTTTTTAATTTCTGCCTCATAAATTCAAAAAGTGAAGTATAAATGTAATAGTCTGAATGTGAAATAGTTTGATAAATTCAGAAACCTTGAAAGGATGGCACCAACTGGAAACATTTTGTTTTATTTTTATTGGAATTCCTACTCCCACAAATGTTTAATCAGAAGAATTTCCCAGCTGTGGTTGAGTGTGGTTTAAATGGAAATGAAAATGAATTTCATTCTAACTTACTGTTTGGTTTACCCTGTAAAACGAATGAGAGGAGTGACAGATTTTTTTTTTTTAAAGACGTTCTTTAAAAATTTTGAAATCCACAAAAAGTTGCAAGATATTTTTCAAGAGATATACATTAGATAGCATTAAGTATGATACATTGAGTGATTAATACGTTTTTAAGTTTTTGGTCGTAAAATTAGCAAAGCTTTTTCACGCCAAAAGCGTTTTTAGTTGGAGACAGCCATTTTGAAATGAGCAGGAAAAGCACTTCTACTGCCCCTTGTGGAATGATAATGAACTACGGGGCAGAAAACATGGACCAGGTTCTATAATGGTTACAAAGGGTTAATAATTTATCAACACGTTCATGTGTGGAACAGATCAGGTACTATGCACTGGTGACAACACATGAATATTATGAATAACCTTTATTTAACTTTTACATCCTCTTTAGAGCAACATATTATAAAAATTACTTTTGCAGTATGATATTAAAAGTAAAAGTTTTCCAACTGAAAGATTGTTGCAGTAGTGTTACTACTGTGTTTGTGTGCTTGCCTCAGCTCCACAGGAAAGCTGCAAATGTGTCTGCAAACAGGTCTTATGCTAGACATGATTAAACGCGCTAACTAATTATATGGGAGAAGATTAAACTGTATTTTTTTCTGCGTAACACACACCCATGATTAGAACACACAAAACCCCACAAGGACCGTGAACGCAGCTCAACGATGCAAATATAGACAGCACAGACACACAAAGTAGTCCCCGTCTTAGATTGATACCATTCTTGTCAGTGGTAATCAGGATTCTCGGTGAAAAAAGCTGTCAGAAGAATCTAATCATTTCACTGATGATGGAATCATTTACCATGGATGAGGATAGAAGATGAAGTACATGGCCACCCATTTCAATCCTTTAGTTACTTTCAGTTCTGAAAAAATTATGGCGATGAGGCTTCTTTTGAAAATGTCCTCAAACGTATAAAAGGAAATAGCTTCATAGTTGAAGAGCTGAAGTTAGTGCTTTAAAGCAAAGTAATGGAATTTGCTAAGATTCATGGGAGGCAGTCATGAATGAGACTGTAGACGTAGGAAGCATTAGCAGACAATGAAGCCAAATGACTACTGATGTGAAGGTTTGTGTATTTATACTTAATTCAGTCAATACCACTTTAAAGTTTTCTTAGTCCTCAGCATCATGTGCATTTTTACCTGCATACAATGCTAATCATTTTACAGGGATTACATCTTTTTACATTGCACTTTATTACAATAAAAAAAAAAAACATTACTATTCCAAAATTGTAATATTATAATTTTGGAATAGTAATGTTTTTTTTTGTAATTGTAAGAGCAATGTTTTTCAAAAACATCAAGCCATTTTTAGTTTTAGTATGATGTCTTACCCAAAGATAACGTTAATAGGAACATTCTCCTTTTAGTGACTCCAAATATTTTCTCTTAGAGTTGCAGTGATCATGTCAGTTTTGACTGTAGAGTTGGGTTTGAATATGATTTTAGACAAATTAATATTTTTACTGAATTCAATTTTAAAAAATATTTTGCAACTTTAATCTATGATATTTTCTCTGTATACGTACTTCACGTTACATGTAGACCTACCATGATCAAACCGTACTTCTGCAGCTCTGATCTCACTATTATGAAAACCTGTCTGAAATACCTGGATTGGTTTTTCAGACAAATTCACAACTTTAGCAAAGTATACTGAAAACACCAATGCTGTTAAAGTGGATGGGATACTACAGGTTTTCATCTACATATGAATATTTTTTTCAAAAAAGCTTCCTCAGATGTCTCACACAATTAACACTACACAAAATGTGGGGTCTTCTGATCATGCTATACATCATTATGTTTTTAATGGAAATTGTCAGTAATCCTGTCAATGTGTCTTGTGTCCTGTCCTGTGTTGTCAATAAATGCAAGACATACTTTACACAAGATGAACCCGAAGAGCCCAGAAGCTTCATCTTAGAAGCAAGTTTGATTCTATTTTATTCAACAACATCTACTGAATTTCAATTTTCCCATCATTTTTGACAAAAATCCAAGTCTGAAATGTGAATGTATGCCTAATTTCAGGCTTTCAACCATAGACTAAGTGGGTGTGGTTTAATTCTGATAGAAAATGGTTAACGTCCAGCTTCAATGACATGGCATCAGTTCAGTCGGCATGTTGGAGGCAGACATGATCAGTCAGCAGTGATTGGTTCGAGTTGGTCTGAGGCTACATTTCTTTGGCAACCAATCCCGCCAAACAGGAGTGAGTTTGTTGGAAGGCCACACACACACTGCTTTACAAAATCTGTAGATCAAAAGTTTCAAGCGTTCAACGTAAGACCACAAACTTTCATTGAGTCACATGATTGGTCAGTTTAGAACTAGGATGACTACAGCAAAAATATCATGACAAAATGTGATTAACAAGAACATGCTAAATAAATGTATCAGGGTGAGAATGGTTATTCAGAGAAATAGAATGACTCAGTATTAGTGACATATTTCTCTAATACAAGTCTATGGGACTTTGGTTTCTTGGAGCCAGTTGGTACTTTGGAACACCAGGGTGGAAGGGTCACTCAGTCCAGTTCTTATACAGTATACAGTCAATGCTTTAAACACACTGTCTAAATACTAAGCAGTTAAAAACTTCCTTGTCTCCACTTCTGAGCTCATAAAATGATTCTGCCATTTTGGACAAGTTGACAAATGCTCCTCTGTTCCAGTTCCCTGTGAGTTTGAATATACAGTCAATTTCTGTTGCGCTACTCACATCCATATGGCAATGATATGGCTTTCTGGTTTAGCTGCCTGAAAAAAAGGGCCTCTTAATTACATAAAAGGCAAACACAGCTTCGCCATATGTTCACGCTCCTCACACTCATCGTATTTTGCACTCAAATCATTCAACAGATGCTCTTTGGAACAAGTGGGTACAGAGAAAAGGAAATAGTAAAAAGTCTTCTCAGATCCAAAGCCTTGTAACAAAAAGGAAAGTCAGTTAAGCTGCTGCTGTCAGATGCAGCAGAGCAGTTTGGTGAAGAGTGTATCGTAAAGTAAAAACTGTACGCCAGGGATACAGAATCCTAGACACTGCTTTGTAAAGTTTCTTGACTTTACAGGGAAGAATGTGATCTTTACAACATCAAGCGGCACAGGAGCCCATCCCGATAAACAGATCCTCCCCACACTTTTAGCTGGAGTCAAGGAAGCCTTGAAACATCACACCAAACAAAATGCTTCTTAACAGTGGAGATGAGAGTATCAGAGAGAAACTGTGTTCCTTCTCTTTAAACCACACAGCTAACACCGGTTATAAGCCAGTGGGAATCTGACAGACTTAGTAGGGCTTTGCAACTCATCTGGAAAGTTGACTTTCAAGAACATTCATGAATGTCCTACCCATTATCATTTACAAAAAAATGCTTTTTCTAACCGTCAAACTGTCCAGGATGTACCCCACCATCAGCCCTTTAGTTTGGTGAGGTTCGTTCACTGGCTCCTTTCTGACCGTGCGGAAATGCTGCACGTTCGGGGTGTGCACACGATATGCAAGTGCCCTTTAGGACGTCCACATAAACTCTAGTACAGTCTGATTGTCTAATTATAAATGACAAAAAATGTGCATGAAAAGTTTCACTCTACAGGCTCACTGAGTGGTCTGCGACTTTGACATTTCATGTGGGCCACCATCATGCCCCGTTTGGATTTTGCCACTTTTTGCACACACACAGCCTGTATCTACCCATCAAGGCAGTTGTGACTAAGGCTAACGGCCTGAGGCGCAGTAGCACACGCCACTGGTCACCTGACAGAGTCCAGCAGGCAGAAGGGGGGAGCAGAACAGGGGCAATAACCTTCTTTGTAGAACTTTTTTTTTTTTTGCATCCAAGTACAGCGAGACAGCTCATCTTGCAGAACTCTTTGGAAATAATTGCTCTGCTGGTCAAACAGTTCTGTTGGTATGGATAAGCGTGAACAGCTGTTCAGTTCTGAGCATGATTACAACTGCTTCAAGAGCAGAAGATCAAGAAGTTAACAGACACGGTTCTTTGATTGATGTCCTGTTTGTTCCTGATTCTGCTGTGTGGCAGCACTGAGTGGGTCAGTTTTCCTGTCAATGCATTGATGTAACACATTCTTATTAAAAGAAGATTCTTGCTGTGAACATCCCGGCATTAAACGGACGAACTAAATGTACTGAATGAAATTTAAAAAAAAAAAGTCTGCTTTAGGAATCCCCTTCTTTAGGGCTGTAATCTGACAGAGCTGAGACAACAGGTGCTGCAGAGGGAGAGAAAAAAAGCTCAGCAGAAAAGAAAAAAATAAAGAAAAAGGAGATTTTAGGTGATAGAATCAAACTAGAAGACAAAATGGATTAACAGCAGATCGGTAGAGTGTGAGAAGACAAAAGGTGAAGTGGAATCAAAGATGAGAGGAAATGGTGCCAGAGAGAGAAAAAAGGGATTAGGAATGGAGACATAAAGAGGACAAGAAAAAAGAAAAAAGGGATTATCTGTGAAGGAAAAGATTAAGGTAAAATGATAAGCTTTTATATTCTTGTGTCTGGAGAGAAGTCTATAGCTAAAAAAAGCACGAGTGTCAGTTTATGTGTTTGAATGCACCTGATTCCTCAAAAAATCCTTTCTTGTCTGTCCTTCTCACTGCGTAATAATGTTTCAACCACAGACCTTCTGGGTTTCTTAGAAACATCAACTGAACAATTTGAAAAAAAGAAAACTACCAATGTAAAACAGATAAAAGCAATAGAACACATTTTCATTTCCTTTTGTATGCATCTTCCAGTATCTGTGGCGTTCGTAATGGCGTCATCCGCGCCTGTCACGGGACTCCCACTGCACAACCTTGGAATGTACACAGGCGGCCGATGCGCGATGTCAATTTTTTGTGAAAAATTGACGTAAAATTGTAATTTTTTTTAGTGAAAATGCAACTTCTTTTTAACTCCTGATTACAAACGCCTACTGTTTCTACTGTCTTTTTTTATGTGTCAGTTTAAAGTTCTCTGGACCTTATTTTGTGTTTATTGTTCCCTGTTGACAGTGCAAAAGTAAAAGATTGGACGTTTGAAACTTCATGTTACTATATCCCAAATTTAAACAAAGACCTCTAAATGAGGTTTTTCACTGCAATTACTAGGTTAAATGAGAAAAAGGTCCTTCGATTATTTAACGACGGGTCACGATTAATCAATCACTCAAAAAAATGTATGGCATGACAGCAGTAGATCAACCCTTTCATTTGGAGACAAACTGCAGCTGAAGATCCACTTTTTTCCCTTCAGTTTCTGCCATGTTTCAGCAGTTAATGACATAAGAGGAAGACAGAAACATCCTCTATCAGCGCAGAATTGACCTGCTGAGCTTCTGCACTCTGGTTTCCAACAATGCAACAACAACTTACCTCAGTGCCTGTGCCACAGTGGTGGGAGGGACGGATGGATGGTAGATGGATGGATGTAATGGACAGAGGGGAGGAGGGAGGGAAGGAGGTTCAGGGTTGTTGGGTTCATGAGAGGTGTACGGTGGGGGGAGGGCCGGATAGCCGGACCTGAGCAAATCAAAGTAAAAGCCCAGGATGGATGATGGTGGGGCAGAGGGGGCATCTGGGAGTCCGGCGAACAAGTCGTCAAGCAAGCAAAAGTGGAGAGGGGGAGGATGGATAGAGAGGAGGAAGAGTCGTGACTCTGGGTTGATTTACGGAGGCTTTCCTTTTAATAAAATTGTTTCAGTGACAGAGCCGGTAAAAGGGCCTTAATGGATTGGCTGGCCTAATGTAATGAAATTATTCCCTCTTTCAGTACAGAGAGGAAAATGAGAATAAAAGAGGACGTGGGGAGGAGGGAGGATGGAAGAGGAGAAATGCAATTAATATTTACAGAAGAGACAAGCAGGGTGGGCTTTAGAGGTTCACTCCCTCTCCCATCCTTTACGGCTGCCTCTCTCACCCCTCTCTCTCGCTGTGGCCAGTGTGCGCCGGGCGTGTGGCGGCGGAGGGAGGTGATAGGCTGAAAGCAGGCAGGCCATTTCAGCTCACCGGTCTCCTCTCTGTTGCTCTCCTTTTCCTCTCCTCTCCTCTGCAGGGTTGGTCACATCTGAGCTGAGGTGAGAGCCTTCACCTCTGCCCGAGTGCCGCCGCCTTCAACTGTTTTCCTCTTCCTGTGTGTGTGTGTGTGTGTGTGCGCGTGTGAGACTCACCATCGATACCTGCTACTTTAGACCCTCTGCCAGGGTAGCACAAACTCACTTACACACCCTTTTTTTTCTTTTTTTTTTACACAACCCATCTTGTTTTAGTCCCTCCCCCAGCTGAGCGGATCTCACACAGACTTGCATCTAACTCTCTCCCATCTGTGTGTGTGTGTGTGTGTGCGTGCAGGCAACTGGACAGCAACCACATCAGCTGCATCGAAGATGGAGCTTTCCGAGCGCTGCGCGATCTGGAGATTCTGTGAGTAAAGACAAACTCTCATCCTCTCCTCATCCTCCCAGCATCTCTGTGCTCTTGTCTTCTTCCTCGCGTGCAGCCTATGAAACAAGGATCTGTCCCACACTCTTCTCCTGTCTCCAGCTTCTGTTGTTCTTTCATATTGTTTGCATCCTTCATTCTGTTCCCTTCATTTACTTTTCCTGTCAATGTGTTAAAGTTAGAGTTGATTTTGTTTGGTTTGTTCTGTTGTTGTGTGTGCATGCTCGCTGAAGTGAGCAGTCTGTGTGAAGTGCAGCATACCTGTTCCTCCTCCACAGAAGAAGGGGAGTCCTTGACTTAAATAAAAAGAAAAAAGATGTGAAGAGCATCACAAGAAATGTGACGGCCGTGTTTCTGCCACCTGCTGTGCTTTGCATTTTATTTGCACCATATGTGGGTGACCCTCCTCCCTCCTTCTCCTCCGTGCACACGGAGATGCGGTCATGTTTTACGCGACTGCTTTCAGCTGGCTGAGGGATTGAGTGTGCGTGTGAACTGGTGTGTATATCTGATCTGTCCACATCTCTACAGTTGATCATTTGTCACGCCGCTCAGACGTGGCGACTATGCAGGTCCTGCTGTTTGGGGGGAAAATGGGCTTTCTGGTTTTACGCGCTTTCTGTTCACGTGTTGTTTGTTTGCACAAACACAAAAATGACTTTTGTCTTTTTACATTCTTTCAAAGGGAAATCATAGTTGTTTTTGCTTAAATGTCTTAAATGCTTGCTGTGTCTGGAAATAGTAACAGAAGGAAACAGACGTTAATGAATTTTTCTACAGGGATGATAGAGAAGGACTCGTACTGAGCTGCGCGGTGCTGAGAGGTGAAAAGGTCTGCTGTGTAGTGGGTTAGGAAAGAGGCAGAACATGTTCCAGATGATGCAGAGAATGGAGAGAAAGGTGGAAGCACAAAAGCAAAGCAGCTAAGAAAAGCAAGGAAGTAAAACAAGAATGCCACACTGCAGAAACGGAATCTTAAGAAACTCAAAAGAGCCTTTTTCAAGAAATATCATGTCTTATTTTCTTGCAGGAAATAAGACAAAAGTCTTTGTTGCAAAGACAAATAATTTGATCAAGAATGTTTCTCCATGGCAAAAAAATCTTAGTTTAAAAAACATCTTTGACTGACTAGATTCCTTGGTTAGAGCATTTTTCTTACCCCATTGGCAATTTTATTTTTGATTAATTGAGGGAGAATTTCCAAATTGTAAGAATTTATGACTTATTTTAGGGGTCTGTTTTTGCAGTGTAGACATAGAGAGATAAAATCTGAAGAGGCAAAGTTCTGCCAAACCATTTTCAGTAAAGTCCTTTTCTTTGAACCACTACACAGCAAAAACTGAATCTTAAGACAGTACAAAATTCAAGAAAATTTGTCTAATTTCTGCAAGAAATCTGTCTTTTTTGCAAGAAAAATAATCCTATCAAAGAAAGTTTCTTAATGGCAAACTTATCTTAGTTTAAAAAAACACATTTTAGCATCTAGATTGCTTGGTTAGACCATTTTTCTTACTCTATAAGCATCTCTTGTATTATTTAAGAAAACATTTTCAAATTTTAAGAAATTGTGACTGATTTTGAGGGGTCTGTTTTTGCATTAAAAAAAATAAAATCTGAAGAAAAAAAGTAAGTAAAGTTGGTTCAGTAAAGTTCTCAAACCAGTAAAACTGAATCTTGAGAAAGTAAAAAAGACCCTTATTTTTAAGAAAACGTGTCTTTAAAAGTAATCCTAGCTTGAGAGAACATGTTTTAATGACTTAAATTTTTGCTCTCTTAAAGTAAGAGTTCTTGACAGATTTTTTTCTTTTTTTTTTGCTTATTTAAGGGGAATTTTTCAAATTTGAAGAATTTTTGACTCATTTTTATCCTGGAAAGCAGTGAAGTCATGAAACCTTTAAACAAAAGCTAGCGTTTTTTGGTTTACCTGTTTTTCTGACATACTCTTGAAGGGTTTGGTTGTTTTAAGTAACGGTCACGCTGCTCAGGTGAAGAATAGATCTTTAGTTTGCTGCTTCTGGAGGAAATGTGTCTCATCGTCTTGTAAGAACCTCCTTTATGAGACTGACTATTAAAAAATAAGGACACATTTTAAAAAAGCTTCAGTCTTTAAAACAAGTAAAGTCCCATTAGGAGTCACACTTCTGAGTGTGAAATGTGTTGTCCTCATGTCCCTGGGGAGCGGTGAGCTGCAGTCACAGCCCCACTCAGGAACCATTGACTGGTTTAACCCCTTAAAGCTGAGGATCAAGCCGGGATACTGCGACCCGACTGTGGATTTTAGGCAAAATAGTTGAGAAGTTGCTGTAATCGGTTTGATGCTACACCAAAAAAAAAAGAAAAAAAGAAAGAAAAAGAAACCCTAATTTATTTATTCAAAACATCGTTTCCAGCAGGTGTTTTCCGCGCAGGTCGGTTCTGTCTGATGAATGATGAGATGAGGATCACTCAGCCAAATGGTTCAACACGTGGCAACTTAAACTGTTGTTCTCATCGAAAAAATAAATAAAATGTAATCAACTGTCCTGTTACTGATGAAACCAATGCTTAAGTGTTACTTTTAAATGTTTTGACAGATGGTTTTGTAGATTTTTATTCCATCTGTCCTCATTTAAATCCTTTCCTCTTCTTAGTTCCCTTAGGCAAAGTTATTCTCTTTGATTCCCTGCCCTTTTTAGCTGAGCGCTCAGCGAAAGTGATCGGGGGCAGATAGAGGGGTATCAGCGGTGCAAAATACAACATATTAGCAATTCATAAGTCTCTGACAGCTGAGTGCTCGGCAGGATTTACAATTCACTGTAAATACGCAGCTTTCCCCATTCAAAGCGGACAGCATGGCAGCACACAGTATATTCACCCAATGTGACGTTTTAATAAAGGATAGGTGTGCGTGTGCTGGTGGATGTTGGTGCCATTTGCCTTGTTTGTGTGTGCGTGTGCAGCCGCCTCTGCACATGTGTATCAGCCCTGAATGACAGCAAGCAATTCAGACTGGGAAATGATCTTCATTTCAAGCACCCTCACACAGGTGTGTGTGTGTGCATTCACACTCAGGCATGCACGCACAAACACCCGCGCACAGCCCATCTGCTCGGGTCTGGGGGGTTCATTTCGTGACTATAGTTCAAAATGGGATGATAGAGATAACAGTGGTTGGAGGTCATGTGACAGCATTATCAGGTAGATGTGTGTGTGTGCGCATCCACACTTGTTTGCGCACTGTACTTTTGTCTTTGTGAGGGAAGCAGGGAAGCCTTATAGGCGGGCCCCAAGTGGACGCCTCCACGTCCTCATTTTCCATGTCTGAGCTGGTATCTGGCTCAAAACTGTACGACTGGATAGCTCCAACATTGCTCGCCATTTTGTTGCACCGCTAATGTTAGGCTGTGATGGCCTGTAAGCTAGTGGGGGTGCGTGTAAACAAAGGGGTTGGGGGGTGGACACACCAGCAGTTCCGCCCACAATTCAGAAGCCAATTTTTAATGAAATCCTGCCGCCCTGCAGAAACTATGTCCTAGAAAACAACAAAGGTTTTTTATTTTTGGTCTAAAAACAGCATAATCATAATTTAAAAAAACAACTGAGAACACTTTCACAATCAATCAAAAAATTACAGGAGTGGGATGTTTTACAGTTTTTATTGCTTTATAATTTTTTACATATTGTCTTTGCACAAAAAAGAGGTAAATATGTGATCATTTCAATACAGCAAACCTGCAGGTATTGTATTTAGACCTTTTTTAATGTTCAGACCAAGCTGTATTTTGTGTGTGTTTCTGCGCCTCTGTTGTGTGAGGATACCTTATGTGTTAATTGAAAGAAGTGCAGTCTGCCTGCGTCACTAATGAATCTCCACTTTAATTAATCTGGTCGTTTTTAATTAGCCAACGTTTTTTGCTAGACTGGACTTTATCTGAGCGTGGTTATGTTCCTACCGTCAAAGCCGGATACTTGGACATTTGATTCATAAAAGGCAAAATGATTTTATTTGTTGGTTCTGTTAATCCTGACAGGCTTGCTATTGGTAATCATTGAGAGATTTTTTTTAAAAATTGTTATTAGAAAAATTCAAGCTTATTTAAAAAGGGAGACATTTTAAAGACGCAATTTGTAAAAAAAAAATATATATATATAAGACATCTATAAGACTTTCTACTGTAAAATGTCAATTTAAAGGAAGAAAGCAGATCTAAACTTAGCATTATCCCGAAAGAAATAATCATCCTTATTAATTTTTTTTGTCACATTTAATGGTTTTTTGCTCCAAACTGTTTAGACAGTCAGACATCTTGAAGTCCTTAACATAAGAATAAAACAGTTAGACTGAAAGGAAAACTCCCTAAAGTTTTCACTGTGATCCAAGCATCCTTGGATGGGAATCAGCTCATCCCTTTATTTTAAGAAATAAACATTCTTCATCAAGTTCAGCAAGCAGACTTTATTTTGACAGGGGATTTTTGCTTCTTTGAGAGCTTTAGGGAGCAATAAAAGACATTTACATTCATCATTTCCTTTCTGTTTCCTCACATATCCTCAAATGGTCTCTTGCTTTGCAGCTTCCTCCTCTGTGCTCTCTTTTTCATGGCTGCCAGGATGAAAGAGGAGGACTGCTGTTGTAAAAGCCATCCAGCGCTGGGTATGATTTATTTAAACCCAAAGGAACTTTTGGTTACCATCCGTTCATTGCAGACAGTCAAGACAGAGGAGAATTTTGGGTTAACAGGAGTAAAACTGCATTTCCAAAATGGAAAAGGACTAAAAGGGATGTGAAGGGAAGGAAAAGAAAGGAAAGCTTGTAATATCGGTGCTGCAAATGCCGCCCGTTTCTCCGGCATTATTTATTTATCCACCACTGAGCCTGAGGAGAGGAAAGGAGAAACCTGAGGGATACAGAGGAGAGAAACCCAGATATTGGATGACTGCAGAAGAAACAGAAAAGAAATATGAGGTTAGAAGAGGAGAAAGGAAAGGGGGGAAAAAAGGGAAGAAAGACATGATAGCAACAGGCCGGCACTGTAAACCAGATACAGGACCAACACAAACAAGAGCAGACAAAGACACCTCACCAAGACCATCTGATGTGGCTAGAAAACAAAACAAGAAAGGTACAAACACATCAGAGGATAAAAAGAAAAAACACTGAAATGAGATGCAGAAAAAATGGGAGGGATAGTGATTTGGAGTACAAAAAAAAAAAAAAGAAGTATGATAGAAAATAGATTGAATGGATCAGAGTGAGGAGAGCAGGAAGGCATTAATTATTGATGGAACAAATGTCTGACTGACTGACTCAATTTGGGCTTTTGTTGTTTCCAGACCACCAAGGATGTCAGATAGACTAAGAGAAGCATTTCTCAAAGTGAGGATGGAGACTCGTCCTGGGTTCCTTTTCTGCTCTTTAATGTATCCGAATGAGAGGAGAAAATTATTCTACTGTTCTTTGATTTTTTTCTTTTTTTTTTTTACTTCTCCTCCAGCATTGCTGCTCCTTTAATTCTTATGATACCATGACACTCCCAGGGGGGAGTAGGAATGTCAATTCATCTGTATTAAGGTTGGCTGAACAGATAGCCTGATTTTTTTATTTTATTCGGCAATTTGCTTATTTAGATTAATATGTTGAACTGTAATCTGATGCGCTTTGCCCATGGGTTCAGTCACTTGCACAATACTGGGGACACACTCTAATATTTTCCAATTTAAAAAAGAATAAAATAAGAGCATTTCAGAGATTTTGGACAGCATTGGTGGCATCAAAAACAAAATATTCAACGTTTTCTCTTTATTGTTTCTATCTTTATCAAATAAATATTTACAATTTGTTCCTGAAGCCTTTTTTTCTACCAAAATGAGGAGTTCAAATTAGAAAATGGAGATTTAGAAATGTTGCGATCGTATAAACTTCAAACATCATCATCAGTTCAACCAAATGTCACAGTTTTGCAGCTTTTCTCTGTTTCATGAAGTGATGGCTTTATTTGTGAACTGTGGACCACAAAGCAGTAGTGAACACGCTGTCGGATCAAAAGTGTCTGACAGCTATAAACTGTTGCTGTTTTGAATTCTGAAGAAATAAGTAAAAAAATCCTAATAATTTTATTTTTGCTTTATAAAAGCAACAAATCTGCCTATGGGGTAAGAAGAAATATTGATTCTAAAAAATATCTTTATAGTAACAAGTTTTTCACTTGATATTTTTAAGTTTTTTTCGTGAATGGTGAGAGATTATTTGCTTCAAGAAAGCAACAAACTTGATTTGGGGGAACTAGAAACTAAATTTTGAATTTTTTGACTAATTTATGCACAATATTTTTAAGAAGAATCATTAACAAATCTGAAATTGGAGATAAATGATAATGGTCTAGAACTAAGGATAGTTGGACTCTTGTAGCTTTCAAAAAAAGCATGAAAATGTGTAAAAATACCTACTTTTGTAACCCTTTCAGACATAACATTTCTAAAGTAATAGATTATTTACACAAGTGTTTATATTTTCAAATTGTTATTTTGTCTTAAAAGGGCAGGACTTTACATCTTTTAAGAGAAATCTCACCAAGACAAATTCTACTAGTTTCATTTGTAGATTATTTTCGCCTAAAACACGTTTTGTATTTTTTAACTTGTTTTGAAAAGGACATTTGATTTTCAGTGCGCTTTGTGATTCAAAGCCAAACACGGTGTGAGGACACAAATAAAGCTCTCATGCAGAATCCCTGAGCATCTGGGATCAAGGAAGGCCGTTAGCTTAGTGTGGGCCCTGCAGGGAATTCCAGCTGACAGGGATGAATGATCTGTCCAGTGACTGAGAGAAGGTGATGGATTCATTCAGGAGGATTCCCTTGTGCACAGTTTCTGAGTTAGTGTGCCTCTCTTTGATGAGCGGGGGAGCGTCAGTCAATTGAAATCACAGAGACAAAGCACTTTTGACCTTCATACTCAGCACAGAGCTCTGCACATTATTCCAGATGTTAGATAAAGCAGTAAAGAGGTTTGTTAAAAAGGCTACGGTATTTTGCACTATAAGAAGCACCAAAAAGCCTTCTTTAAAAAAAAAAAAAGACCTCCCTATGGATTTATTCTGATAGTTCGTCTGATGTTGAAGGAATTTTGAGAGGCACATGGCGCTCTGTCAAATATTTGGTTGGCTGTTATTGTGAATACACTAACGTGGCTTATGTGTGGTGGTGTCAGAATGTAACAAGGTTAGGAGTTTGTTTCGTCTCAGTAATGTAATGTAGCCGTATCAGTCTGTTTTTTATGAATTTCAAACAACGTTGAGAGTTTAAGATATGTAAATCTGGTCACATGGCTAACGTGAGTACTGTGGCTAACGTGAGTAATGTGGTTAACGTGAGTAATGTGGCTAACGTGTGTAATGTGGCTAACGTGAGTAATGTGGCTAATGTGTGTAATGTGGCTAATGTGAGTAATGTGGCTAACGTGAGTAATGTGGCTAATGTGAGTAATGTGGCTAACGTGTGTAATGTGGCTAATGTGAGTAATGTGGCTAACGTGAGTAATGTGGCTAATGTGAGTAATGTGGCTAATGTGAGTAGTGTGGCTAATGTGAGTAATGTGGCTAATGTGAGTAATGTGGCTAATGTGAGTAATGTGGCTAATGTGAGTAATGTGGCTAACGTGTGTAATGTGGCTAATGTGAGTAATGTGGCTAACGTGAGTAATGTGGCTAACGTGAGTAATGTGGCTAATGTGAGTAATGTGGCTAATGTGAGTAGTGTGGCTAATGCGTAGCATGTTAAAATAAGTTCTAGAGTTATTGTGACCGCAGTTAAAGACTCTTGGACAGACTTATCTCTGACTCTTGTCTTGCTATAGTTTGGTGCGTCTTATTTATGACATCATTTTGAAAATAGACCATACATTGACAGTGTGCATCATAATCCGGTGTGCCCTGTAGTGTGGAAAATATTAGGCTTTATTTTAAATCTTCGTTTAACTGACCAAATGACGTAACAAATAACTGGTTGGGAACTTTTTTTAGGGATTTTCATGTGAAATACCTTTGTTTGCCTTGAAGATCAAAAACTTTACAGGACGCTGAGTCAGCAGCAATTTTAGTTGTACGTACCTAGGTAACTAAAGTAGCAGGATTTGGACAACACATTGGGGTGCACACATCTGATCAGGACTGAACAATCTTAAAATGTTTTTGTCATCTTGGAACAATCGCTTGCAACCAACTTGTTTGTTCATCTTCAACAAATTCTTCACCGGGATGGCCTTTTCATATTTTTCGTTAAAAATCTATCAAGATCAATTAAAGCTGCACCGTGATTCAGAGCGAGTGATTTTTCCTGATGGTGAGAGGCAGTGATGCATGACAGTGGGTTTTCCTGCACTGATTGTAAACTGTGAGATTCATTTTCACGAGTTTCTTCTGTCCTTAAACGAGCTTTTGACAGCTTTAGATTGGTGTTGGCAGAGATTTACATTTTTCAACTTCAACTTATTTCCTTCCAGACTATGAAAAGCAAAAAAAAAGGATTGCTTGAAACATACAGTATTTTCTACAACATAGGTCGCACCATCTTTTAAGGCCAATGAATGACCTATTTTTAATGCGTCTCATATATAAGGTGCACTGATCTATAAGGCGCATTAAGTGTCATTCAGGCTTTATTAACTGCATTTACCGTTAAGCAACTCTTTAAAAAAAAAAAAAAGAGACATTACATTTTAACAGCATGCCGTGTACCTCTCAAAATTGCTTTACCATCAGTAAGCACAACAACAATTAATTAATGTTAAAGAATATGGTGCAGGGCCATTGTTGAAAAACGTAAGTCTTTACAAGTCTCTGTGTGGAAAATACAGTAGATACAGTGAAGCAAATACATGTAAGTTGTCCTACATAGAAATCATGGAGGGGTCGGAAATGTTCATCTCTGGTGCGTGTCCGCTATCAGAGACATAATCTAAAAACAAAATAATTTGGACATTTTTGTAATGATTTCTTTGTAAGCTACTGTTGCAAATAATTATTTGAACACCTGAGAAAGTGAATGGTAAGATTTGGTAGAGTAGCATTTGTTTGTAAATAAATATTTCCTGTAGTTTTTCACCAGGTTTGCACACACTGCAGGAGGCATTCTGGCCCACTCCTAAACACAAATCTTCTCTAAATCAGTCAGGTTTCTGGACTGTCGCTGCGCTGAACCTGAACTCGGTTCTGAGCTGTTCAAAATTTTGATTGGTTAAGAAATGCACAGTTTATCCATATTTTACATAGTTTATACACAATTACTATGTAAATCTTACATAAGTGTGCATGATTTTTGTCAGATGCATCACTAAAGAATTGCAAATATAAAACACAACAAGCAGGGTTCATGCACGATTCGCATTTTGTGTGACGGGTATATAAATAGGCCAATCTTGCATCCCTCCAGCAGTCTATGCCAAGAGGGAGTCTCCAGGAGTCATATTGTAGCATATTGGGAGATATATTGTAATTTGATTTAAGTTTCTGACAAAAGATTTTTCTTGGACTGAAATCGTTTTGCTTTGCTTGTGTCAGTTGACTGGGTAAATCTGGTCATCACAAACCGGTTTTTGGGTTCCAGCATGCAGTTGGGGATGTTTGTGGTCATTGTGACTCATGGAACATCACTGTCAATTAGCGGGCACTCTCTCATACTTATCGTTTCAGTTCTTTTCGTGGCTTTTGCGCTTATTGGGAAGGGCCTATTGTGGCAAATGGTTGCACTACTCATATCAAGTTTTCCTGTTCTGATAATGAAAGCTGCCACATCACTGCTGACACAACACAGAAAAGCAGAACGTGACTTCTCTTCAATCCGGGACCAAGAAGAACGCACTAATGGTTAAGCTCATCAACCTCATGTCAGCCTCTCTCCACATACTTTGATTCAAGTTTTTTCTAAGCTTTTCATGGTGAAAGCTGTATGTGCTCAAACGTACGAGGCCAATAAACGAAGCAGAAGTGGAAATGTAATTATGTGATAAACACAGTCTTTATATTTGGCAGCAGGGCAGCACCATCCCTTTTGGTTTGATTCCCGAGAAGACGCTGTCTTAGCGATAACGTCAGTGCAGATGGTAGGCATTCCTGCTCCAGCGGCTAATGACTGTGTGTGCCATCGTGTGCGAGTGTTTTTACTCACAGGCCCTAATTTGATGCCAAATCCCAGAACTGAACGCACACGAGTCTGCCTCTCCCATTCACTTTTCTATTAACTTCTATCAGCGAGCAGTGCCGAATTGGAAATAAATGAGTTTTCACTCCTTAAACGTGAATTTTTCCCCACACTTAATTCTTTTCAAATGTGTTGCTTCTTTAAGACTTCAGCCGTCCTTACAGATGGACAGGGTGATATCTGCAAACCAAAAGTAGGCCAACCTGAATGGGGCATGCTGATGGCCCACAAGAAACATCAGAAATGGAGACTGGGGGTGTCAGAATCCAGACCTCGAGGGCCAGTGTTCTACATGCATTCCAACCAGCTTGCCATTAAAGCTCCTTAATAGGCAAACACTCCTGATCCAGGTCATCAGCAGCAGATGAGACAGAATTCTGCCTCAGCAAGAGGCCGGCCCTTGAGGCCTGGATTAGGATTTCTGTGTACCTGTAGAGAGAAAACGTTCAGGCACATACTATGGCCATGTTGTGAGTGGCTGGTCATAGTGAACACTGACCATACAACATATAAGGGTAAGAGTGAAGTAGGACACAGGCACAAGCGCGTTATCCTCACGAATTCTTCACAACACACGACAATGTTGCAGTCCACTTTCATGACGTCCCTTAAGGTGGCAATACAAGCCTCAAGGGAACTGCAAAACATACCTCTATGACCCTCCACAGACCCAGAAAACCCAAATGCCTGCAGCATGTGACTAAAGCGTATTTTGTAGGATATTTTCAAGACTTATAGTTGCTTAATTAGTGGTTTTTGGTTAAGAGTCACCAGGCTGATGTCGGCAACCTCCCACTTTCAGCTTTGTTAAAAAACATAGTTTGAAAAATTATGCATTCAGGATTCATTAATATTCAGCATTTTAATATATTCTTTTTTGATCAGTGTTTGTCTGGAAATAGGTACAACTTGTAAATTATTTGCTTCCACAAGAGCAAGCCAATCACTGCTAATGTCCTGCAATGTCTCAGGAGATGATACACAATTTGTTCTAAAGCACTTGTCCCGTAACGCCTCCATTTGAATTTCACTGTGCTTTAGCATGGATCTGTGCATGTCTTTGAATGAGTTAATCCCGTTAGTGCATGTGCCTGCCAGGCTACATCAGAATAAATGGGTCCCCGTGTGATGATGAATGGTAATTTAGATTTAACATAACTGGACTAACGAGCGCACTAATGACTCCAAAGCTAGCCTGGACAGCTCTCACTCGACGGGCTCACGCTTTGCATCCCAATGAGCTCCGGAAAGGGCACCGTTCTACACACACACGTAAAGACACACAAATTGTCTTAATAAATGCATGCATACAGAATCATAAAATCTCAAATGATTCTGGCCGGGAAGCATAAACACAAAACATACACACGCAACACGGGCCTTGGTTGCTTCTGTTTGTGTGGATGGTGTATATATTTGTGTTGAAACGAGTTCCAGGAGGAGTGCATGGGGAGCAGGGATGTCAGTCCAATATGATATTGATTAATTAAAAATCAGGCTTGGGCCAGTTCCTGACCTGTTAAATTAAAGTGTTTTTCATCACTAATCTCTTAACACATTTTCTTTTCACTGACACAAAGATTAATGAAAAGAAATGAGAGGTACTTGATCATTTTCAGGTTTAATTGCAAATAATCAGTTTCATTGTCTCGCTAAAGATTTCAATAAAATATTGTAATAATTTAGAATACATTTAGATCAGGAAGTTCTGTGAACTAAAATAGTCTTTGATTCTGAAAGCTGCATTTATTTGTACAGTAAAATATTTCTTGTGCATGAAACTCAAAGTACAGTAACCTATAAACTACTTCACTATTACCATCAGTGTGCTGAGAATCAGTCAAAGCTACATATGCAACATCCAAAGCAGGCTGTGCTTTATCAGATCTTGTCTGTTCTAAAGACAAGGCTTGTGTGACACGATTAATGTGACTTTAGGCCTTTAACGCTGGAGCTTTAGCCCCAGTGATTACATTCTTTCAACAACCAAAGTTCTTCAAACATTTACACAGCAGACGTGCGTTCAGCGTAAGCATCAACGTTCGCATCAACTTACGCATCAACGTAACGTAAATCAACTGATTTGCTTTGCGTTATTGTCCAACACGTTACTCCAGTAAACACTTCAAGCTAAAAAAGACTTTACTTTGGTAAAGACTTTACACTGGTCAAGACTTTATGCTACAAAATACTCAACGCTAAAGGGTTAACAAAGCTAACACATTTGTTGGTATTTTTAAAAATTGATTCTGATTTAGCATTAATGTTTGGCTGTGACAGATTTACAACTCATCCAAAGTTTGTGTCATTCTATTCAACTTAATGGCTTTTTTTTCTATTACACCTTGTCATCTAGTCATTTGAAGTGCCAAAACAGCTCTTCAGGCATTCAGCTCTTCTTCTATGTCAGAAACAAAAATTACAGCTGTGATAAATGCACTCTAATGTGAAATTCTATTTTGGGGTTGTAAAATGTAGATTTTTTTTGTGTTTACACCACATTTTACTCTGTCCAGGCCTGCTTAAATGCACATGGAGTCAGCATTTTTGAAAACTGAAGCTTGGGGAGATCAAGATATGGTTCTGAGAATAAAGTGACAGACAGTGTGTCAGAGAAACAGATGAAGAAGGGTTCGGAAACGTAGCCTAAAAAACTGGATGGAGAGCAAAGCCACGTTCACTTTACACACACACACAACACGAAGGGGTCTAAGAGGCACTCGGAAGAGAACAACTGCATATTTCATGATGTCTTTTCCCCACCAAGCCCAGCTTTCTGGTTTTGCTTGTACCACAGAGAAGGAGACGGGAGGGGGGTAATGTGTGTGTGTGTGTGTGTGTAGCAGAGTAGTTTCAGCCAACCAGCAGCTGTCATAATTCATAAGGGGAGATGGACAGAGTTGCTCAGTGCACTGTAACACCACAAGGTGACCTTTACTTTTCTTAACTGTCTCCTTCTTACACACGCACCAACATATTTCCTTCATTTCCATCTGTGTCCACAGTGCCCTGCAGATTTCTCTTAAGCATTAGGACTCTCAAAGATGCACATTTAAGAGGCCAGTTGTATTATTATATGACAAATCCTGAAAGTGATGGCCGTACATGTTTCTGCTTTCTTTTAATGCCGCTACGTCGTCTGACACAAGGCAGCTTCCCTTTCATTTTCTACATTTTAAAATAACAATAGGCTTGGTGCTGACATTGAGAAATATTTCATTTCCCATGACCCACACTTGATCAAAATAAAAAAAAAGAATTGACATATTCGACACATTTTTAAAATAATATTTATTTCACATTATACTGATTTACTGAGAGGTTTCAGGGTTGTCTGGAGACATTTCTTCAGTAAATATTAGTGTTTTGTCATTAGTTTTTCATGGTCAAACACTTTTTCAAAGACTTTTTTTAATAATTTGAATTATTCTTTGGGATTATAATGCACATTGTTTTCCAATTTGTACTCCTGGCTTTCAACCCTCATTACAAAAAAGACTAGAAGCTCTTTCTGTCAATCCTATTTGTGCAAATGAGATATAAGGACATTGTGTAAACATCCAGCTTGTTGGCTTAAGGCTGTGAGGGAAATTGCCTTTTTTACCCAAAGAGCTGTTGACTTCTTGACGTCATCTCCAGTGGGCCTCACTACCTCTTTGGATTGAATTCTTTATTTTATTTTATTTTTTTTCTTTTTGCCAGATGCCAAACTGGCATGACTGCACGTTTAAAATTATAGAGGAAGTGGCGGGACGGGGAATCAAAGTGGCATCATTATTCTTTTAATGATGTTTCCAACAGAGCTTTTATAAAGAGATCATCTCGCACACAAACAATAGCTGACAAAGATCCCCTGCTTCAAATGAGCTTGCTTACTTTTGGAGATCTGTGTTAAAAATGAGGCAGACTGAACATCATTTTCATTGTGGTTTTGAAACAGAGTTACCATGTTATTCAATAACAGATCCAAGTAAAAATTCTGTCTGCATCATGTAAGAATCCTTCAACTATCAGCATCCAGTGTCAATCCTATTTGTGCAAATAATATAAGAAGATCTTAAGGAGTCCAAACTGACTGACATTTGACAAGTTGCTGCTGTAAGTAACATATTTAACGATCGATTTAGATTAAATATTGTTTATTACATTTAGTACAGAAAAAAGGACCTTTCAAGAATCTCTGTTAAAACGCAAAATGGTCTTTAACTAATTAAATGAAAACCATAAGTACTGTAAATTTTATTATTATTTTGTTTGGTCAAACCTAAATGAAAATACATTGAAAACAAAGACAGTCCACTTTCATGCTTTAGTTCTAATCTGAACAATTTTACTGGTACGAATGTTAGAACCAAACCATCGTTAGTGGGTAGAAACAACCATGTTTTTTGTGAGTCTGCGCGTTCAAGTGTGTGCAACTGACCTCCATGTCACAATATCTCCTGTGTAGTTGGTGGGTCTCCAATCGCGGTCACCCCAGTAATGATTGCATGTCAGCGGTTGGCTCCTTCCTGCATCTAGATCTGTCTTGTATCTCTGACGTGTGGGCACCAGATCAACCTTAAACGTCACCTCTCTTAAACCATACATTTTTTCTCATGCAAAGCCTGATTGCCGTGTTGGTTTTTGTACTTGTGTGCATCTCCTAGAGATTATTAAGTACATTCTAGAATGAGGCTTGCAAAACGTTTTTCAATTTGAGGAGATGTGTTGAGTGTAATCTCTGTGGATGGTCTGTCCATGTGTGTGTCTGTGTGGGGAGAGGTCACAGGAGGAAAGAGCAATACAGCTCTCTGCTGTTCAGCTATTTTGGTTTGGCTAGCCGTTGAGTCAGTGGGCTCAGCAGAACCATCACAACCTGGCAACAAGCAGCACCTTGGCCAAGACAGAGGCTCTGACCTGAAAGAGAGGGAAAAAGCTGTCTGAGAAAGACTAAACAAAGACTAAAAAGAAAGATGACTAGAAAAAGGGGGAGGGGCCATCATTTCAACTCACTTGGTTTAAAAATACCAGAAAAGAACACGTAGAATACTCTATAGTAAAAGCACATACAGTAACAACACAACATTACCGCTGCAACACACTTTAGAGCCAGATGCCAACTAAGACAAGGAAAACAAAAATATGAATGTATCCATTTGTCTGCATGTGAGTGCATCAGAATGGAAAGGAGCAGGGAGCTTGTAGTGTATTTCCCATATCACAGTTAAGCTCTTTTTCCAATTGGGATTTATTCATCTGCTCCTATATAAATGCCACAAGAGCACGTTAGAAACACAATTGTCATCCAAGTGGGTGATTAGTGACATCAACCCAGAGAAAGAAGAAAAGACACAGAAGAACTTAAAAGACTGGAACATTTATCATAAAACGAGACACATGCAAGGGAGTGAGTGCATTTATATGTGTATATTTATAGGTATAAGAAAGAAAGCAGAAAGAAGAAACTGTAGAAAGACCAAACTATTTTCCTTATGTTCTAAAAAGTCAGTGTGGAAAGCAGGTAGATTTAAAGCATTGTTGGAGAAAGTTTTATCCTTCCTTTTACCAAAAGGAAGGAGACAGTGTGCTCTGGTCTCCCTGAGAAATAATTCAAGCAGATATAATTAATTTATCTTGAGAGCCAATACAGGGGCATTTTTATTTCTTTTTATTTGCACTACTCTAAAAAGTATGTAAGTAGCTTGCAGTGTTTTAGCAGATCCGGCCCTTTGATGGACTGGCGAATTTGCCGACTTTGGCCTAAGGTGGCTGGGATAGGCTCCAGCAACCACAATGACCCGTAAAAATTCAATACGAAAAAAACTGATTAAAATATATGTCAGTTTTTCAACATTCTGGTCTGAGAAACATTTTATATAGATATACATGTAAAAGAACAGCTTCACTGATACTTGCCTCAAGTCCCTTGAGTGGCATTGTAAATAGTACAGCGCTCCCAGGGTGGTTACCCGTGGCAACACTCTGCAAATGTCAATTTTCACAGAGATGAGTGGGGTAAATTGCACAACTTTGAATGTTCAAACACTTCAGTGTATTAAATGTGAGCCTTTCTAACACACATTCATGCAACGACATATTCAACATAAGTTAACACTTAGAACTGCACACTCTTACTTGAATACACACAAACAAAAAAGGCAAACACTATTTCACAACAGGCAGTCTGGGTAAAGCTGTGAAGCAGGAATTAAATCCCGTGGGAAAGTTCATATATGAGACAATTCCACTTGTTAAAGATCCTAACTCTTTGTCCTGCTGACCTTAGAAGGCAGACTGTAAATCTAATGGAGGCCTCTGGAGTTGAGGGTTGGCATTGCCAGGCTCAAAAATGAAGCTAAAATCTCCTGGGTTAAAGAAAGGAAGCCTTTGTTTTCAAGATAGCTCTTTTTTTTTTACAAACAGACCAAGTTTAATTCTCACCAATACTTGCCTGAGATTCCTCCAAAACATGCAAAAGCAGCATTTCATGCTCTCACCTCCCAGAGCACATGCATACACAAAGGTGCAGAGGTATTGCATTGCACTGCACCACTGTGTGGCTGATTATTTCAAGGGTCACTGGATCTTATCATCTGACTCAGCAAGACAGAATCCAGCTGTCCAGCTTCCACTATGCTACCCTACACACATTAACCTCCAGATATGGGATGTTCTGGTAAGGAAACCTACTGTGATGTAGAGGTTTAATATTTAAATTCGGTGCTATCATCGAGTTTTCAAATGAACTGTGAAAGGAAGTAGTGCAAAATGCATCAAGAACTTGATCATCAACACTTTATTTGGATTACCTAGATTTTTTTCAGCTGTTTCCTGTACACTACCACATTTGGTGAAAAGTAGAGAAGATATTAATAAAAGCGTGGGGTCTCGTCCATTATGATTGTAAGAGGAATTTAAAGCAATGTTTTAGTTTGTTTGACTTGGTGCAACACATTCCTAAGCTGTTCATTGACTGTATAGGAGAACTGGACCAAGTGAGTGTCATGTCACCCATAGAAAATGACTTATGGTGAAATTAGGTCAATTCAGTCGTCATTTTTTTCATTATATTTATGCTGCCATGTTGGAACTAGAAATCGGCAGTAAGCAGTGATTAAGCAAGTAAAGTTTAATTATATAGCACCTTTCACAGACATGGGTCACAAAGTGCTTCACAATAAAGAAAGCATAAAACACAACCACAGTTTTAAAAGTATCTAAACACAACTAGTCACCCAGAAAACAGTGAATTTATTGGGAACAGAAAGCTCATTTGTGTTTTAAGTTGCTTTTTAAAAGTGTCGACAGGGTTGAGTGACTATAGGGAAAGTGGGAGTAAGTTCTAAAGTTAAGGAGCCACAGCTTTAAAGGACGAACCACCTCGAGTTTTGAACTGCGTACTAGAGACCATCAGGTTTTGCCATGAGGATCTCAGCCTTCGGGAGGGGGTATAGGGTTGGATGAAGTCAGAGAGAAAGGAAGGAGCCTGTCTACGTAGGGCTCTGAAGGTCAGAACCAGGATTTTAAAATGTTTTGTGAAATTGACTGGAAGCCTGTGAAGAGACTTTAAATATGGGTTATGTGAGCTCTTTTGTTTGTGTGAGTTAGAAGCCTAGCTGCACAGCCGGTGGGACACAGTTCCTGCAGGTGAATGAACTCACCTTCGATGCCAGGTCTCTGTGAGGAACAAATCCAGGTTTTTCCTGGTGTAAAGCTCACTGAGGGAGAAGGTCTTGTTTGCAATTGAATGCGCATTCCAATCCAACCTGGTGGCGCCAAGGCAGCAGAGTCAGCTGGACGCAGCAGGATTGGTGACAAATATTTCCCACAATCGCATAACCTCCCGTTGTTCTTTTGTGTCAGTGGTTGATGCGGTGTTGAAACAACAGAAAAGGGGGGCTCTGAGTTCCAGGTAGTACTGCCACCGGGGCTCCGGCACAGCATCTCTGGGCCATTGGCGGAAATGGGTCGTGGAGGTTCTAGCATGAAGCTGGAGCGGAACCTGCCATAACCACCTGTATTGAGATCTGCTGTCCAAGGGAGGGAAGCCAGTGAGACTTTTTCATGCCTGATGGTGACCTGAAGCACCAGAGCCTCTTTTACTTGCTTGCTTTTCTGGACCAGGGACGGCATGATTGGTCCGAGTTGGTCTGTCAGATGTTTTGAATATTTTTACGTGTTTTTTAGATATCTGATTGGTCAGTTTATAACTTGCAAAACTTGAACTACAGAAACAATATTAAAAAAAATGAATTAACAAGTACATGTTTAAAAAAGAAAATGACTGAGTAATAACTGTGGGATTTTGGTTTCTTGAAAACCAGCTGATACTTCCTGCTTGAAATGTGAGACGGAAGGGGCCACTTAGTCCAGTTTTCAAATACTGTCAAAGGCATCAACACAAATTTAGTGATGTAATGACAAATGAGCTGAAGGTCCAACACGTTCATGTGTGTTGGGGGATTCTTGAAGTTACTGCTGCAAAAGTAGTCCTAACAGATACCTTAAGATTGAGCCTACTTTACATGCAAGAGTTAGAATTGTATGACGAGGTTCTAGGACCAGTACCTCTTCTGAAGAGGTCCAGTTTCCCACAAATTATCTTCAATGTCTTTAGACTTATATTAAAACAATGTTGACTCACTAAATAACTTATTATATTAAGTAGATATATTTTGCTTTATATTTAACTTCTAGAAAGAGTATTTTGAAACCAATGCTGAAGTAACCCCTTACAATGCGCTCTACAGCTCTCGTACTGAAACACAAAATTGGTACTTTATTTGTTGTTCATATTTTTCTAAGTAAACATGCTTTTCTTGTCACTTTAATCTAATAAATTCTACACTCATAACTTAAAAAAATATATATATATATATATATTTGTTTTCTTAAAATTACAACTGTTTTACAACTTTACAGTTTTACAACTTTATTCTCTTGAAACTACAACTTTTTTTTTACTCCAATTTCAACACCTTTACCCTTGTAAATGTTTTTATTTATTTTGATTAATATGGTAGCTCAAATACTCTGTACTGTGAATTGAGAATTGCTCTCTTTAGGTCAAGGAGAAAAAAATGCATGTTTAAAGTGAGGCTGTGACATTGTTTGAGTTGCACACATTTCAGGGCTTCCACTCGCTTTAATAAAAGCCAGAGGAATGATGGAGGGAAGCCAGTGTGTGGCTGAAGGAGGGAAGTGCTCTCGACTTTCCTTCACGCGTCTCTTTAGGCTATAATGAGGCCTTGCTAAAGATGCTGAGTGTTGTCTACACAACCCAGTGAGCGCTCCATCCGTTCTTAGAGCCGGGCTCTTCTCTGCGAAACTCGAAAAAAAACTGCACTTTTTTTTCTGAGCACCTGCAGCACACTTGTCCCACCTCCTAAACTCGTCAATAACAAGATGAGTTTTATTGTAAAAAAAAAAATGTTCTGATTTTAAACTTTTTTTCTGTTTTTTTTCTCCTTTTTTAAAGTTTTCAATACGCTTTTATTGTATCTGAGCTGCTGTACTCACAGTATCGAATTAAGTTTGACATGTTTCTAAGCTCTTAAAACTTGCTTGATGTAGAAAATCAAGATTTTGTTTTGTTTTCTTGCAGTTCTGCAAACATATCTCAGCTCTAGCTGTCACTTTCCTTTGCTGACCCCCATTTTTCATATTTTGCCACATATAATACACAAAATGTTCAATTGATATTTTTCAGTCACTGCTCTGGAATTCCAATGTAGATTTTGACAGAATTTAATACACAAGGCGAGAGATTTAGCTCAATCAAACTTGAAGGAATACATTTTTACTTTTTATTTTTTGTGGGAAATGATTTCCCTTATTGAATGAAGATTTAATGAAATATATAGATTTTTGTGCAATCACTGTTAGATTTTGATTATTTTTAATATAATTCAACCACTACAGCTTTAAAATATATTTTCTTATTTAAAATTATTATCTTTTTCCTCCTCATGTAACATAATATTTTCATTTCCTACAACCAACCAAGTTAAAAAAGCAAGACATGAAGTACTGACTGAGACTTGCCCATATGTCTCTATAGAATGTTTCTCTGTAATGCACAGTTTAGTAGTGAAATCACAAAACATCTTGGAGGTGGAAGTATGGCTTTCTCATATGACCAGTTGTCATCATCTGCTGAAGGTTAAGGCTTTGGGTGATGTTTTTGTTTCAAATACATTCATGGAAATCAAAGAGAGTCAAATCTCTGCCTTTTAAAAAATATTAAAATTACTCTCTAGGTGTATTTTTAGAGACAGTCTATTTAGTTGAGCCATATGTGCCATTTTGGAAGCAAGTCTGTCATAGTTCTTTAGTATTTGCAGCTAATCTGTACTAACTTGGTAAAACGGTAGTGCTGTCCTGTCAATCGATTAAAAAAACAAATCAGATGAATCACACTTTTGGATTGTGATTAATCACAATGTTTTACTAGGTAAGTTTCATACGACAATATGCAGCTTTTGAACCACAAAAAAAGGCCAGAGAACATTTTTCCCTAATTTGTATTGTCTGAAATGTTAAAAAGTGTTGAAATTATCCCAGAAATGGCATTTGTGTGCACAAAACACATCAACAGTAAGATAAGCAGAACTGTCATGTCTGCAGTAGTACTCCAAAAAAACAAAGATGCTGATAGAAAGTCATAAGAAACAATAATTGCATTTTTGCACTTTAAATAGTCTGGGTGAATACTCTATTCTGATTGGCTGCTGGGTTTGATGCACACCTAAAACAGAAGTTACGGTCACATAGCCCATATGTTCTATATCGCTGCACAGGCTTCGTTAAAACAAAAAAATGGCTTCATCTTCTGGACAAAAACAAGTGATAAGAGGTGAATTTTCTCTCTAAGCTGACGCTTTATGGAACCTGTTGTGACAATCAGCATGTCAATCACTTTCCTTTGCCATTACAGTCAAGGTCTGCCAGCTCAGCAACGCATTGACTTGTTACCGTGACAACGGGCCGCAACGCCAATCAAATAATCCGCTTTTTGTGAGAAAGCAGTCTGAACCGAAAAAATAAAAAGAATAAAGAACTAAAAACCACATGAATATTTGCCTTTTTTCTAAGTTATAAGGGGGTAGTGTCGATGAAGTGTGGACGCCTGCCATGGAAGCCTGAACTATCCGACGCAAAGTGGAAGACGGTCTTTTCTGACGTGCAATTAATTTGGGTTAATAAATAATTACGTGTTCATTTCTTTGAACTAATCGTGTACGTTAACACGTTGACAGCCCTTTGAAGTTGTAATGTTTCTTTGATTCATTTCTCAATTTTAAAAAACTTTAAGACAAAAAAATGAACACACACAACCTATAATTCTAAAGAAAACATCCTCATTGACTCCAAAGTGCATCAAGTCACAATCAGGATCTAGTTACTCAAAAAAAGCTTCTTGTTTTTTCAGAAAGGCTTTTCAAACTCAGACTTCTTTGAGCCAAAACATTCCAACCACCGTGATAACTTTTTATATTACACAGGTCTACAGCCGAGTCGCCAATGCAGCAAAATTATTGTGTGATTTATCAAACCACTTAATAAAAAAGGTTCATTAAACCAAAGGACGATTTTCTTGTTTTGTAGGATTTTAAGCACTTGCTATACGTTGAAACGTTGACAGCATGAAGTAGGCACTGCTGTCAACCCCTCCCACATCCCAAATCACTCCCATCATAGACCATAAATAAAGGACACAGGCTCAGTCGTTGGACCAAAAGAAATCTTTCAGTTGTTGTCAAAACAGAGATTTTCAGTCTTCTGTCCAAGCAGTTTAATCCGTTCAGTGGCCTTGAGAGAGTTTCTGCCCTGAGAATGGAAGGTCGTGAGTTAAAATCCTCCTGCTTGACACTCAGCATTAAGAGGTCAGATTGGGGGGTTAAACCACCAAATGATTTCTGAGTGCGACTGTGTCTGCAGCTCACCTCTCCCCCAGGACCTGGGTCAAATGCAGAGAACAAAAACAGTATAAAAAGTTATAGTTATAAATGTTCTAATAAAATGTCTGCAAAATCAACAAACTGTCTTATGTTTGTGGTGTAACTGTGAACTCACAAACATGATGTGATAAAACAAACCAGCCACATTCATCGGATGAGATAGTTTGCTGGTCCTGATGATAGTTGTCTCATAAAAGTTAGTTTTGTCATTGTCACACAATCTATGATTTTTATTATTTGCAGCAAAAAGGATGATTGTAACTTGTCTCTGTGGTCTATCAAGTTGGGAGTAATTTTCCTGTAATAAAGAATTGCTTTCAGATGATAGAGCCAATATGTGATAAAGCAAATGTTTTCTATAGGAGAGTTTGTCAATATTTGCAAAATGTGTCTCCAAAGATGACTGAACTCTAGTTTCTGTTTCTCCACCTTTAAATTGGTGGGACACTTTCTTTCCAATGAAAACAATCAATATTTGAGAAGTGATCTTGATCTAAGCAAAAATGCACGTATTACGAATTTGTCAATGTGTACATCTCTCCTCTCTTCCTCCCCTCTCTTTCCTCAGATTCTAACTAATGTTAAAGATTACAGGAGGAACTAATGGCACTCAACAGCCACTCAATATGGTCTCTAATCAGAGCCATAAAGTTATAACGTCGTGTTATAGTGACTGTGGCAATTCAAACGTTGTGTCAACGTATTGATCCATGTCTGTTGAGGCTGATTAAGCATAATAGAGACCAATAGAAAATCTCTCCATTTATTTTAGTTTGCAGTAATTCCTTATTTGGACCTAAACACTTGCAGATTTGTGCATCTACTTTCTAAAGCATAAAATGTCAACACTTCCTGCCTCCAGATTTCCTTATGAAACACTTCTCCTAAATAATAAAATGTAGTTTTTAGCAGAACTGATTGCATTGCTAAGAGAGATATTTGCAAAATGAATGAATAAACTATAGTTCGATTGGGGATGGGAATTAATTAGTTTTATTCCACCCACTCTTTTTTTTGAGCACTTTAAAAACAAACAGAAATGTAATGAGTCGGTGTTCAATCAAAACGTAAATCCAAAATGTTGATCTCAATTGACAGCGTTTTATTGGCTTTTTAACTCTGCTGTACAGCAGAAGATGTTGAGATGTTAAAAGTGTGTGCCTGAGCAAGAGAAGATTGATGATGAAGGCTTTGACCTCCGGGTGTAGGCTGCCTCAAAGACACATGTAATAACATTACTTTTTCTCACACACACACATACACGACCACACACACACACACATACAAGCATAAACACTTCTGATAGTATCACTGTGGCTTTCCCCTAAAGAGTCTCCTCCATCACTGCAGAGGGCCTTTTACTGCAATGGAGGGTCACTGCATTTTAAAGCACACACACACGCACGCACACACACACACACACACACACACACACACGCACTCACACACACAAACACGTATACATTCATGCTGACTCCAGAATGTATGCAATGGACGAACATACTCAAAAATGTGTGGGTGGTCAAACGTGCATTTGGAGATCAAGGAACTCTCCTGCAATGACACCGCAGAGGTCACTGCAGTCAGCAAAAATAGCTGAGTGGGCATTTCGTCAAGGAGTAAGTGTGTGAGGCAGACACCAGAGCTGGATCATTTCTTAAGGCTTTTTTTTTCTTCCTTCTAAAATGACCTCATCTATAAAAATGAGTCTGCAGGACAGAAAGAAGGAACAGAAATCTGACTAAAGACTTTTGCTTCTCACTGATGTGGAGAAGAAAGTGGTGACAAACTCGGCAATAGTGAGACATTTTAAAAGTCAGCTGTAGCTCCTATCTCTTCTATAATTGTTGGAGGTGGGTTTTTTTCAAATATTGATTTAAAACAAAACTTTTTCATGATCCGGATAGTTCTGTAGCCTGTTCAGGGGGTTCCTACCTCTCACCTAAAGGCAGACAGAGAAGCTTCTCTGTGCTCCTTCTACCGACTTCCTTGCTCTCCTTGATCTTTCTCATTAAGCTCTGTCTTGACTGTCCCTGATAACCCCCTGCCTTTTCGCCCTGAAGGCTCTCGTCTTGTTGTTCAGCTGCTCCTGCAGGACACCACTAATCCAAGCTTTATTTTTCCAACACTGTGCTGGTGGGGATAACATTCTTGACACTGAAATGAATACAGAGACACTCTCAGTCATTTTGATCTTCATCATCTCTGGAGTGAACCACAGGCTGTGTCTTCAGGACTCCGTTTAGTGTCAGTAACCCTCTCCCAGAGGTGGGAATAAGTTACTACTGTGCAAGATTCTTATCTTAACCTTCAAATTTCAATCAAGTCCCAAGATGCTGTGGAGAGGCAAGACAAATTAAGTCAGTGGCCAGGTCAAGTTTTTGCTTCAGTCAACGCCTTAGACACATACATACATGTGGGGGGGTTGACCAAACGTGTGCTGCAGGTTTCTGGGTTGTGGTAAGTGCACTGTAAAGTATTTGTAAGGCTAATGACAGTTACACGCACTTATGATGTGCAGGTAATGCACATTGATGAAGTGTTTCCAATCACTCTCCTCCACTGCTGTTTTTTTATTTTAAATGTCTAGTTTTTACCTTGAGTGTTCAGTTTTGTGCAACTTCCTAACCTTTAGTCTCTCTGCTATTGGCCATCATCAGCCCAGATCCTGGCAGTGTGCACACTGCAATGGCTTAAACATTCCACTTTAGCGCTCATGACACAGAAAACAAAACGCGTGATATCAGATGTGATATCAGACAGCCCTTGGTCTTTGTTCTTGTCGCCACCCAGGCCTTTGTGTTCCCTCTATATCCTCAATCGTGCACACTAAACCTTAAATGAAATCCTGCAGGTGAAACTCATTACATAAGTGTTCCTAGTTGATCACTGGTAAACCATAAACAGGCTGCAATTAAAACTTTGTGTAATTTTGTACTTGTTATTAGTAAACTTGGTAAATCTTCCCTTAAGCGTAAATTTTTTAGCAACTAAATTTTAATGCCTGTTAGTTTTAGCAAAACATCAACTTTCTAACATCCACAAAAGTTGGCTATAACAACACGCACGTCGCACACCTATTTTGTGGAGTTTTAGTGACAGATAAAGTTGAACCTTTTTTAATCAACAGACCCACATAGTGTACTTTTTTTTCACACTGTCATCAAGTGGAATTCGTCTTTGGCTAGCTTACTCCCATTGATGAGAACTGTCACACTCTAAATCACCCAACGTTATCAATCAATCAATCAATCAATCGATCAATTCTTTACAGGAGCGACCTTATCATTGATTGACAAGGTCAATGAGGTCAACACCCAATCAGAACACAGAACACGTAGTACTGCAAAAAATAAAAAATAATCAAATAAAAACAATATAAGCGTGTAAAGTTGTACTGAAACAGATGAACCATGATATGGTGAGGGATCGCTGTCCTCAGAAACAACTTGAGATTTGAATTGCTCAAGGAGAAGCCAGGCAAAGGAGTTGCATAACTCATACATACAGTTGCATAACAAACACTTCAGTATTTGCAGTGCATTCTGATTTATTTCCACAGCGAAAGTGGAAAGCAAACAGTTAAAACTTGGAAGAGGGGCAGAGGAAGGTGTTGCTAAAACCTCTAGAAACTGTTGCGCTCGTGGTCTGACAGCTAATGACATTGTGCTGTATTAGCATTAGCTGCAGCAGAACCAGGAAAACAGATTCTTATTATTTATTGGTCATATGTATAAAATTCAGTTTGTATTTGACTGACTGTTTATGACGGAAGTTTTTAAAATGAGTAAAAACTTTTTTGTTCCTCCTGTTACATGCATTCCTGAACACGCTTGAAGTTGAAACATCACAGACGTTCATGGCACACTCACATGACTGGGGGCCTGCAAAATAAGCTAGACTACGGCCACAATATTTAATGTAGTTCTGGACTTCTGAGTGGTGTTTTTGAGTGTTTTGCTTGGCCTGAGTCAGTGGGTCCAGTTGCTCATTTATTAAGGCAGAGCGAGGTGGAGGGGGTCTGAACAGAGGCGAATGGGAGAATAACTGACAGGGAAATTGCAGAGGAAAATTATTGTTATTCCACAATTAAATTATATATACTGGGTGGAATAACCCCTGACAGAGCTGACCATAGCGGTGCGCCTGATGTGCGCTTTTGTGTGTGCGTGTGTGTGAGAGCGAGTGTGAAACTCTATCCATCCACCAAGGCCACTGAGGCTGTCCTGGCAGGGACGACAGAACGGAGAATCGGAAGGAGACAGTGCTAAAGAAAAAGCAAAGGGAACGTCAACAGACTGAGCAAAAACAGTCTATTTTGGGCCTGAGTGGGTGTTAGTGAAAACACAGCAAACCCCCTGTAATGAACCTTTTTGGGCACATGTGACGACAAACACCGCATGTAAAATAAACCATCCTTGATTTTTGTGGGTGAAATCATCCGGCGGTTTCACTGTGTGTTTGGGCACAAACATTCTGCAGATGTCGTGAAAAAATCCTTTCATCCTGAATTAGCTCCATTTCTCAGGAAGAAATCTGACCTTGTCCTTGTCTGAAAGCGTTAAAAACAGCCTGTCAGCTGTGAAAAATGACCTGGTTTCAGATACAGTTGGAAAAAAAACCGACTGGTCACTTTTCATTCTTTGCGAAACAATGATTCTGTGAGCACACACGGTTTCGGGTGATATGTAAAGTAGTCTAATCTAACCCTGTGTTCTGCCCAGTGAAATTAATAATCTGTGAAAGCTGGGCAAAAACAAAGAAAACGGATTATGTTGGCTTGTGCTGATGTTGGCTTTAACTAGCTAGAAGAAATAATAGATTTCTTTGTAGGTTTCAAAAATTCTTGAATTTCTAATTCAACTCCAGCCTCTCATTTAGTCTAAAGTCAGCATTGTTTCCTTTTGTTACTTGAAACTCGTATTTTTAGATCCTTTTTTTATGGGTTGTTACCAGCATTTGGGTCAGTCTTCTGCTAAATTCAGAAAACCCAATATTTTCTTTAACATTTTAAATACCTTACAGTGCAAATGAGTGATTTTTTGTTGAAATTTTACGAATATTTCTAGAAACCTAGTTGTACTACCGTGTAAGATCTTTGAAATCTCCATGTGATTCTTTCTAGTGGGAAGGTCTTTCTTTATGTTTTCATTTTTCTATTCTTCCTTCAGTCTGAATCAATAAGCATTGTGTTTCTTTTGTACACTCAAAGGGAGCGGTCGTGCATGTGTTTGTGTTCATTCTTAAATGTACAAAAAAAAACAGACAACCAAATTTTTCTCTTCTACATAGGTCAATATTACACGTGTAATTTATGAGACACCTGTAACCTACAAAAGCAGAATGACAGTTCTGTTCTGTGAGACTTTACTGCTACTGGAAATGTAAAACACAAATGTTGCAGACAAAAAAAAGGTTGCAAATGATAATAAAGAAACATTTCCAAAGACGGTTACAGTGCATTGGCCACATGTGTCAGCATTTTATGCACATAGAGAGAATTGAAATGAATTTTGACAAAAGTTAAAGTCTTTAGTTATGAAGTTGCAATAAAATGTCTGTAATCTGTAATAACTTTGATTGATTCAACTTTCTTTTACATTTTTTTTACAGTAGTTAAGTATTTACGCAATCAGCGTGAATCAAAGTTTTAATTAAGCAGCTTTTCGTACACTTTACTTTTATAATTGCTGCATATCGGTGGGTGCAAAGCCGATTTTAGAAGCTGCTTTTCACTGCGCCAGAATCAGCTGGGTCACATTAATCGCTTAAACGGTAAAAGAGTTCTGGAAGGTCGAAGAGTGGGTGTTATTTAGGTGTCGCCAGCGACATCTTTGATATTAAAAGGTCAAAGACGTCGTGTTTTGGCGAACATGATGATCGCCTACATGTGGGTCCTTCAAAGCACCCTAAACAAAGAAATGGCTCATGCCCTGTATTTCTGATAGTAAGGTAAAACTATTTTATGAAGTGGAGATTGTGTCTGTACATGAAAGATGAAACTATAACAATCAAGAGAGGGTCAGAATGGAAGCTGTGTGCATCCTGTCAACGTGTAAAGAGGTACAAATGTTCACAAGAAATAGTGCCTTAAGTCTAAAGGCGTCATTGCAGTCAATCTCTGATCAGAAGGTTGCAAGTTCGGCTCCCACCCTGCCCTGCCCAGGTGTTGAACGGTCCTTGAGCAAGACACCAAATCCCATATTGTTGTGGTTATAGGTTGACGCCAGTGTTTGGCATCAGTGTGTCAATCTGTGTGTATGGGACAGTGACTGTAAAGCGCTTTAGGCCTTTTAAGAAGATAGTAAAGCGCCATAGAAGTTCACTAAAAGTTAAAAGTTGACCTTTTTCTCTTATATTTGCAGTTTGACGCAGGAGCAATGTTTTTTTGTTTGTTTGTTTGTTTGTTTGTTTTCCCCCTTGGCACTCCAGCTTCCTCCCACAGTCCACAAATATGCTTCATATGTTAATTGCTGACTAAAGTGTGCACGTGTGAGCGTGTTTGGGAGTTCTTGTGTACCCTGGGACAGATTGGCAACCCGTCCAGAGTGTACCCTGCCTTCGCCCAACAGTAGCCGGGATAGGCTCCAGCAACCTCATGATGCATGGATGGCATTGGTTTTTGTAGTTTAGTGTTGTTTTTTAAATTTTTCATGACTAATGGGGGAAAAAGTGATCCAAGAAGAGACCAATAAAGAGTTTGAAAATGAAAACTTTGACACATTCTACATTTTTAACATTCTGTTTCCTCTTCTCTCTCTGTTTGTCCTGTTTGTGTTGGTCCCGAGCAGCACTCTCAACAACAACAACATCACCCTCATTCCACTCTCCAGCTTCAACCACATGCCCAAGCTGCGGACCCTGTGAGTATGACTCTCGGAAAATGCACAGACACACAAGCTATCGAGCTAATGTTTAACACACACATGCACAAACACACAGTTTGCGTGTCATCAAGAAATCAGGACGCAATAAGAGACAGATCCCTCCATTGTTTCATGACTGTGAATAATCATTAGGCCGTTACATGCACACTACCAATCCTAAAGACCCACAGAGATGATATGGTGGTGCACACACACACGCACACACACTAACACACATTGAGTGCACACTTGAGCAATGGTAACCTCATTAATGCCACAAGAAAGGCTTGTTTAGGCTCTGTAGTTCAATCTGCTTTGATTCATTAAAAGAGCGCTCTCCACTGATGTTCCCGATGTAAGCACAGACACTCACACACACAGTCGTGCTCCAGCATGCACCCACAGCCAAATCAGCTCTTCAGATAGATTTTGAAGGAACCTTTGATTTTTTGGGGAGGGGTTTGTGTTAAGTTTTAGGGGAGGGATTTTTAACTTCGCAAAGGAGAGAAACAGTGACCCTGTTTAACTTCAACAGCTAGATTTTCTTTCTCAACAACTTCATAAAGATGTTCGTTTGTAAAAGGATGTTTCAAAAACAGCCTTAAAAAGGAAACAGGATAGCATTCGCAGAGGACCTCTTATCATTACAGCCATTCCCGGTATTTGACTTTGGCCCATCATCATTCATCAACAGCAAGCCGCACATAGCAGGATTTCTATTTTCCCCCCTTTCTCCTGCAGCTGTAGAGGCAATGCAGCTTGAAATCAGCCCTTTAGAAATTGGATTTCAGGCAGCAGAATGACCGCACAATTGCTGGGAGATTGAGGGCAGAGTTACCAATATTCAGTATGTTTTAATCAAACGCAGTCTTCTTCAGTTTTTTGTCCCCTCTTATCTCTCCTTCTTTCTTCTCCTTTAGGTTTTTTTGGCTCCAATTTATATTCCGTTCTTTTCTGTCCATAGTGTATTTTTGATCATCTTTCAAAATGTGACCTATTTTGCTTTAAATTTCAGTCCTAAATGTCTTTTTTTTAATATTGCTGTCCTATCCTCTGATGTATATCTATCCTCTACATTCTCCTATTTATCCTTAGCATAATGTTGAGAATCAATAAATCAATTAAACTATATTTGTATGGCGTATGAAAACAACTTCTGATTGACCCAAAACACTATCAAATATATGGTCAAACAATACGAAAATACTATAAATTGAAAAGGACGGTTTTTGTAGCTTTTTTAAAATTACTCACCAAAGCTTTAGTCGCTGCTGCTTTTGTGGGTGGATACGGGCTGTTTGCAGGCGAAAAAGGGGTAAACCTGTATGGGGCTCACAGGTAATTTGACGATCGTAGACCGCTTGGTGAACACATAGAGCAAAAATCTTCATATAAATTTTTTTTCTATGGACATGTTAGGGGCGACAGATCATAGCAAACACTTTTAAAATACACAAGGGTAAGGGTGAAGCAAGTGAGGTGCAGGCACTCCTACAGATTTTTGTTTGGTAAAAATGGGGAAATTAGACAATCAGTGTGGCCATCCTACTGGCATCCTGTAGTCACTTACATATCACCTGTACACCCTGTGCGTGCTGCATTTGCGTCTTGTCAGCACTCCAGTTAAGATACAACCGTCCATGAGCCCTGACGACAAAAAAAACAGCAACATGAGTGCGGATCAACCACCAGCATAGGAGTGTATGACCAAAGCTTTACTTCTATAAGTCTCTAAAAAAAGCTTTCCCTGTATCCAAAACATGTAGTTTTGCATAAACCTGGTAGAACCCTCATATCCACACCGTACTGACTTTATCTGTAATGTCCTCATCTAGTTAGAGGTAGATCTACTACTTCCCTGCCCTTTTTCTGCAACCTTTTGAAATTCTGCTAAGACTAACGACATCGCATCACCCACAGCGAGCTTTGACGCAATGAAAGAGGCTGAACTTCCATGCCGCATATGAGTTTTTGTAATTTGCTGTGGAAAGAGGTTATTTGGAAGAGAAATCAAGTCAAACAGATGGACACAGGGACATTTCACCTACTGCCGCCATACTTACCTGCCTGCATTAAATGCAACAGACACGAATCACACTGACTTGGAAGTACACACATCTATAAGCACAAGCACAACACTATCTTCATACCCCCTGCCTGTTCTCATTCTCTCCTGTGCTTTAATCCTACTTGTCAGTAATTAAGGCTAAGCAGGGGGGTGGACCGAGACATGGCTATCTCCAGGCAGGGGTTTGACTATAAACTGGATTTATAATGGGAGAGCAGTATTAAATCTTGCTGCCCCCGCTGCTAACGTCAATGAGACCATCTCTGTTCCATAACAGGATTTGTCCTCTGCTTTATTACAAAAGGAGGCCTGTCTTCTGAAAGGCTAGATACCCCGTCTGGCATATAATACGCTGACAAGACATTCTCCTGTTCAAATGCTCTCCTCCTCCTCCTCCTCATCTCTCCACAGCTGGTGCAGCCTGTAGAGTTAAAGTGCTGCCAAACAACCTTTTCCATTCATCCTATATTGAGTTGTACCTTTTAATTAATGCTCGGATTTATTTTAAACAGCATGTATAGTAAAATTTTCACCGAAAGAGATTAAAGCCTGCAGCAGCTCTCATTAGCAACAAAGAGAAAAACTGCTGACCGTTTCTGGCTGCAAAGGGCTTGTGGGATATGGTGGACTCAGTCATAAAAACCAACTAAATGCAGCACCAAAGAGCACAGCTCAACTAAAGGGCTCTTTTAATGCAACGTTTTAAACTTCTTTTAATTTATAGTGACTTTAATGCTGAAAATGCAACACATTATTTTCATGATGCTTCTGAGTTAAAGCAAGATTTTTGTCTTAAATGAAGTGTTTCTGGAACTAAAAGTGTTTTAAAGGTCTGAGACAGTTTGAACTTGAGAGAACTCAACTGTTGAACATGGCAAGTTCACCTGTTCCTACAGTCTTGAAGAAGGACTGGAAACATTGTTGAAAGAGAAAACAAACTTTTCTTGTTCCTTTAGTACTGTATTAGCACACTATTGCTCCTTATGCCTTAGTCACAACTTCCCTCATGGCTTTGGTACACGCGAGTGGCCAGCACCTAAAATAAAGATCAAATACCACTTGCTGAGCCCATAGGTCGTAGCCTACGCTTTAAAAAGCCTGTAAGGGTAAGTACAGGTGCGCCAGGTGAGATGCAGACATGCAGACATTTTTCACATACCCCTCTGAAACATGCACATTCGCAAAGGGCCTGTTAGTGCTGTTCAGGTCACAAGTGTGCACAGTCATTGCCCGCTTGCAGTCTGACCGTTAAAAATTGACACTCATGGGGAAGTTTGTGTGGGCATCCTACGGGCGTCCTATGGGTGCTTAAGTATCACGTGTACACCCCTGCGTGCAGCATTTACGCACAGTCAGTAAGGTCTTCGCACTAAGATACTCGCACCTTTCTAATAACTAGAGTGCAGCGTGAGGGCACAGCCTCACCCGTATGTCATAGTGCCTGCATCTTACATAATCCAAATACTTCATGATACACTTACCACACACACGACAATGGTACGTTCCATTTTCATGACGTCCCTTAAGGTGGCCGCACGAGTCTTAAAGGAACTGTTTTGTTCCCTTAAGATGTTCTTAGAACTGTTCTGTTTTCTGTCCACATGCAATGCAAATATTGGCTTGTAAAGTTTGTTCTGTTGTTCCCGATGTCTCAAAGGGGAGTTTCTCCCTTGCAAATTTTTTGAAGGAATGTTTCAATCATTACTATTTGTGTGACCGCCTGTTTGTGTGGCTGTTTCATCCAGACACCAGCTCCAAGATTGATGCAAGCTGTGTCAAATATTGAACTTGCTATATTTGACTCAGATGTGTTCACACTTGCAGCTCTAATATTGGCCGGGTTTATTTGAAACTCTACCTAGAGTGGATGTTTAGGATGAGATAGCCACGTTCATGACATTATGTCAGCTCTACTATATTTGTCTCTCTGCCTCCATCTGTTCTCAGCCGCCTCCACTCCAACAACCTGCACTGTGACTGTCACCTGGCCTGGCTCTCTGATTGGCTCAGAGCCAGGCGAGGCTTGGCTCCCTTCACCCAGTGCATGTCCCCTGCCCACATGAGGGGCCTGAATGTCCCAGATGTGCAAAAGAAGGATTTTGTCTGCAGTGGTAAGTAAACAGTAGCACATAATGCATTTAAATGAGCCTTGACTGAAAAAAATCCCTATCCAAGCTGCAGTTAGTTCATGCTTTTTTACTTTGCAAGCTGTGCTCCATATACGTCTAAATGAATTAATTACAGGAGGCCTGTTAACCCTGGCTGAACCCTTTCAGTCCCTCTTAACCTGGACACTGACATGGTTGATTTTGAAGCTAAATGGAGTCTTTTGCTGCATGAAAGGTGTCTGGCTCTCACGTCCTGGACCGCAGCTGTCGGCACTGGTCTTTGTTAAACTGTCCAGGACGCCACTGCCAGCTGCACGTCATTCCAACCAAGACCTGCAGCGGGTGGAGAACTGTTTAATGTCAGTGGACTCACTGGTGCTGCAGAGCAGAACAAACACTATTGTTGGCAGCTGCAGAACAAGACTGAGGAGTCTAGTCTGAACAGAGTTAATCAGCTGAATGACACTGTGGGGAACACTTCAAAACCAACAGGACAAAATTTAAGCTAGGTAAAACATGACAAGGATTGACTTTTTTCCTGAGATAAACATCTCTGAAAATGTGTGCATTTGGGGGAACTGCACCAGTTTTGTGCCTCTGCAAGTGCAGCATGGTTTTTGTTTGTCTATGGGCATTTCTTTGTGGATCATATTTTCTACAATACAAATCAACTCATTTGCTAACTTTTTTTCGTTTGCTCCTGATTGACAATGATTTGGGGGAAAAAGTACTCAGAAATGCAATTTTAAGCCTATTTATTTTTTTTAGATATATTTCCTCCATCTCATTTCCAAAAATGCTACAGGAACCTGTTAAAAACACCAAAAACACATTTTCATTGGAGTTGGTCGTTAAAAAGTGGTACAGACCTACTGACATGAGCGGCATCCATGTTTAAATCAGTTTAAACACGGATTGACTGATCTGGTCACTTTATTGACTGTTCACATGTCACATTCACATTTTCACCTAATCCATGACAAATTATTGCAGAAAATCAAACAAACCAGCAGTAGTTGTGTAGACAAAGAGTCAGATTTGAGATTTAAAATATAATTCATAACTTAACAAAGCTGTTAGACATCAGAGTGTATATCTTAATATATATATTTTTAACATTGAGAGATTGAAGTCAGGATGACATTCAACCCTCTGACAGGTAAACGAGTGCAGCAAATGTCATACATTTCAACAATATGTATCAGCATTGGTCAATTTTGATTTCACAATTTTAAAAGAAGCTGAAAGTTCAGCAAAAGAACTAGAGTATTTTCAGCTGATGTTTATAGCACACTGATTCAGCTTTTTGAGCTCACAGGCTGCTGCTGCAAACACTAAAGTATTCTCTGCACACAAACACTCTGCAGCGGGTCAACTCTTTTCACTCAGATCTGTTGCTCCAGTTAGACATGATCCATTTTTCGGAGTTTCCTTTTGTGCTGTAACTTTTTTTTTACATCATAAGTCACATTATTTCTCCATCATAATTAAAAATTAGAATTGGATGTGTCAAACATTCACTGTATTTAAGAACTGGTTGTGATGTCACCCATAGACAACGTCTTACCTCTGGTTCCAATGAAATGAAGTCTATTCAGTCACCAGTTTTTCACAGAACAAACATCATGTTGGAACCAGTGGACATCAGTCAGCAGTGATTAGTTCAAGTCTAAATCGTCAGTTCTATGGCAACCGCTCCCACCAATCAGGAGTGAGCTTGTTGGAAGGCCACATCCCTTCCACTAAAAGCGAGCCACACAAAATCTGTCAAGAAAGCATTTTGATTGTTTTACCTCAGACCACATACTTTTACTGAGGCATCTAACTGGTCAGTTTATAATGTTAAAAACTTAAAAAGGATGTTAAAAAGTATCAGAGCAAGAATGATTATTCTGACAAATAGAATGACTGAGTAATAAGCTGTTTTTTCTCTATGGAAATCTATGAGATTTTGGCTTCTTGGAACCAGGTGGTACTGTTTGGAACGTGAAAGGGGAGGGATCACTTAGTCCAGTTCTCATAAACAGTCAATGGTCACAAAAAAATGATGACCATGACATGAGTATACATTTGTTAAAATAGTGACAAACTAGTTTAGCATAAAATCCAGCGGAAACATATCAACTTAATGATTGAGTATCAATATATTTATATAATATCTTTTTTCTATACTGACAGCAATATACAAGGAATAATAGTAAAATATTCTTCAATCTCAATATTATCTTTAATAAGGAGTTTTATCAAAAACACATCAACTAATAAAAATCATTTTTAAAGTTGACTCCTCCTTCAACCACCACCTTAACGTGGTAAAGTCGGGTAAAGCCCAAAGGACTGACATGGGATCACTCTCCAGTGGGCCTACCACCTGCAGGAGAGCTCAGAAGGGGCTGGTGCAATGTGGTCTGGGTGGCAGTCGAGGAGGAGTACCTCGGCAGCCTCAGACCTTCAGCTTGCATTGGAATGGTTTGCAGTAGAGTGCAAAGCGGCTGAAATGAGGGTCAACACCGGGAAGTCTGAGGCAATAGTTCTTGACCGGTAAAGGGTGGTGGGCCCTCTCTTGGTGGGTGAAGTGCTCCTTCCTCAGGCATCGGAACTTAAGTATCTTGGGGTCTTGTTCACGAGTGAGGGAAGATCGGAGCGTGAGATTCACAAACGGATTGGTGCGGTGTCCACCATTATGCAGTCTCTGTATCAGTCCGTTGGGGTGAAGAGAGCGCTAAGCCAAAAAGCATAGCTCTCAATTTACTGGTCCAATACTCACCAATGGTCATGAGCTCTGGGTCTTGACCGAAAAAATTAGGTCCCGGATACAAGCGGCCTAAATGAGCTTCCTCTGTAGAGTGGCTGGGCGGTCCCTTAGAGATTGGGTAAGAAGCTCAGTCACCCGGGAGGAGCTTGGAGCAGAGCCTCTGTTCCTCCACATTGAGAGGAGCCAGTTGAGGTGGCTCAGATCTGGTCCGGATGCCTCCTGGACACCTCCCTGGGGAGGTGTTCCAGGCATGTCCCACTGGGAAAAGTCCCCAGGAAAACCGAGGACACTCTGATGAGACTTCGCCTCTCGGCTGGCCTGGGAAAGTCTTGGGGTCCCCCCAGAGGAGCTGAAGGAAGTGGCCGGGGAGAGGGAAGTCTGGGCATCTTTGCTTAGATTGCTGCCTGGCCTCGCATGAGCAGAAGGAGATAGATGGATGGATTATAAAAGTTGACAGTATTTTATTACTGATTTGTTCTTAGATGATGGTTGACATTTATCCATATTCATCTGGGACTTGACAAAAATAAAAAAATGTGATTTTTGCAGAAGCACACTTCCATATTGATGCCATAAGCCACAGCTAAAAATAGTATATATGATAATTGTGTGTTTATTGTGGATATCAGGTCAATGATAATAGAACATCACCACTTGCAGACCAGCCTTTTGTACAAGGACTGTTTGAAAAGTTAATTTTTATGAGACAGGTGTTTTACTAAGAAGAACCAATTTTTCACAAAGATTAAGATTTCTGAGTTTGTCTCTTTAGGCTGCATTTGACTGGGTATGTTTAAAGCTGCTGTATAATGGTTTTAAAAAACCCTGCATCTCTCATTGTTCATTGGCTAGTTTTTTTCATCAAGATTGATGCAAAGCATTATAATGTCCAACTGTGTTTTTTATGTTTTTCTGCAGGTCCAGCACAGACAGAACCACGCACCTGTGCTGCCCAGGTATCAGTATGTCCACCCAGCTGCAGCTGCAACAACAATATAGTGGATTGTCGTCGCAAAAGCCTCATTGAAATACCAGCAAACCTCCCAGAGGGCATCGTGGAGATGTAAGACGTCCTATTTATTTATGAGCTGCTAATTTTCATGGAAATGTGTTTTTGCTTGAGACAGAATTATTTGCAAAAGCACATTTATCATGTTAATATAATTTCTGAATGACAATATTTCCATTTAATTATATTTTTTTTCTCTCAAGATAAATTCTAGCAATTAGTTTTTAAATTTCCAACCTGTGAATTAGCTAAATGATTGATTTTACCCTTTTTTATTAGAATTTTTTTTGCTGTTGATATTTGGTCATGTAGCAAGACCAATTAAATACTGTTCTTTCTAAATACCATTTAGTTTCTCATATGTTTTTAACCCATTTAATAGCATCTATCACAGTTAAAAGCTGTTTAATCAGGAACGTAAATGGACGTTGAACTAACAGGAATGAGCCGCACAATTACCGTCTAATTTTTTGACAATAAGTAGAAGAATTTTATCATGAAATTAGACCAAAACTGTTGTTTCTCTGATGTTTTTTTAGATGTTAGGTTTAAGGTTAAAGCCATACGCATTCCTCCACCTTCAGTTGCGTTGTTTTCACACATAGGCGCACACCCACGAAATCCACAGAAGGACGTGTTTGATGTCCATATTGATCGCTGTCCCCTGCTTGTTTGTGTAGAGGACAGCTGGCTGATTGCTCTGTGACTAACGGAGCAATTCTTCTCCTCAGCTCAACACCGACACTGCGGTACCTTGCCAGAATGCTAAAAGCTCAACACAATTGTCCCACAACCGCACAAACAAATAAAATAAAAAAATGACCAACAAATGTGCTTGTTCCCTAAACTCATAGATATATTGTATTTTCTGCCCTTTAAGTCCAACATAATTCTAAATATGTGCCTAAAAATCCAGAGTGCTTTATAAATCAATTCATTCTAGTAATGCCTACTGATGGCACATTGATTTTGAAAGGCAAAAAAATTGTCAGGCTGTTTTTTTTTTTTTTCAATTTTTTATTGCCTGCAGCAGCAGTTCCTGACTACAAGGACCAAAAATTTCTGCGTATTTGAGTCAAAATTTGATTCTGGCGACATGCGCAAAAAGTCATCAAAATTTCCACTGAGTAAAAATGTAACATGAATTTTTGGCAAGGTGAACGTGAAAGGGTTTTTCACATCTATTTTTCACAGACAGTCAGCTCAGCCTTACAGAAAGTAAAAGGGAGGAGCCAGGTGTGCTTATTGGTTGCTCTGCATTTGAGGTAGACTAGAAGGTAGGTGGCGGGGCGTGTAAAGGTAGGCGGCAAGGGCAGCGGTGGCGTGAGGGCAAGGGCAGTAGGTCATAGAGGTGGACAGCGAGGACAGCGCCTGCAGGCCATCCAACGCCGCTCACAGCTTTCTTTTTTTTTTTTTTTTTTACCTGTTGCAAGCATCATTGAGTGTTACTGTGAATACGCTGACTAGGCTAACATGTTGCAGTGTCAGACTGTGTGTTACTAACAAAGTTGGGAGTTTGCGTTGTTTTTATTAGTTGTCAACATTTGTTTTAGCGGTATCAGTTAGTTTTTGTGTCTCACAAAAAAGGTTAGCAGAGACATGTAAATGGTGTACACTTGTATAGCCCTTTTCTGCCTACTTTGAATGTCCAAAGTGCTTTACAGTCACAGTCTCTTTCACACCCTGATGGCGACCGAACACTAGCACAAACCACCACAATGTGGAATATAGTGTCTTGTCAGAAAACACTTCAACGAGAATCAAACCTGCAATATGCACCACGGCCGCCCCGTATTGTGAATATTGCTAATGCGGCTAATGTGGCTAACCTGTAGTGTGTTACAAACACGTTGTAGAGTTACTGTAAACGCAGTTTATAGTTTATAGTTTGACTTCTTTGTCTCGCTTGATGCACCTTAAAGCTTGGTGTGTCTTATATATTACATACGTTTGAAAATAGACCATTGATTGACGATGCGCCTTATAATCTGGTGCGCCCTGTGTATTGCGGAAATACAGTTAGCTATTTGAAAGATCAAATTCACGTATCATACAGAGCAAAGAGGATGCATTCATAAGAACACATATGCCAGTACAGTAACTTTGGGTCCATTAAGATGAATGTTGCTGCTGCAGCCAAAAACAATTGAGTATAATGGAATGATGTATAGTCAGTCCATTAAAGGACACAAAGCCATCTCTCTGAATTCTGGCAGCAGTGACAACTGCCAGCTATTAGACACAAATCCTCCGTTTTTTTATTGGATACTTTAGGCTCTAAAATAACTTTATGTACATTAGGGTACATTGAAGCTTCCTTAAAAGATGGGAATCGGTGTTTGTTTATGAAAGTGAGTCTTTGTTGTCATTTAATAACATCTTTACCCGATCGACTTTTTAAATGGCTTTTTGAGTATGATCTCTTAAATGCATCCTTTAACCTTGAGCTTCTAAGTGTCTTTGCTTCACCCTTGCTTAAGCATCCCCTGATATGTTGTGTAATGTGTTGTCTGTTAAGATTGTTTTTTCAGTATTCATACAGCTTTGATTTATTTTGACCCTCTGGTTGAAATGCGGTGTTGTTGGCTGCCAGGGCTGTAAGCCAAGACACATGAGCAGTACTTGGTCTTCTTCAGAACCAGAGGACGCCCCAACTTTTATAAAAAATCTGGATCAATCTCTTGACCAAAAAATGTTGCATGTATTTACATGGAATGGAATCAGAATGTGGCTTTGAGTAACAGATAGATGGAAAGAGAGATGCACAGAGGAAAAGAAAGGAGAGTGGGTGGGGACTGTAGAGAAAAATGAGAGGAAGAAGAGGAGGAGGAGGCTTAGTTTCCATTCATCAACCTGACAGCTGACCCTGTGGCTGGCATTGGGACCCAACCATATCCTCCTCTTCACCTCTGATTTTTCTTCTCATCTCCTCCATTGTTCACACTCTTCCACCACTTTAATTTCTCCTTTATCATCCTCCTTCTCCTCGCCGGTTAGCATCTCCCCTCCCATTCTGGCTTTTATGTTTGCTTCCCCTTTCCGTCTTTCCTTTCTGACTTTTATAGCATTCTCATTTACCATTTTTACTTTCCCCTTGGCCATTTTCCACCATACTTCTCTTTATCGCTTCTTTTAAAAATCAAAGGAACTTAAAGTCTTTTTTTAAGGCCTTAGGATAAAATAAACTCCAAGGGTTTCACCTAAACGTGGGCTTTGTTCTTAGTTGTGATGATGGTGGTTCTTGCCTCAAAACTTAGCCATGAGAAAGCGTTGGAATCACAGAATAGTTCATTCATCCATGTATACAGAGGAAGGTTTACGGTATTTAATTAATAAATTATACGGTTTGAAAATATATCAGTTTTAAGTTTGCTGGGATAAATAAGTGAATAAAATAGTTTAATTAGCCGAAATGATGCGCTCTAAGGTTCAATATTTCAAGATTTGGGGGTTATGTCGTTCTACCTTTTATTCAAAGTAAAGCAGGTATGAATAAGAATTTCATTGTAACCTGAGATATTTTCGATTATTTTTGTGGGGGTTCAAGCCCCTGCAAGAATCTACAGTCACACTTTCAAGAAGCCCCTAAACACGCATTTTTGAACATTGATGTGTCCCTGACTGATCAAAGTTCAACCTGGTTTCACTTTTAACCTGTGTTCAATGGCCACACCATATAGAGCCGGAAAACGAGTTTTAAAACATGCAAAGCCCGAAAGGTTTTCAACACCCGTATATGTGCACAAGAATTTGTATTGATGCTGTTCAACAGCAGATTTTGTAATCAGAGGTCAAACTGAAGTTTAAAATTCTTGAATCGCAGTCGCTGACTTACATGTGCAGGCACATGTACGTGCAGGACTGTAGTTCATCAAATAGCAGGAGTTGTTTCAGCTCAGTGGGAGACTTCCTCAAAATCACAAAACATCAGTCAGTATTTTAGAGTGCGCCTGTGGAAAGATATTCCTGAAACCTGCGGGAGTTTAGATGGATACTCATCAGAAAAGCCACTTCTTGAACTTATTGTGGAGACTGCAGAGGAAATAGTTCATCTTCATAACCTTGATTGGAGCAAAAATGAATTTCTCATGTTATGCATGACTAATGACGCTAAAAATGCATTGAATTGTTTTTTCTTTATTGTTGCCAATCATACTTTAAAAACGTCTTAAATGTTAGTAATGTCGTTTTCGCTTTGTATTTCTGTGTTCCAGACGCTTGGAGCAGAACCTGATAAAAAGCATCCCTGCAGGAGCTTTTTCTCCCTACAAGAAGCTCAAGAGGATGTAAGTCCCTGCAGACATAACAGCATACACATGTGTATGTACATTCAGAGAGTGAGGTGGAGAATTGATGTGGAGAATTGATGCCTCTTTAGCCAAATTTCTACTGAGTGACAACAAAAACTAGGCTTCTAAAAGTGGCGAAAACCTAGAAGAGGACATAAAAAGCAGCACTTTGTTGGATATTTATGCCTGACAAAGCAGCAGGATAAAGTGGTAGTAAAGTTCAGTGTTAACCAGGCATCATTTAACGAATGGAAGATTGGTGATAAATCAGTAAGTGCAGCTGAAGGACCCTGGAAGGTTGAGTCCACACACCATCAGTGTCACAGCCTGTATACCACGCTCTGTTCTTTCCAAACTGAAGCCGGTACTCAGATAGAAAGACATCAGTGTGTTGAAAGCGTCACTGAGCAGCTTTCACACGTCCTGACATTAAGTAGAAAAAAATGTCCTTCTGAGAAAATGTTTGACTTGCAGTCAAAGCTGTGAAGCCTTTCACTCATCTGCACCTGCAGGAGGTTTTTGTTAACATCATCTTAACAGCAGCTTTTAATAATGCATCACACAGTAGAAGTGAATGACACGAACTGCACTTAACATGCGTCTTTTTCCTTTCCTTTCTGGCTCTACCTCTCTGTGTCATTCCTGTTATGTTCAGCTGTCCATCACTCTGTGAATCTCTCCTTCATTTGCACACGGGCTCTGCCCCTCATATGCGTCCGTTTCTCTTTGTCCCCTCGCCTTGACCTCAACTGATGTATTCTCCAATGATCGTTTGTCAGACTGCTCTCGGACATTCGCACAGAATGAACCCAATTACTCTGAATCACAGTGTGCTCATTCTCTCCCCAGCGACTTGAGTAAGAACCAGATTTCTGACATCGCTGCAGATGCTTTCAATGGACTCCGCTCACTCACCTCACTGTAAGTGTGACACAGGCATGTAAACAAACTGATTTCCAGCAATTGTGTTTCCAGACGTTTAGCAAATAAAAGTGTATTTTCAGGCGGTGCTGACAGATAAAGCTGGAAATGTGGCGGGCTGTGTGTTTGTCTGTGTTGTGTGCATCTGTGAGTGTGATAGAAACATGCAGGACAGTTTAATTTGAATTTGTTTGTAGTGTTGCAAAATGAATAATGTATCAACAGGTGATGCATTTTTTGTGTCAAAACAAGTTTACACCAAGATTTAAAAAATAATTAAAATAATGCAAACCAACAAGCTTTAGGTTGTAAAAGTTTAATAAATGTAAAGTTTATTATTGCTGTCAGCTGATAAAGGAGAACTTCTGATAAACATTTTAGGAAGATCTGAGTTTACTCAGAACAGTGAAAGTTTAGGCTAATCTTGTGGTCTATTCAAAGTCAATGTTTGCTTTAGACTTTGCATTATTTCCATATTTCCTGGAAGACCCCCCCTACGTTTTTTGTTTTATGGAGAATGGTTATGGTCTTTGTGCGTGTGTTCGACATCAGATCAGACGACCTGCTGAATTTAAGCATATTATTAAGCGGAGGGAAACAAACTCACTAGGATCTCTTTAGTAGCGGCGAGAGAAAAGAAAAGTGCCTGAATTCCTGTCCGACAGAAAACTCCCTGTCTGCAGTGTTCTCAGTTTGCTCCAACCACGTCGCACCGCCCAGAGTGCGGACCGGCCCATATACAACGGGCGCAAGAGGTCTGGGGTAATATCGGCTACCCACTGACCTGTCTTGAAACACAAATAGAGAAGTCTAACAGTTTGTATAAATATTTGTATGTGTTAAGATTTGACAAAAATCATAACCATTTATCAGGTATGCATTTCCTGTAACATATTTATTTATAAAAAAAAGAAAATGTCATCAGTCATCTTTCACATCTTGTACAAAAACATTAATACCATGAGCTCGGTCCTATTTTTATGTTCAGAGTTTTTTCTTTTTAAAAAAAAGACCAATATTAAGCATTTTATTGTAATTTTACTGTGTATCTCACTGTTTACTGACATGTCCAATATGGTGTTGCTATTTATGTATCTTGGATGATGGTAACATGCTAGCGTGCCATCTCTAAATAAATGAAAAGGACCCTTTCTCTGAAAATGGATCCAGAGGTTACGGAACAACAATGCAAGTGGCAAACCCCCCAGAATTTTTACCAGCACTGTGCTGGAGGATCCAAAGGGTTGTCCGCCAAAGAGACGGGACGATCCTTGACCCAAATGAAAATCTTGACTAGAACCATAGACATATAGTATCACTGGACAAATGGACAAAGGCTCTTACGAAATCAAGCCCAACCCCTCGCCATTGTTTTCTGAAACACGCGCCGTCATTTTGAATCCTGTCTACGGTTTATGGTCCGATTGGGACTGAGTCATTTTTTTAGGGAAAGTATAGTCACCAATCATGAGTAAGCCTGTTGGAAGTTCACACCCGTTCCACTGAAAGCGGGCTCGGGAGAATCTGTCAGTCAACCGCTACAGGTGAAGCCAGCAGGCACCCCATGCTTTTACTGAGACATCTGATTAGTCAGTTTATAACTTGAATAACTTGCAATAAAGAAAAAATATCATGAAAAAATCATCAAGATATATGACCTTTTTTTTTAGAATAAACTAAACCTTTGTCCACACCATCCAAATTGCTATGCAAAAATCAAACATGTGTGCATGACGCCCTCCTGATAAAACAAAAATACATTTAAGTAACGTAAAATATGTGTTCTTTGAAGCTTCCATACTGTCAGATGTTAACATCCATGCTTTGTAAATTGTATAAGTTAATTTGTGCTGTTTCTGTTCTTTGCAGGGTTCTGTATGGAAATAAGATTACCGAGCTGCCCAAGGGATTGTTTGATGGGCTGGTGTCCCTGCAGCTCCTGTGAGTAACGTCTGTCTAGTCTTCTTGATGCATATGCTTATTTATTTGTATAGTATCCTTCCAGCATACAGCAAAATGAACTTCTGCATAGTGGTTTTATATCGGGAAGATGCAGACAGTTTCATCCAGTTGCTGGAAATACCAATGAATAAAAGATGAAAGAAAATAAGATTGTTTTGGGCCTTAAATCATGGAAGGTAATTTGTGACTTTATCCCCGACAGTATTTCCGGCTTTGACAAGAAACATTGATTTACTTAAATCATGGGTCCAAATTTTGATCAAATTGTAAATAATTACTATGTTATGGTTAACTTCGTTAGATATAATCACCAAGTTTTTAACTTTTTTAAAGACCCACTCTGATCATCTTTTGATCTATTTTAAAATTGTTCCTGTGGGTCTATTAATTATGATTATGCCCCTTTTAGCCAAAATCCAATGTTTTGGTTGTTTTTTTCTAAGACATACATTCTGCAATTTCACATCCATCCACTGTTCTTAAAAGCTGCGGAATCCCTTTTGGGGACACAGGTTTGCTGGTCCAAACCCAGCTTACACCCAAATCAGGTCACCAGTTTGTCACAGGGCCACACAAACATACAACAAACCTTTGTAACATGTCATTGAACAGTGAGAGGAAGCAGGAGAAGAAAATACACACCTGTAGAGGGAGAACATGAAAGGTTGGGATTTGAACCAGGTTTTTCTCACTTCAAGGTGAAAGAGCTAGCCACTACACCACTGTGCAGTCATGTCATTTATGGACAACTAGTAATTACAAAGCTCTACATTCCTAGAAGTAGTAAACATGAATATTTCTGTTCAGATTTTTAATTTGTCATATCACTGAACAAAATGATGATAAATGGTTTCACTCTATTGTCAGAGCAGATTATTATTAGAATGAGCTTAAAGGACATTTTCATATCTGCTGCAGCACAACAAGTTGCTGTTCAGAGGCAAGGTTCTCACGCATCTAATAGATCTAATAGACAGCAGTCAGCAACAGTGCAGTGAAATCTTAATAAAAGCCACAGTTAAAAGGTTTAAAACAATTTAAAATGTAAAACAGTAAAATATTAAATAATTATATAGTAAAACAAGAACACTGATGAAAGCAAGAGCAAGTAAAAAAAAAAAGTCGTGTCATCTCATGTCGTGACGAAAACATGGCCATGAAATAGGTTTTAAGAAGATTTTCAAAAGAGTTATTGTTCCTTACTGTCAAAGCTAAAATTTGATTGAGATCCCTCCCAGCCATGGCATTGAACTATTGTCTAATTTCACTTGACATTCACTGCCTGAAAAACTCAATTTTCAGGAAAATGTATTCTGTAAGCTGCTACAAATCTTCTTGCACAAAGACAACCTCATACAACTGAATATTTTCTGAAATTGATCTACTTTAAAAAGTGATTGGTGTCCTGTCTTTTACCTTTTGTTGTTAAAAAGCAGTTATGATAAGATGAAGTAACAGAGTTCTTATTTGTGAGATGGCTGAGGGTCACAGGAATGGGTCTAGGAATGCTCACCTGTTCAAAGGACTTAGAAGAAAGGGCTGGAAAGAGGATGGTTTTGGCATTTTGCTTCGATTGCTGCTCCTGCAGACTGAACAAAAAATGTGATAGATGAATAGATTCAGGAAAAACATCAGAAATTTGGTTGCATTTCACTAGAACAATACAATCTACAGCTGTTGGTTCCCTGCATCGCCCATCCATCCTTTGTGCTGCAAGATGAAAAAGTACTTCTCGAGAATTTTCAACATGAAAGATTTTGTGATACAAACTGTTAAGTGCATAGCTCTTCAACTCTAAGATGAATTGCAGAAGGAGAATTATTACGTCTGAATAACTCCTTAAGAGCGCAGGAAAAGATTATAGCTCGGACTGGTTATGCAGTGAAAATTTCCAACGCTGCTGCTGCTATGCGAGCGGTGCATGTGGCTTATGGTCCTTGCGAATGCCGCAGCCCACTGCAGAAGTGGCCGACGTTCAGGGTTTTTCTGTCATAAAGTGAAGCGAAGCAAAGAAAATGAGGATGAGTGGATCTAACCCACAAACACCTTTTTTACAGGCTTGCAGGATCATTTGGATGCATGGTGCATAGTTAGAGACAGGGAGGGTAAAGGGTTGGGAAAGGGGACAGATAGAAGTATGGATGAAAAGAGAAAGTCAGAGAGCCCAGCCACATCCTGTTAGTGTCAGACAGCAGACGGACCTACAGCGGAGAAAAAGAGTGAAGAAAAGCAGAAAGAACAAGAAATGTGTGATCATGTCAAAGTATGTATGACATCACGTCATTAACATTCTGGAGAATCATTCCCTTCACAACTAACGATGCTGCAAGCAAAACAAAAAAAAACCAAAAAAAAAACATCTAATGCACCTATTTTTATTCATACATGCATACTTGCTCCTTAAAAAGGATCATTCAGGCTTGTTATCAAGCATTTTTTACTTGCTCATTCAAGGAATACATAAATGTCTGCTTAATATTTGCATCTTGCCACATCATTGGTCCATTTTAAAACGGCGCTGGCGGCGTTCATTCAATAGGCAAAAAAAAAAAAAAAGTGACTTAATGTTTTGCCTCTGAGGAAAATCTCTCATTTTTAGACATTAGTCAGGCCCCCAAGAATGAATGGATTCTCTTACATTATGCTGTAATTCTAAATTAAACCTTAATAGGCAAAGATGGGTCTATTTCTTTGCATAACTGCTGATCTGCCGTGTTTTCTGTGCTGCTTTGTTTTACTGGTGCAGTGTCAAGTAATTAGTTCCCCCTGTGAGCTGCCTAATGAGGCGTGGATGTGTCGCAGAGCAGCATGTGTGTGCGTGCATCACCTGAGAGTGTGCACATGTGTGCAGGCTGTGCCAATGCAAGCACTCCGTTGGACGACTCAAGACAATTAGACGGAGCGGCTGCAGCAAGCGCTGGCGTACTCACCTGTAACACACACACAGAAAAAGGAGATTTCTGACGGACATGGTAACACAAAAATGCATCAAAAGAGGAGGAGGTATAAAGAATAGAAGCAGGGCAGGGAAAAACCTGGAAACACATTAGCTAATGAGGTTTGGAAGGACAAACGGGGAAAGGTGGAAGGGAAAACCTTCCCTGTCATATCCTTAATCTCTTTATTACATTTCTCATTTCCTTTTTTCCCCATACCTGCATTTTCTCTGCCAGCCTCCTTCACTTAAATGTAAATCGCCGTCACTCTAAATTAAATCTTTCACTTGTTCCTCCACTGTCCCACTCTATTATTTCCGTCCTTCCCATTCGTCTAGCTCCCCTATTCGTCCCTGTCACATCAGCCTCACCCATCAAAACCAGATATGGCGCACACAGAAGGAGATGTCTCCCTCCAGCCCTGGAAAAGAGAAAAAAAAGAATAAAAGTCTAATTTTCGGATTTCAGGGGTTTTTTTATGGCCACGTATGCATCAACTTTCATTGAAGCACATTGGAATTCTTGTGCCGAGCTCTCAGAGTCACAGTTTAGATTGAGGAAAGACAAATATGAATTACTGTACAAGTTTAAATAACAGGATTGTAATCTAGAAGTATACACACAAAAAAGGATGATTTATGGTTCACAGAAAAAATATGATCATGGGTGCAGGGGAGGGAGGGGCTTCAGAGATGTGAAGAATAGGAGAGGAGTGCCTTTGAAGCTGAAATCTATCTGTTTCTATTTCATGAAATTGTGTTTACATTTGTATTTTCTTTCGTCCAGAAAGCAAAGTCTGAATTACAGATGAGTCCTCCTTTTCTTTCAGATTGCTGAATGCCAACAAAATAAACTGCTTGAGGGTCAACACCTTCCAGGACCTGCAAAACCTCAGCCTGCTGTCATTGTATGACAACAAGCTGCAAACCATCAGCAAAGGCCTCTTCACCCCTCTGCGCTCCATCAAAACTCTGTAAGAGAAATATTGGTGTCAGCATTGTGTCATAAACTCAGATTAATTGGCAGGTGACCTCTTGGATGCCTCCCCAGTGAAGTATTCAAGGCAAGTTCAGAAGGGGAGAGACCATAAGACTGAAACAAATTACTTTGGAGTGACTTTGCTGCTTTTTTCTCTGTGGCCTGATCGAGCTGGAGGAAACGGCTTCAGGTCAACCCAACTGAACAGGAAGTGACAGCTTTTACAGACTGTTAACTACATAATCCATCTCCAAAAAGATGGCAGCAGCCAGTGGTTGTTGACCCATTTCTGGATGAATTGCCAAATAAGCTTTGGACATAACAAGGGATGTCCTGAGCTGATCACGTGGTTGAAAACGAGGCCTGATCACGTGATGGGAAATCCAAACAGCGATTGGATTTTAACTTTCTTAATATTTTGATCAGCCCTGTATATGTCACGCTTATTACAGTATTACAGGTAAATACTCCATTAGAAGTCTTTATATCATGAAATGATCACAACATCTGTTGCCGTAAAGGTCAGCAGAAGATGGCGCTAGTTTGAGCAGGAGGTGCACGACAACTGTTCTGTAAAGTTAGCAAGATTTTCACAGGTTCAGACGTCCGGGCTCAATAGCTTTGTTAATAAAAAACTGAGAGTCAATTGTGCTTTGGTTCTATATCACGCTATCCTTAAACCTTTCAGAGAAAAGTATAACCATATAAATATGATAATGTATTACCTTTGGCTTACCAAAGGACAGTTTTTTAAATCCAATATTAGTTCTTTTGAAAGCTCCTTTCCTGAAATAAGAGGACTCGATCTCTTGAGGCTTTTCGCTCCTTGTGGGTGCCGCCCATTTCATGATGTCATCCTCGAGCAGCCAGCTGTTATTGTCTCTGCAGATTAGGTGCGAGAGGAACCACTTCTCAGAGTCAATGCTAAAATGAAAGCATTTCGTCGATCACTAATGATCACCATGGAGAAAGTGCGTGTGCGTGTGTTAACCTGGGGGTGGTGCTGGGAGCGCAGGCTCTTCCTGGAAGAGGCTGTTCCCCCACGCTCATATGTATGAATGTGAGGACCCAGTCATTTTTATGGATTGAGAAGGGCTGGCGTTCAAAGAGCAGGGTTTTAGAGGATTGCTCTGAGATGCATTAATGGAGCAAAATACTGCGTTGGGGGTTTTTTTCAGGATGAATTAGCATTATGATGCACTTAAAAGCGCAAAAAAACTACGTAAAAAGACATAAATGTTGGTACCATTAACGCAATTAATGTAAGATTCTGATGTGAAGAAGAGCAGTTTTTCCTATCCGCTTAGCACAAAATCAACTATGTTCTTAAAGTGTTGCATAGTGCCGCAAAATCACATTCCTGAGCTTCGGAATCTGCTAGACTTACGTTAATTTTGTCAGCGGTTGAAAAATTACTGTAGTCCAAAGAATGTCAACACTAAAGCTCTTGTGTTAACAAGAGAGACTTTTTTCTGTCTCTATAGCTGTCGTCTTTAAGAAGAATTTATGTTAAATTATTTAGATTTATCCAAAGTTTTGTTTCACTAGAATTCACCAAAAACAGGAAACAATTCACAATCCAAATATCATTTTTAAATCAAGCTTGCATTTTCTTGAATTGTTACTGCCAAAGAAAATATCTAACGACTGCTTCTTGATTTCATCATGTTATTTTTTTTCTCCTCACGTCTTTCCCTTTCACAGTCATCTGGCCCAGAATCCCTTTATGTGTGACTGCCACCTGAAGTGGCTGGCAGACTACCTGTTTGACAACCCAATAGAGACCAGCGGAGCGCGCTGCAGCCACCCCAGGAGGCTGGCTAACAAGAGAATCAGCCAGGTCAAAGGAAAGAAGTTCAGGTGCACAGGTAAGTAATGGCTTCAACCAAGCACTGATGTACAAAGCAGCTCTGTCAAACAGCCAGTCGTGTTTGATTCACACATCACATCTAAAGATTTGAGTTTAAGCTTGTTTAAAGATTTTCAATTATAATCAGGTGAATTCAAATTGACCTCAAGACTTTCTGCAAACATTGATCGTATATGAGAACTAGACTGAGTGACCCCCTCCCCCCTGGTGTTCCAAACAGGAAGTATCCCCTGGCTCCAAGAAGCCAAAATCCCATAGACTACAATAAACATAAATAAACAATTACTCAGTCATTCTATTTGTCTATTTGTCTATTCTTGTTCTGCTGCCTTTTTTAACATCTTCTTGATTATCCAATTTTTTTCATGATATTTCTTATCTAGTGCACGTTTTTCAAGTTATAAACTGATAAATCAGATGCCTCAATAAAAATATGTGGTCTCTCGTCAAATGTTTGAAATGTTTGATTGACAGGGTCTCCAGAATGAACATTAGAAACGTTCTGTGGAAGTAGATTTTGTGTAGCCTGCTTTCGAGTGGTAGGCGTGCGGCCTTCCAACAAGGTCACTTTTGATTGGCAAGACTAGTTGCCATAGAAATAATGACAAGGATAAACTTGCACAATCCCTTTTTACTGACGTCTGGTTCCAACATGGTGAATGGGGACTGAATTGACTTCATTTGGTTTAAGTAAACCGTTTTCTGAGTGACATCACACTGACTCGGTCCAGTTCTCGTATATAGTCAATACCTGCAACAAGAGTCTAACTAAATCTGAAGAGAATTTTATTTTTAATTTTTACTTCTAAATATGTTTCCTACAAGCTCATGAAATCAGAGCATGTCAACTGTTAGATGTTAGGAGCACAAGTCAGACGGATTCAATACTTTGTTTATGGTAAATGAAAGCCTAACTTGATTTGTGTTTACTGGGGCACAGAAACATTCACTAATTGGTAATTACTGACATTTCCTTTGGTCCAAACCATGGGTGTCAGTAATTACAGCACAGACCGTTTCAGTTCTCTGAGGCAGCACAATCGCTGCCTCAGCAGGGCCACACACACTACAATCACTTGCAATACGTAAAAGAGCATTTGTTTCATATTTGTATACTTTTGTTTTTGTTTTTTTGGTCATTGGGAAGATTATTTAAAAAGAAAAAGGACAGAATTCATGATAAAAAGTTTTGCTTAGCAACGAAGTGATTTCTGCTTTGTCGTAGAACAAAAAACTTTATCAGGATTACCAAAACTTTAGTTACTGGTACACCCCAAAGTCATAAGGAGCTCGACCATTTAAAAAGAAAAAGGACAGAATTCATGATAAAAAGTTTTGCTTAGCAATGAAGTGATTTCTGCTTTGTCGTAGAACAAAAAACTTTATCAGGATTACCAAAACTTTAGTTACTGGTACACCCCAAAGTCATAAGGAGCTCGACCATTTAAAAAGAAAAAAAATCTGCCTCCAAAAAGAGTTAGGATAGCTAAATATTCCTGAAGCTGTTCACAACTATCGTCTTTGCTTTAGCCCCGCCCCCATCCCTTCTCCGCAGTCCTCTTCTTCTCCCTGCTCCTCTCTTCCTCTCTGGACCTTGATGGACACTGTGTTGCTATTTGTGGGCGGTTCTCTGGCCCTTCCTGTGTGGATCTGCAGCTGTCTGTTGCCTTGCCTATTCTGAATGGACCTACCCTCCTGACTGATTGGTGCGGCTCTCTGTTGCCCCGCCTTCCTCCTGTGTGGACCAGCATTCTGATTGGTTCGTGCAGCTGTCTCTTGTGCTTGATCTAACCATGTGGCCCCGCCCGTTGTGACTTCACATGGTTCCGTCAAGCGCCAGGGACCGCGCAGCACACGCCTTCCTGCCTCTCCCAGCCAATCTCACACCTTGGAACAAAAAATGAAGTCAAGGCTTTTCTGTTTGCTGTTTACTTGCACATCTATGAGTCAAACAATTTGATTAAAAACAGAATTATCAATAAATATCAGCAGTAGGAGCCCTTTATTGTTTTTATAAATTTGGTGCTCTGTGGAGATTCCTTTCAAATTTAAGTGATTTATTTATATCAGATGTTTTCTCTAAAGCATAGCGTGGACACCTCTTTATAACACCCCCCCTCCCCAAAAGAAAAAAAAAAGTTGACATGGTTTTACACTGTGCATTGTGTTTGCCACCTTGCAAATCTTATTCCTATTTGCTGTTTATCGCTGCTACGCTTTCTTCCTTTGCTCAAAGCCACAGGTGATCAGCAGAACAGATGTGATTTCCACTCTGGTTCATGTGTTGACTGTTGCCCTCATGCAAATGCCCAATACAAACAACAAAAATCTTGGTTTTCATTGTACAAGAAGCACCAGAGCCTGCAGAAGTCCCACCGGAAACCTTGTGTTTGCAATAAGTTCAACACTGCTAGCATAAATCTAAAGTCTGCAGAAATTAATGAACATATACTCTGACTTTTACCATGTTGTTTTGCTGAGTCACTCTGTAGCCATAAGATAATATAGAAATAGTTGCTTGCCAAAGCTTTTGTTTGTCCCACTGTTATGGTAGGAATTTGTGTTAGCATGCTTTTTGCTTCACCCTTGCACACTCCTGATCCAAAGGAAAGCTAAATCACAAACTCAAAAAAGTTGGCTAAAAATGTCCTTCCCTGTTTTGTGCTTGTTCTTTACCTGCCTTCCCTTCTTTCTTAGCTTTTCCTTTTTTTTTTCTTAAGAGCTTTGCAGGTTTTATGCCTTAGTCACAATTGCCCTATGGATGGATACAGGCTGTCTGCAGGTGAAAAAATGGGCAAACCAGTATGAGACACGCAGGTGGTCCACACAAAATATTAAGGTGGCACCGCCTGGGGAACCAAAAGAGCACATATTTGTATGCACATTTTTTTATGGATATGCTGGTGAATTGTTTCACTTAAACAACATGCAATGCTACGTTCATACCGGGCATGTTTAGCCTTTGTATTTGGTCTGCGCACAAATCACAATTATTTATTTTTTCCTTCATAATCAGTTTATCAATCTGTTAGCACTTTGGTGAATTAAAAAAAAACACCATCCATACATCACTACCAAATTCAAGTCCCTGAGTTGTCAAAGTGCAACCTGGTTTAACCTAAACACACATTTTGTACGTAGAGCCCAAAAACAGACTTCAAAACATGTATAGCAATTTGTAAAGCCAAAAAGTTGGACTTTTCATTGGAACTGGTCGCTTGAAAGCATGTTGCCGGGGGTAGTGTCAATGTAGCTTAAGGGTAAGTAAGGGAGAAGTAGGTGAGACGCAGCCAAGTCGTATGGATTTTTCATTCTGTCACTCCCCCAAACCCTGCTCACTGTGCAGGAACCCCGTTCGTATTGTTCAAGTGATAAGTGCATGCTTCAGTCTGACTCTTAAAATTAGGAACTTAAACAATCAGAGTTTAATTATGCTGGACATCCTACAAGCACCTAGGTATCACGAGCACACACCGTGTGTGCAGCAATTAAAGACACTTTTGCACATTACTAACATTTAAAGTGTGGTGTAAGGACACTGAACAACATTTCTTGTTTGCCATGTGTGTATGTATTCTTTTAAATACTTTAAGGAACACTTACCACAATGGTACGTTCCACTTTTGATGTGGTCCCTTAAGGTGGTTGTCCAAAGCTCAAAGGAAGTGCAAAACACACCTGCACTCACCTTAGGATGCAGACGCTTTCTCTGACCCTACATGGACCCGGACAACCCAAATACCCGCAGCTCTCGTATGGTTGCATGTGACTAAGGCATTAGTGTAAGGGTCAGCTTGGAGGCTTTACTCTTGGAAATGTAGCCATTGTTAGAACGGAATCAATATGAAAGATTAATAAAAATAAGTAGAGCTTAAATTCAAGTGGAACATGACAACTGACCCTTCTCTGCACAATAACAGTAGAAGACTTTGGGCCAGAAAAGACCAAAGACAGTAGTTTTTGCCAGAGTACGATCAGAAAAACAGTGAAAGGCTCCAAAGGTTATACTGACAGAAACCAGATAGACAAACAAAGTGGGAGCAGCATGTGGTCCACAAACAAAACTGTTGCATGATTTAAACCAGGTCTCCTCCACAGGCGCTCACAATCATGAGTGATATATGCTCGCATTACATCTAAATAACAGAAGTGGCCTCTGGCTCACCCTGTTAAGCAAAAACATCCTGCTTTAAACCGCAGTTACCTACAAGCTGATTGTATGAAACCACCTGGATATCTGTGCAGCAATTTGATTTGCAGAAGCAGCCGTGCAGAAATCTCTCACCGTGCGTCAGCCCCGTGCAGACCGCAGGGAAATGCTACAGGAACATGAACAACCTGCTTTCTCATTTCATTCATGGCCTACAAAGGGATGATTATTGGCTGGTTAATTACATTTTGTAAAATTTGACAGATTCACTCAGAAGAAAAGGCAGAATCCACTCAGACAGGAAGCTTGTCATACCCTTAAAGTGTTGAAACTTTATGAATTTTTCAATAAACACATTCTCTCCATATGTAAAATATAATTAGGCATCCAAAGTTTAGGCCTCGTCTATTTACCTCATTTGCCTTTTTTACTCTAAATGCTTTTCCACACTACTTAAATGTCACTTTTCCTCTCACCTCCCTTCCTTTCTCAACCACACATCATATTTCTGTCCTCCTCTTTTCTCATGTATCGCTGTCTCTGTTCTGTCCCTCCTCCCTCGCCTTCAGGTCAAGAGGACTACCGCAGCCGTCTGAGCGGCGAGTGCTTTCAGGATCTGGTTTGTCCGGAGAAATGCCGCTGCGAAGGCACAGTGGTCGACTGCTCCAATCTCAAACTGACCCGAATACCTCTACACATCCCCGAATACACCACAGACCTGTAAGTCACCAAGTGGCCCTTTATATGCGCTTGTTCATATCAGTGTGTGGTCTTCTTAATGAGCAGGTGATTGACAAGTTGACTAAGACACAACTGCAGTTCCATTGAAATGCAGACGCACTTGTTCTCGACTCTCTATGGCCCTGACAACCCCAAAACCTGCAGAAACCATACAGATAATGCATTTCATCACACTTCAGGTCGAATCCACCTCCATCTATATGTCTCAGGAACCACCATGGAGCCTGCTGAGATGCCTCTCTCTAGAGTACTGTGTAGTACTGAGAATTTTCCCTACCAAAACTGCAGATGAAGAACCTGATCTTTTTTTTTAAATCTGAAAAACCTTTTAATCTCACAGACAGTGACTGTTATTCTTTGCGCATCAGTGCGGATTTGCACCAAACAATGAAATGTCACATTTAGTCTTTTTTTGGGAGTTTTTGTTCTTTCACTGAAACAGAAATATGTAAATTTGTCAAGTTATTGTCAAGGTGTTGAATAACGTTGATAAGCTCAAACAGCAGACGTAGGAAAATGGAAGTTAGGATTCTGTTCGTAATGAGAGACACACTAAAAAGGTCAGGAGATTTATAAATGATACAGAAATAAAAAAAGCAGAGACCTGAAATGATGAACTTCCATTTTAAAAACCCTACGGTGCATTCACATCAGAGCTGTTTGGTGTGGACCAGAGTTTGTTTGCCTGCATTTTGTTTGCTTAGGCAAACTCAAGCTTACCCATGTTCCCCTAAAAACAGGTTTTTGCAATTCATATTTCACCAGTTGTTCAAATGGATTGATGAAACAAAGAGAAATAAAGCAATCATAGTAAGTGGTGTCAGAATTTTGTATTTCAAATAAAAAACCTCACAACTAAGTGAAAAGAAATGCAAATCAAGGCTATCTGGACAATTGTTGTTAGTTCAGGCCAGAGGACCATCTGGGTTTTGTCGTCCTCCAGCTTTTTTCTTTCTAGTCAGTGCACATTTCAAGCAACAACACCTTCACACAAGCAGCTGCTGTAACTGCATGACATTCTCCAGATGGTTTGATCTGCTCAGAAGTGCAATGTCAGAGCAAATCAAATGGAGGTGTGAAACTTTCTCACATTTCTAGCTCAAGCCAACCGAGTCTGATGAACTATCCAGATTTTAATGTCCATTACCACGAACAGTTCCTGACACCAGTTAACTAATAATTCCTGCTCTCTACAGACCATTAACCAAATTCATTTGTTTTTTTGATCGCCTGATGTTCTTTGTGAATCCATTTATCCTTCAAATTATATTCTTCTAGTTTCTTGGCATTCTTGAAGCACTTAATGTCAGAAATTCTGCATGTTTTTTGTCCTTTATGGTTAGTTAACCCTTTGATGCACAAGAAGGGTCAAAAGTGACCTCATGGGTGATTATTCTTTAAAATCTTTGAAAATAAAGTAATATATATTTTCAAACTACAGGCATTCCTCATAAAACGTGTTCTTTTGCATCAGGCATTTTAAAGTAGGAGCTACAAACAGTAAGAAAAGAGAGGACGTCTGTGTATATGTGATTGGACGATGTAATGGTCTCTGGTATGCTCTTTCTCTGTTCGTCCTCCATCGTCAAACAGTAACACATGATGGATTTTTACATTTTTTGATACAAGTTTGATTGTTTTATAATACAAATTAATTTAAAAACGATAAAAATCACTCTTTTGTTGATTAAAATAAGATAAAATCATATTCTTTAACCAAATGCATTTCTTAAGTTTACTGGAAAAATGCACTGATTCTGATTGAGGTCACATATACCCCAGTCGTGGACAAGTATAGGCACTGGTAGAGAAACTTCCCAAACGTACTTGGTTCTGACTTCCCTTGTTTCTTTCTGAAAGGCACATCCGACAGCCATGTTTCTGTTCGTCACCAACATGCACAGAGAAATACGCACTCACAAACCGTTAGCCTTGCCCTGTAACCTGCCTTATCAGGGGAAATCAGAGGAGTTGCTGGTGCATCTGAAAGCTTATATACTTTTTTTTGTTCCCTGTCCCTCATCTGCCTGTCTTCCCTAACGGCTCTTTCAGCTGGCCACAACAACCCGTGACATCAGCCTTGAGAGGTTTCAGTGTGCAATCACTCTTTGGAGAGCTGTTTGTACTCAATTACATGTGTTGGGCAGTTCCGTTTTGTCTCTGCAGCTGCAGATGCCAGTGTGGAGACCAGATGTTGTGTCTGTTAACTCCATACCGAACAAACGCAAATGAACATCGCAGAAAACGTACCAAATACTTAAGTTCAGTATCAACACGCGGCTTCGGATTTAATAAGTATTAAGTTTGAACCTTCCAGGGCTTCATTTCTGATTAAACGTGTCCCTCTTAGCTGCAGTTTCCCTTTCTGTCTGGTGTTTATTCCCCCGTTCAGTTTTCACACAAACACTTTCATACAGAGCGTCCTCTTAGCCTTTTAGTACAAATTACCTCAATAAAGCAGATGTCAAGCTGTCTGTCCCTCAAATTGTTTTCTCTTTGCTTGAGGCAATATGGATATTGATGACCACATTGAAAAGATGCATTGGTGGTCTCTTTTCTGCTCATCTCTCTTTTATTTCTTTTTCATTCATTTATTTTGTGCTGCATCGTATTCATTCACACACGCAAAGTCCATCACCTTTTACTGCAACAGCCCTCATCTTGGATTGCAGCTTTTTTCGACATATGTGAAGCTCATTTTTGGTGACACAATTGTTGTTTTACTCTATTTCTGTGTTCTCTTTTAGGCGGTTAAATGATAATGATATTACCACCTTGGAGGCAACAGGAACTTTCAAGAAACTGCCCAACTTGAGAAAAATGTATGTATATTTCTACAATGTATATGTTTATACTACTTTGTTGTTATATGATTAGGCACACAATTTTGTAATTTGAAAAGGGTTAAAAGTAGGGGTGCCCTTACATTTCCAGCAGGCCAGCTGCTTTTGAAGCAACCAAATTTGCTGATGTCACCCTTTGTAATATAGCATTTATTGTCTGTTGAATGTCATCCAAGATGAAAATTTTCATTTTTATGTTGTTAAATACACACACTTAATGTGAATAAGTTAAAGTGAATCAATTGCTTTTAATTAAATTGATATATTTCGATCAAAATGTAAGTTTACAACATGATAAAAAGTTCCTCTGTCATTTTCTTTCAACAGCTTGTTGAGTTGGACTCATGTTCGTAGTTGGGATGTCAATGGCATCGCAGTACATGTTGGACAGACAACAGAAACGTTCCATGCGGGGAATATTTGAGGTTATTTTTGAGGGATTGACCGCGGGCCAGTCCCCAACTCCATTTCTCATACAGAGCGTAGTGATTAGTTTAGTGGAAACACCTATGTGCAGTGATGCATGCATCAAGGGATGTTCGACTGGCCGCTCCACATGTCAAATATATGTACATATATATTTAGTGAACCACAATCTACCTACACATTCTCCGCGATCAACCACACAATACATTGATCATGATCAATGATCGTAGATGAGACATTTGAAAAATGACTAACCCTAACCCTATCCCAGGAACTTCAAGAGGAAAAAAAGAAGAAGAAAATCATAATTGATGGAAAAAGAGAAATATATTATGAAAATGTGGAAAAAACAAAGGGAAAGAAGAAACAATGGGGGGCTAACCAAATGCAAACATAGGGTATATGGATTTAGAAGATGAAGAGCAAAGTGACAGAAAGACAGAAAGCAGGGAAAGGTGGGCTGGAGGTAGACGGGAGGCAAATATTACATGGAAATAGAAGCTGAGACTGCAGCTCAGATTTACAAGCATGTATGTGAGTCTGTGGGTGTGTACATGTGTGTGTGTGTCACTGAGATAGAGAAAGACGCAAGGCTGATTTATTGAAGAGGAAATTGCTAACCATCTAGCAGTGTCACTGACAATATAGATTGCCTCGAACTAATTTCCATTTTCCTCTTCCTGTATCTCCTCATCTCCTTTCCTCTCCTTTTCCCAACTCACATTTTTGCTTCTGTTTGCTTTGTTTAAAAGGGATTTCTTTTAGTTTTATTGCTTTTTTCTTTGCAGATTTTTGGTTTATAGTTATCATCTATCTCTCAGTTTGTAGGCTGATAAATGCAAAGCCAACTGAGAATGAAAACACTGTGATGGCTATCAATGCAGCATATTGTCCTTTTGACCACACAATCTCTTTGGGTTTTTTTTTCACTGTGTCTTTGTGCGAGATTGCAATTATTTCTAGTCATTTAGAACCACTCATCTCATTTGCGAATGTGTGCGTGTGTTTGTGCATGTGTGTGTGTACTGTATGTGTTGTAGCGATAGCTGTGCTATCAGAACATCTCTTGTAAAAGACAAGGGTATTGAGATGAAAGAGAGAAGAGTTTACATTTATTAGTTGTAAGACATGACTGATTGCTGCAATTAGACCAAGAATGTTATGGCTGTGCGTTTGGATGTGTGGTTCTTTTGTCCTCCTGACCGTTTTTCTATTTGATTGCATTTGTACAAAGCTGAACCAAATCCAGAAACAATTTGATTGTGTTTTTCTGCAGAAACCTGAGCAACAACAAACTGAGGGAGATTCGTGAAGGGGTTTTTGATGGAGCCGGGGGAGTTTTAGAGCTTCTGCTGACAGGAAATAAGCTAACGGCAGTGCATGGACGCATGTTCAGAGGCCTCAGCAGCCTGAAGACTCTGTAAGTTTCTTTTTTAGCATACTTTTGTATTAGTCTATTGCAGGGGTCTTTTGGAGGCTCCAGGGCCACATGTGGCTTTTTATCCCTAAATTGTGGCTCTGTGGCTGAAGACAATAAACTTATTGTAATTTTAAAATAAGGGTGACTTAGTGAGCTCCAATGTTTTGTGGTCAAGATGCTCCAATAACAAAACATTTTTTTATACCGCTGTTGACATTGCATCAAGAGACTTTGTGGGAAATACCATTCCTCCAGAATGCAGACGTTTCAAATACTGATCAAAATATGGGTAAAAAGCTTCTTCTGTTTATTATGAGGATCCATTTAAAAAAAATTATCTTATGCTGCAAAACAACCTTCAGTTGCTGTCCAGAGGGTAAAAGAGAAAAATATGTATTTGTACAGACTTTATGTACGTTTTCTGTTTCATCTTAAACCAATGAAATCCTGTTTAGATTCAGGTTAACATTAGTAATTTTAGCAAAATAAAATGCCTTTTTTGACTTGCACTGTTAACAGTTTTTATTTAAATGCATTTGCTGCAGCAGATGCAGCACATGGTGTCTTATTGTTAAAGAAACTTTTGTCAAGAATAAAAGTAAACTGTTTTATAATTGGAATAAAATGCTCTCGCTGTTTGCTTATATTCATGTCATAAAAGGATGTAGCTAACAGAGGAGTGTTGTAGTTTTCATAAACAAGACTGCGGCTTCTATAAGTTTTGGACTAGTTTTAGATTTTTTATGCTTCTTTGAGTTACGTCAGTCATAAATGTGCTATACAAATAAAGTTTGATTTAAGTCGGAAAAACAATCCTGAATGGCACTTTCAGTGTTGAATAGACGCCTGGTCTATTGCAACTCAAAAGAATAAATAAAATATTGACAAAAAATAGGTGGGGCGCAGTGGTAGAGAGGGCGACCTCAGATCAGAAGGTCGGAGATCTTCTTCCCGCCTTGCTCGCTCGGGTTTAGAAGAGCCCTTGGGCAAGACACTGAACTCCACATTGCTCCTGGGGGCCTGGTTACTGTCATGCTCTGCCACTATCAGTGTGTGAACGTGGGTAAGATGTTTTAAACTTCCTAACTCAAATATTCTTGAAGGATACACATTTATTCACGCTGATCACGGCTCGTTGCCACGTAAGAAACAACACTATGTTATCCTAACCGTGTAATGTCCACATGTTGCAGGTACAGGAAAAGAACCTATACTAATCTGTCTAAGCTCTGTTATTGCAAAGCCATTAAAGAAATCATTGTATTAATACAAATGCCTGAATGTTTAAAATCCAGGGCACATAATCTGATTCGGTATGAAACAGAACCATAAAATTTAAGCATTTGCTGAGATGAAGAAATAAATCAAATTTGTTTTATTTTGGAAATATATTTGTGAGCTCTTATTTATGTATTTTTTATGTTTTCTCCTCATTAATGCAAACCTCAAACCCCAATAAGAAAAAAACAAGAGTCCACCAACCCTCTAGGCTTTTTGAGTTAGCTCAGATCAGTGAACATTCTGGTTTTCAGCCTAGAAAAATAAATAAGATAAGCGTCACTTTGTGGAAATTCAGGGAACATGTGAGAGGTTACGGTAACTCGCTGTATGAAAAAAAAAAACAGCAGGCATTAGCAAGGTAAATCTGAACTAGTAAATCCATTCCTGCAGAGTGCTGAACCTGTAAAATAATGTGGGCTTTTTATGCTTTGAACAGCCACTATGGAATTAATGAAATCGTGTTTCACTGAGCTACATGTATTGCACTTTTATTGCCCTTAATAAAAATGCAGACAACCCTGTGATATCTGCTGCAAATAACACAAAGATAAAAAATCATAAGAAATGCTGCGATTTGACATTAAATTACGGCAACAACAGAAGTGTTGATTTTGAGTCTTCATCATGTCCCGCTTTTTTCTGTCGTTGTGGTTGTTGATTTACTAAAAATAATTTGTTGCAGCTTTTTGCAAAAATGATAAAATGAAAAATTTGCTTAACACTTAAAGTGGCCCTTTTTATTTTTGTACTGAGGCATTGGAAAGTCAGCTAAAATAAAGATTCATGACAGCTTATGTTCTTCAAACTTTAACACACACCATAAAGACAGCAGACTCCAATTAGGAGAGCAGAATGTGGTACAAAAAATGAACTAATGCTACTTGTGTATGCTCCACCTAATGTTATCATGTAGAAATATATAAATATATATATGTAAGCTAATGACTTGCTAATGGTATCATGGCTGTCTCTGTGTTATGTTAAAAGCTTGCCTGCTCCAGTTATAACCTTGCTAACTTGATTAGCGTGTCCCAGAGATTGCTAATGTTAACTAACTCACTTATGTCTCACATGACTCCCCTTCAAAAGCTAATGTCCTCTCACAGTCATGGTTGTCAGCTGGGGACTGGTTTAGATTTACTCCTACTCTATTTTATTTTTGAGCCTTGATGTTACTGGTTTGTTGCTTTTTCATCCTATATGTGTTTTTTTTTTTGTTTTTTTTTCATTATTTAGTACCTTTCAGCTTTTTGTATAAAGATGTTCAAAATGTTAGACTTACAATGTTTAGATGCATTCTCTTAAGAATATAAATACTACTTTACAACTTTTATGTCTGAAATGTGTATGAAAGCAAGATTGATGTGCACTGATTTGTATTTTTTTATTAAATGCTTTTTCATGGATTTTTAGGATGCTCCGGAGCAACCAGATCAGCTGCATTGACAACAGCACCTTCACTGGTCTGAGTTCAGTGCGTCTGCTTTCACTGTATGACAACCAGATTGCCAGCATTGCCCCGGGAGCCTTCTCTACTTTACACTCCTTATCCACCATGTAAGTTCCATCTCTATTAATAAGGCTGTGACTCACACTAACTTTCTGGTTAACTTCAGCGGTAAACAAAACATAAACATCACCGTTGCTTTGTTTCATTTAACAGCTAATACGGAAAATGTTCTCCACACTTTTATAATCCTTAAAACTACTGTGACTGTAACGGATAAATGATAAAATAACAAATAAGCACATGGCAACACTTAAAATAGTTATTATGACTGTAATAACTAGAAAACACTTACAGTTCCTATAAGTTGACTACAGTGTTTCCAACAAACATGTTTTATAAACTTTTTTATTTTTTTTTTTAAAGGAAATTGATCACCAAATTTTCACAGCATTCTTAAATTCATATTCATCATATTTTTTTATTCTAATCTTATTTTTATACATAAAAAAAAAATCAGACCTTGATTCTTTTTTTTTGTTTATTTATGAAAATCACTCAGTGGTTTTACTTTGAAAATGAGAATCTCAACCAATGCTTTACTTTGACGGTTTCTTTACCTCCGTTGGCAGTAACACATGGGATTTGTTTAGATTATGTACTTAAAATCCAACATCATTCTGCAATTTAGGAATCATTATTACATTGTCTGATGTGTATTTTTACCACACATATTTATAAAGATCGCAAATTGGCGATCTTGGATGTCGCAGATATTAGTGCTTGAATATCAGGACATGTCGCCAATATTGGACTATTCCAATACTTGTTGCAGCACTACAATTATGTATCCTGCCAGCCTGCAATTCAAACCCAACATGTGAGATTTGACATTGTTCTTTGTGTGTTTTTGTCATATTTTCTTATAATTTAATGGGAGCTCTCCTTTGTGCAACACCCTCACTTGTAGCCCACCACTCCTGTTTTTTTTCCTCACAGAAAAGCAATGCTCTCCATCATTATTGACTAGATTTGTCTGGATCCCAGGACATTTGTTATCAAAGCTTGATATTTCAGCATCTGCACACTCGAGCATTTGGCCGCACACACACACACACACATGCACAAACACACACACACTGCTCGCTTGGTTTTGCCCTCCCGTAGAAGCACCCGCCTGCTGCAACAAAGACATGAATGATTGCATGGCAAATTCTCTTAATTGATGTGGTTGGTGTGAGTGGGTGAAAGGGGTGGGGGTGGCATGTTTTATCAGTGATGATGGTGATTGGTGCTCAAGTACAGAGACAAAGCTGTTTGGTGTGAAATTATGACAAGCAATAGCTAATACTAACATTTAGTTTTGCAAAAAGTGTAGAAAGAGGGAGAGTGAACAAGAACCTGTCAGTGCTCTTACTTTTTTTCTCTTCCTCCTGTGCACCAGCTGTGATCGTTTTTGCTCATTTCTGTTTCAATAAAACAGAAATGATTAATTAGTGTGTTGTTTTTTTCAGAAGCAGAAACATTCACTTCTTAAGTTAAGCTGACCCGTAACTTTCAAGAGCTTGCAGGTTTTTAACGTTCTTTTAGCATACGGTGTTCACAGAGGACAATCACTAACCGATGGGGCGTACTCAGTTAGAAGAGGCTTGGTGCAAAATGTTGAAGATTTTGCTTTCACAGCTCTATTCCGATATATGAAAGACGTGGTGTCATGTAATTCCAGCCAGGCAGAACAAGGCAAACCTTAATTTCTCCTTTGTGATCAAGTTTACAATGGTTGATACTTCTGTGTTATGAAAAGGATGCTAGCCACACGTCACTACTAAACCTGAGTCTCTGATTGATCACAGTTTAGCATTGTCAGGATTTAGGCTCAAGAAATTCAACCGGCTTAACTTGCACCTCGTGATCAATGAACACGCCCATGACCGGACTTAAAAACGTGCGCAGCATTGCATGAACGTGAGAGTTCTAAACGTGTAAGCCCCAGATCCAGGTAAGGTGCATTTACAACAAATTTTCGTTATAAGTGTTCACTTAAACGTGAGTTGACCGGTGTGTATAAACCTAAGAGGAAGTCACTTGTCACTTGAACGCGCGTTTCCGAGCTGTTCTGACTCCCTTCAGCATTCTTTCCCATGATGGCTTCAGTTCTTGCTCAATGCTGTTGTGCTCTTTTCATTTTTTTAAGTGTCTATCTCAATTTTGAGAGATTAGAATTAACATTTTAAAAAGAAATGCTAGATGAATGCTCTGAAATAGAAACTGTTGGCACACCACTGAACTACACCCAATTATCATGGCATCTGTCTCCAGTCAGTGTTTAGTTTAAGGAACGTTTAAACCTCAAATGTTTCATTAAAAACCATGTTCATCCCTCTGACTTTCCTATGCTGCTTTTCTTGTTGTGTGTGTTTCTAATATTAATTGCCACTCTTAATGCTTGTTTCAGTTCAGAGTTTATTAATTTGTTTAAAAGATTAACTCACTAAGAAGAAAAAAAGAGGATTAGATTGGAAGGTCTATTAATTTTGAAGAAGTTAGTAAATATTTCATTCCTGCTTATGGATGCATCACATTACTGTTGTTATATAGAAAGTAACATTTGCATTGAGATTTAGATTTGCCACAGTCATGTTGCAACTCTTAACACGCTCGCATTTGTTTTTCTGATCTAAATACTTATTATTAACTGACAGTGGTGGGTTGTAAAAAGGAATAGAGGAATTATTCCCCTTACAAATTCCATGTCGTAATTCCTCATAAAATGAACCACCTGCAAATGACGGAATAATCCCAAACTAAACTTGTGTTTTGTCTGTGTTAAATGAGAAGTAAGCAAAGACGAAGATTTTTCAGAGAGAAAAAAGTTAAATAGATTTTTTATTAAAAAAAAAAACATATATTCTTTTGATTTATTTATTTTATCATTTAGAAGACCCACTCTAATCATATTTTGATCTAATATAAAAATGTTTCCTAATAGTCTTTTAATTATTTTTCTTGTCAGCGTCACCAGCTGACGCAGAGAAAAAACACCAGTCTCCAATAAACACCGGGTCTAACAGATGTTCGTTACAGTTACTCCGATCTCATAGTAGCCGGGCCCCTTCTCCCCTCCTGAGTGCGAGAAAAAGAGAAAGGGACACTACAGTCTGTTCTTTGTTTTTTCATTATCAAAGAAAACAGATTTTGTTTTGTGATAATGAGATAGTAAATCTCGTTATCAAGAGAAAAGAAAAGTAGGGTAGGCCGTTTTCGGCTTCCAAAAGTGGGTCTTTGAACCAAACTTTTACAAAACATGTACAAGGAGCTAGAACAAAATGAGCAGCTAAAGTAGTACCTGTTTTTTTATCTCCACTTCAAATATGGCTTCATCAATACTTCATGAGCTGTGTTTAAAACATTTTCCCGAATCCAACAAGATATAATCAAAAGTTAACCAAATAGTTGTCTCTATTTTCTCTTTCCGCTCTTTTACTCTGTCTTTTGTTTTAAATGGACCATTTCTGTTGAACTTTACCAAATGCATGAGGATAACTGATAACCTTTCCTCAATTCTTCCTATTTCTTCTGCCTCTTTGTCCTCTTTTTAAATGTATTCAGTTGTTTTGTTTGTATTCATGTAGTTTGCAAATACAAATGCATACATTGTTATTAGTATGAAAAGACATTTCAATAAAAAAGCTGATATTCTTACTGTTTTCTGTCACTTTTGTGGCATGGATGACTCACAGGCTATTCCGGCATTCTTTCTGTGAATATTTAATGCAGCATTTGCTGGTCATCTTGACAGAATCTAAATATCTCCTTTGCCATGTTTCCATAGTAACCTCCTGTCCAACCCCTATGTGTGTGATTGTCACTTGTCCTGGCTGGGTCAGTGGCTGAAGAAGACCAGAGTGGTGAGCGGAAACCCTCGCTGTCAGAAACCTGCCTTCCTCAAGGAGATCCCCATCCAGGATGTAGCAACCCCTGATTTCACATGTGACGGTGAGCTTCCATGTTCCTTTACCGTTCTGTCACATAAAATGTCGGATCTTTGCTTTGATGAGTGGGATGACCAAACAGCAGCCTGTCAGCTTCATGCCAGCATGTGTGTTTGAATGATAACAGACATCCTCAAACTTCCATCCATAAACCTCATTTAATCAAAACAGAACTGTTTTGACAATTATTAGAAAAACAACTTTGTATTTAAGGCCATCATGAGATTCCAAATTCCCATTGACAGTGTTCTTAAACTACTAAGCTATGGAAGTCAGCCTAAACAATTAGACAAGAGTGTCAGGGAACAAAAGGGCAAAGCCTTAAATGCACAACAAATGGTTTGTGTCACTAAACAGCTAATGTGTTTTGCACTGATAAGAGTCCAGTGACTGAAAGGTTATTTAAACGTGTCCTTGGATCATTTGCTCATCCAACTGCAGACATACTGCAATATCCCTAAAAGACTTATAAAATGTATTGGACGATACATTTTACTTGATAACAACTGTCAATGTACACTATCTTTAGGTTGTGTCTGACAGTATTTAGAAAGTTGCTCTTGAGATTTGAGGATATAGCATTTCCTTTCATTTCAATGAAATAGAAATCACTTCTACAGTAAAGCCCAAGTTTGAGATAGAATATATTTTTGCAAAAGCTGCTTTGATCCTCTGTTTGCATCAAAAATACACATCTTCATGGTGGGGGTGAAACTTTTACCTTAATGATGGCTGTCTAAACTGTATCAAGCAATATTCTTGACTTTGCTACCATGCATTTAAGAGGGACTGAGTTTGGTTTTTTGTCTTACTTTTAAGCTGCCACACAACCTGTTCTTATTCTGTAGCTCTGCTTCAATAGTTTTTTCAAAAAAATTAAAGTGGGATCACTAAGTGGAGGAACCCTTTGGCTATTTTGTAAAATCATTCATGAAAAAGATGGAAATAACCCTTCAATTGTCACAATTTTCACAAATGCTGTTTATTATGCACACTAAGTATACTTCTTGAATTTCCCAAAAAGATGTGGATGACTTGATTTTTTTCGCTAATTTTTTCACTTCTACTAGTCACATGCACCTGTATGGAGGTTGACCCGTATGGGCGCTGTAGGTTTTTGGGTTGACCAGGCCCATTGATGGTCGTAGAAAGGAGTGTGTGCAGTGGATAAGAACTCATCAGTTGAGCAGTAATAATGAGCACCTTGGACAGCGCACAGGAGGGGTTGAAAAAAAGAAAAATCCCTACAACATGCATGCGTCTCAACTTCTCCACTCTTACGTGTTTTTTAAATGTTTGCAATAACCTGTCATCCGTAGTTTACCTGCAGACAAAAAATCAGCATGAACATTTTTTCTCTACAGGCTCATCAAGTGGCCTACCATCGTAAAACTTTGTGCGGGCCAAATACATGCCACACAAAGGTTTTCCCATGTTTCTGCCTGCAGACAGCCTGTAAGGAGAGTTGTAACTAAGGGTGTATTCAGACTGAACATTTGTTTTTGTCAGAGAGTGGTGGTGGAGGACCAAAAATGCAGGAGATCAGGCCTGATGGCAGAAAAGTAAAACATTTAGGAAATAAACATGACAAAATCTTGGAGAAACAATAAAGTGGCAAAGCAGATGACCTGAGAAGGATTAACTGAAAACCAGACACTCAAATAGGCTGAGGGCAATGAACTGAAATGAAGACAGCTGAGGATCATACAAAACGCTCTGGGAGCGGAATAACTTGACCAAAACGGCCACCATATCCGAAAGTCATGTGATGTAAACACATTAGGAATGAAGTGACCGATGAGCCGGACTAATGTAAAGCATTGACTATCATCTGTCAAAGAGGAAATAACTGGTCCAGCTGTTTACTTGTTGGAACATTTATTTTAACACTGCAGAAAATGCTTCTCACATGCTTTTCTGTGTCTCGTTATGCGGCACGCGCTGCTGTGATGTCATCCAAAAAGCTAGTTTGTAGCTTGTAGTTCAATAATGAGACACAGCAACTCATTGAAATGTGATTGGGTGAATGCAGGCTGGTTGAAGCAACTTTTTACGTGATACACATTGATTCTAACAGTTTTTACCAACAATCTAATTGCCATAAACGCTTATCATCCTACCTTCATAGCCGATGTCTCTTCAGTACTGCAGTTGCTAACATCCTCTGAGTTTGAGGACACACAGCACGTCTTCTTGTCAGTAACCATCCTGCAGCATGTCTCCACTGTACCAAAGTACCAAGTAAAAATTGTTTCTCCTAACCTTTAAAACAGGTAATAAAAATATATAATTTTTAAAGTTAACCACCCCAATGAGGACTTTAAAGTGCTGCACCTCCCACGTTCCCTTGTTGTTTTGACCTGCCTTGTAATTCTTGGCCAATGGCTGAAGAGATCTTTTGTCACGTGGTTTTTTTTACAAGCTTTGGTTTGAAACTGAAATCTCCTGTAAATGCCAGTCTAAGTACAGATCATATGCCATCTTCAGGACTTAAGCAGAATCAAATTAAGTGGACTCGGTCCAAACCAACAGACTTTCCCAGTCTGAATACAGCCTAAGCATTACATAGTAAAATTCAAAACTTTGTCAGATATATTTCTCTTTATGGCAAATCACCTCCAAAAGATTTCTAGATTCTGTGGTGCAATGTGGCTACAAAAAAAGATCCTCCAGTAAAAACTTGTGAAACTAAAGCATGTGAACCTTTGAGTCCTTCTCCTAAAAACTAAGGTGCAGGAACACATACTCACACACAAACAAATGAGGCAGTTTCCAGTCTATTTATAGATGAGTAAAATGGCTGTTAAGGTGTCCAGAGGCAGCTGGGGGACAGGTAAAGTTAATTTAATTTGTGAGAGGATATTTAGCGCACATTTAGCCGTTTGTCCAATTAACCAACTGTAGTGTGAGTCAGCTACCGGCTACGCTTCCCTGAAGACTCAAAAACCACACACATACGATCAGGCACAGTCATTTACACATACAGTCACAACTCTTCCCACAGGCACATAAGTGTCCACTTGTTCCACACAGGCATTAGCTCAATTTAAAAAAAAAACAAAGTACAAGACAAAGTGGCCATGGGTTGGAAAGGAGTGGTTAAGAAATGGTGGATTGTTTGTCTGTCGTGCTTTTAAATGTCCTGGGGGTAAAAATTAAAGCAAAGAGGTAGATTTAAACAGAGTGCTAGCTCACACTGCCATTTATGCTTCTACTTAGGTCACACACACCATGTCAAAACAGCTCCACGCAGTATTCCTCATGAACCAACAAGCATTCTTTTTTTTAAAGTTCAGCTCTAAGTTAGTGTTGCTCTTGTTCTAAGTTACAGCAATTTGTGTTAAAACGCTGCTTCACGTTGAAGGTTGAATATTATCTACTTAAAATGTCAACGATTTATCTTCAGTAATTGCAGTTTACTTGGCTTGACTGGATTGTTGTATCAATGTAACCTGTAAACATGACCAGAAAAAAAATGTGAGAAATTATGTCTCGAATGCTATCCATTACCTTTTCTTTGCCATTTTTTGATTGTGTGTTCTCCTTCTTTCTCATTCATTTCTGTTTGGACTTTTCCCTCTGCTTCTTTTGTAGGTGCTGAAGACAACAGCTGCCTTCCTTCATCTGGTTGTCCGGATGTCTGCACGTGTTCAGACGGCGTGGTGCGATGCAGCAACAGAGGACTGCGCTTGCTGCCCAAAGGCATTCCCAAGGACACCACTGAGCTGTGAGTCAGACGTGCACATCCTCTGAAAAACTCAAACGCATACGTGAGTGTGACAGGCTAAAAAAATAGAAGTCAAACTTCAAACCAGTCATGCCTGGCCACATAAAAAATATTCCTACCTATGTGGTGGGCTTTGCTGTAGTACAACACCAAGGTTTCTGCTTGTCTGCCTCCAGTTTGGAACTAAAAGAATAAGAAATAAATAGATACAAATCAAACAAAACTGGACAGGGTTGAATCAATCAATTACGGCTTCCACTGTTACTTCTGTTATTTTCTGGAAAGTATTTAGAGCAAACCCACAAAATACTTTCACAATATGAAGAGGGAAATTAGATAAATATTTAAGTTTGAATTGCACAAGTAGGTTTTTGAATCACATTTGACAACCTTTTCTCGTTATGAGCTTTGGCACCAAAAAAAAAAAAAACTAAATGTTGATTTTCTACTCATTTAAATCTGTGTTGCATAAACAAAGAAAAGGGTTCAGCCCAAGACTATGTACCACATTTTATCACATGTACCTACCTGTTAGTACGGCATATTACGCCTTATGGTTTGCCGTATTATTGGGCACAGTCTTAATTAGGGGGTCTATTCCTGTATTTAATCTAAACGAAAGGCACACCGTATTATAAGATAATACAGTAGAAGCAGAACAGTGAGTTTAGGTGAGATTTATTTGACTATTTAACAATCCACTCGCATTATTTTTTAATCAGTCTTCTCTCGCAAAACATCTTTGATGTTTGAATTAAACAGCGGCTTAATCAAACTTACCGGCTTCCCTCTCATCGTTCTCTGAGGCAGTGAGCCACTGCCTCCGAGTCTCAGTAAAAGTGAGTCATGTGTGTCCTGTGTGGGGAGCACGACTTTCTTCACGTGCAGCAAACGTAGTGGAGATGCATGTGCATAAAGCTTTGGGTAGATGTCTACACTGCACACGGCACACAGCCATGCATGTGAGGGGAGCTCAGACTTCTCAGAGCGCTCAAAATCAAACGCATCTTCCATTGTAGTTTCACCTGCACGGGGGAAAACGGAGCATAGATGTCTGTCTGTGACCCACCTGTGTCCCTCAAAATGCGCACAACACGCTTGGCGCCTCCTTGTCAGTGAGAAATTGTCTGACAGTCGATTGAGCGAGCGCTTCCCAAAGTTGCACGAGAACATTTTTGCAGATTTTGAAACTCGATGCACACAAAAAGGCTCGCCGGGTTATTAGCCGCACGTGAGACTTTTGAAAAAGTTTAGGATTTTAAGTGCGCTCTATGGTGTGGAAAATACGGTAATTCAGAAAGCGTCAAAATCTTACCCTGAGAGAGTAAATGTGAAATACTGCTCTGCAACGCACAAGTAAACACACAACTCGTGCACACAAGAAGACTCACACAGAGAAAGCTCTCACTGTGAAATAGGTCTGCTCTTCAGGGTCAATAACAGTGATTTGATATTGATCAAGAAGAGGAAGACACTCCATCATACTGTCTCCATGACCTACTTATGACCTGGGAGAGAGGAGAGCCATCTGTGTGCTCCATTTTTAAATGCTCGGTCTGCTAAACTACACAACAAATACATTCTGTTTGTTTTACCTGCTGATAATATATATCTTTTGTTGTGGAATTTCTTTGTGAGTTTTTGCTTAATAGCACTGATAAGTAGGTTATTGATAATACGTCACTGAATGACATTCACTGCAACAGGTTAGTCACAACTGCCCTTATGGGTGAATAAGGTTGTAGATGTTTGATTGTAGACTGCCTGGTGACCCAGACGTGTTACAATGTTCGTGCATGTGGGCATTCTACAGGTTTTTCCTCCATGAAATCTCAAGGACACTCATTTAAGAAAATAAGATCTTTTTTCCAGAACACTCATGTGAGTATTTTTGATCTTACAGTAACGTTGTTGTGAACCAAACCTTACCAAGTCACCCAATGTATCATATTTGATATTATGTCTCATTTAAAAATCTATTTTTGTGGATTTCATCAAAGGGCTTAAAAATGAAACACCTTAATTTTTAAAAAGTGCATTTTCTGTCACTTTGTGATAAAGTGGGCTTGTAAAGATGCAGATGCGTCTGTCTACAATCCTCTACAGACTCAGGCAACCTAAAGACCCAAAGCTCCTAAGCGGGTCAACCCCCGTGCAGGTGCTTGTGACGAAGGCTTTGTTTTTCTTCAACAAAATAACATATTTAAGTGGTGTTCCTGTGATAATTTACGTGTTGTCAAAGATCAGTGTCCGAATTCCTTTACTACTCCATATGTAGTGTCCTGTAGTCCACTCTATATTTTGTAGAGCTTGTCAATACCTTCCAGTGCCCTAGGAATTTCCCAGAATTCTCTTCAAAAAACCATTGATGCTTAGTAGATTTGTGAATATAGATCACAAAGCATTCCGTCTAATCATTTTTTTATTGTGAAAACATATATATATATATAATTATATAATTTATTTATGTATTTTACTTTTTTTTGCAATAGACTATCTATATTTGATCTTCAGAACACAGTGGATTAATAGTCTTTGCACACTGTTCATATTTTTTCCTTCCTTTGGAAAATTTGGGATTCCACATTTGAAGTGAAACAGTTCATAATACTTTGAATTAAAAATGCTTAAGAACAAATGAATTGAACTGAACTTCCAGAGCAATTTGATTTTCTGTGGGCAGCACCATCAGAAAACCAAACAAACAATTTATTCTTGTGTTCGCTAACAGTTAAAACCTTTTCCACATTATTCTTATCTTCTATTTGCATTTGTGACAGACTGTCAAACCACAATGTGTGATATTGGCATTTATTCAACCCCTAAAAGTCCATTTTTTTGTCTATGTGCAAGATACTGAATCAACTATGTGTGTTTCCTCGCAGATACCTGGAGGGTAATATGCTGACATCTGTGCCCAAGGAGCTGGCAGCTCTGAAGCAGCTGTCACTGGTGTATGTGCCTTTCAAGTAACCTTGAAAATAATACCCAGATGTCATTTGCTTGAACGGTTTGCCTCCATGGTTGCATACAGTATGTTTTGTGTGTGTTTGTGTGCATTTACTGTGTATTTGTTTCTATGCAGAGACCTGAGCAACAATAGCATCAGCACACTGGCTCCATACACCTTCAGCAACATGACTCAGCTGGCCACATTGTAAGTCGCCATGGTAACTCTCAATACTGATCATGCAAAAGACATATAATGGAGTTCATGAATTATTAGTGCACTGAAATGGAGAGTGGGATTTAACTCTTTGTCCCGAACATTACTGTGTCTCACATCTCTAATTTTATTCTGTTCATTCTGTGTTTTTATTAATATTCTCTGTATTTATTTTATATTCATCAATACCTATTTATTGTATTTTTTTATGTGTTTTGTCCCTCATTTTTGACAACGTACAGTAGTGCTCTTAAAGTCTCATTGCACTCCTCCTTTTTGATCTCGTGTTTATCCTTGTTTCTTTTGGTTGCGGGCATGTAAGTCAAATTATGTGAAATCAGCTAACTGGATTTTGCATGTCTAGACAAAGTTAACCGAGCTAAATTCAACATCACCCTGTTTCATATTTCTTACACTTGCACCGATTTACATTTAGGTGATCACAGATTTCCATCAGTTCCCGGATAACATTACTGGAAATTTTGTGTTAATTTTCTAATATAAACATGGAAAATTGTTGTAGAGTTGAATGTTTCAATTTCTAAATACAATTTCCCAATCATATCATTTATTAGCTCAAAAAGTTGTCTTAAGATTATGCACCCCAGTTGACGTGAGAGATGAGAATGTGTTTTATGCAGACGCACAAAAAAATCCACGAGTACTTTTTTAATAGTTTCTAGTTTAAATATCTTGTTAAACTTGAAATGACTAAACTAACTTAATTTTTCATTAAAGAACCTATACTATGTTTTTCTTAAGCCTTTTTATAGTAAACAACCGTTGGCACAGTAAAGAACAAGTAATTTATGAAATCTGAGTTATTTTTGTGGACTCTTTTCACACAACTGAAGCACAAACTCTTCCTGGTGGGGTGGGGTGGGGGTTCTCACTGGTCTACGTCACACGGTCACTATTGTGGGTGTGGGAGGGACTGCGGCGAAGAACATGGTTTTGCGAGGATTACTTAAAATGCATGAATGGATCAAAATTCCGCTTTGGGGTTCTTTATAGTGATAAATGAGCAGTATGATACACTCAATAGCTCAAAAAGTTGATCTTTCATGGTATAGGCCCTTTATTTCAAATGTAAAGTCAAAATAAAATCAATATTAAAAAAAAAAAAATTTTTTAACTATTGTCCCTTTATTTTCAGTGAATGCCACATACACATTTCACTTCTAACAGGTCTTTATCTACATTGCAAAAAGAGGCCCCTTAGTAATAAGTTAAAAATGTCTAGCACAATGGCAGATTTTCCTTAATAAAAAGGAAAACGATCTGTCAATGAGGTAAGAAAATGATCTCACCAATAATTCTTATTTTAGGAAAAAATTCTAGTCATTAAAACTTGTTTTCTCAAACTATTTTTCTAGTGAAAACTTCCCTAAAGAGTTTTTTTTCTTGCAGAAAATAAGATATTTTTTTCTTGAAATAAGAGTCTTTTTACTTTCTTAAGATTCAGTTTTGAAGTAAACAAAAACATGGTGTTGCTGGAATTTAACTGTCAGACACCATAGCATTGCCTCTTAGCTGATTTTAATGCATGTTGTTACATTCACATTTTGTTATATGTTTAGTGACAGTTTAATGTGCCTATAGCATCAAGCGATGTTCTTTTTCTATTTCTTTTGTTTGGGTGTTTTTTAGTGTTATCGTTATTCTCTTTCAGAATTCTCAGCTATAACCAGATTCACTGCTTCCCGGTCCATGCCTTCGATGGTCTCAAGTCTCTTCGCTTGTTGTGAGTAAAGGGCGCTTCATCCCCAGAGTATTCAAAACTCTACTCATACATTTAATGGTCAATTAAGGAAAAATATCCAATCTTTTCTTTTAATAAAAGTTATGTAGGATCTTAACATGTTACATTAACCTTAAAATGTGTTGCCACCAAAACACAAACAACAATCTTTCATTTCCAAAGCCCTCCATCTGCATCCTGTGGCATCTCCTCTTTTCTCATGTTTTCTGTCCAATCCATCCTCTCCTGTGCTCTTCTCCTTCCGCCCAGTGTTGTGTTTGATGAATCGACTTTCATCCTCTGTCTCACTCAGTCATCCATTTGGTTGTCCACCCTCTGCTCCAATAATCTACATGCATGCGCATGCACACGCAAGTGAGTGCTGCTGTCAGACCACCCACATGCACATCAAGCTGCTGTGCACACACAGCTTCTGAACATGCACAAATCACTTGTATGGTACACAAACTATCAGCAGATTTCAGGGACTCTTATTAGACCCACACATAAATATCTCTGAGCTGAAAGCAGCGATCTATTCAGGATTTAAGTTTTTTACAGAACTGAAATGTGTCAGAGACCATCCATTGAGTATGAGCGCTAGAATGCTTACTTTAACTGCAATAACGTATGTGACAGTGTGTTTACTTACAGCATCATACAAACTTATTTGATTCAACAAAGCTAGAGTTGCAGCTTTACCAGTTTTCAACTTTTTGAAAGACTCACTCCCATTAATGTGTTCTTGCAACATTTTTCTAATGATGGAGGACATTCATAAAGAGAGAGGCTTAAAATTACATTTCTAAGTATTTGTTTATTGAATTGTTGGGATTCGAGAGCAGATGACAAAGGTATTTGTTACGTGATAAATCGTTGGACAGGCCACGAGATCCCTTCTCTGCTCCATGTTGATGCATCCACTTGCAGACAAATAGATGTACATCTTAGTTTTGTTGGGTTTGTGAGGGGCTTTAAGCTAGCAGGAGAGAGCATAAACACGTGTCATGGGAAGTGGGAGTGGGATTTTACGTTTGAGTTTTTTTGTTTCTTGCAATATCAGTCCAATGAGACGGCTATGACTGTGATATTGGGCTATATAAATAAAATTGAATTGAATTACTCCATCCCAACAATCCTGCCCACACCTCAGAGATGAATTTCTAATGAACTCTTGCCACTCTGCAGAAACTATGTCCTATAAAACAACACAGTTTTTTAGATTTTGCCAAAACAAACATAATCACAAAATATAATAAAATATAAGACCACTGGGACATTTTTACAATAGATCTAAAGATGACGGGAGTAGGGCTTTAACACTTTTCTGTTTGCATTTGTACCTGTCCATTGTGTAAATATCTGTGACATCAGGCAACGATGTTAGTGTTCCCTAATTCAGTAGCGCATTTAATGTTCCATTTCCATCGACACCTGTTCAGATCAGGTTTGTGTGCTGATAATCTTTAAAGACATCCAAATACAGTAGGCCTCTTTGGAATAACTAGCTAATGTTGCCAAGTTTTTGCAAGGTTTGAGCAAGATTCAACTTAACTTTATCCAGATAAGACTTAGATGTATGTGACTCTTGTCGTGCCTTTTAGGGCATTAGTTACTTTGGTAATCAAACTTCATAGACAGATGGAATCAAACATAATAAATTCTGCCATTTGCATGTCCCTTACATGCATTATATTCATGTTTAGAAAAGTAAGGGGTCTGTCACCATAATAGGATTTAAAATGCATTTTTGCATGACTTTTACCACTTGTGCTTATAGCTGTTTGTTGATGCAAATCGATGAATGGAAGCAAACTACAAAATTGTAAAAGGAAAAGCTATTGACCGGATCATTAGAATATTTTTCTGAAAAAAATAGATTATAGAAAAGCACTGATGTCAAACGTTTACATTTACTTAAAAAATATATTTTTTGATCTGTTGTAAAAGTGTTCCCTGGGATTTTTAAATATGGTGATGTCCTTTTTGCCAAAATAAAAAAAACGGTGTCATTTTCTAGAACCTACTTTCTGCAAAGCGACAAGAGTTTATTAGAAATTCACCTCTGAGTTGTGGGCAGTACTGTTGACACGGAGCAAGCCACCATCTATAAGCACTTTCTCCCACCAGCTTACAGATCTTCACAACCCCAACAAAACATTAAGTGGTGCAACAAAAATGGCGAGAAACCGTTGAACTTTCCAGGCGAACAGTTTAGAGCCATATGTCAGCTTTGACGAGAAACATGAAGACTCAAAAATGCAATATGAAGCTCAATTTTCTTTATATATATGTCCTCCATCATGAGTTAAATGTCACAAGAACATGTAAAAAAAAAAAAAAAAAAAATCAGAAAAAAAAAAAATAAAATTTTCAATTGAGTGGGTTTTTAACAGTTTTCTTAAAAAAAAAATCCCAGAATCTTTGCTGTTTATTTCTGTAGAGATTGCAGCATCTCCAAAGAAAAAAAAAATGAAAACCTCTGTGAAAGCAGACCTTTTGTTCAGGAAAGGTCTGTGTCTCTTCCTCAGAGCAGTTTTTTTCTTATCCCTGCATATTGACTGTATTTCTACTGATGCTTTCACCTTGAAGGAGTTGAGTGATGACTTTTTTACTCTCCCCATTCTTGCTTCTTTTCATTTTAGTTGATGTTGCCGTGGGGACTGATCCCTCTAGCAACTGGTTGCCAAGCACACATCACTGTCACTTCCTCATTACCCACATCCCCTGTGGGCCAGCATTGATTGGGGGCTGCTGGTCCACCAGACAGAGATGAACAAACGCACAAAGACACTTGAAGACACTGATGCAAGCACACATTACTAAGAACTAAATAAACAAAAATCTGTGCACAAACACATACTTTCATGTACACTGGTAGAGTTTGACCTCAATGAACACATAAACACACAGAGGCAGTCCACATTTTTCCAATAGTTGGTTGCTTGATAGCTGTCCCCAGTCACAGTCATCTGCTCTGATGGAATGTTAGCTTCAAACCAGCAGGCAGCGGGCTCAAATGGCACACAAACAAACACACAATGCAGTCTCTGAATCTTCAGAGACAAAAATTCAGAGTCTCAAATACACAAATCCTCTCACTGAAACATATGAGTGAAAATACACCACATGAAAATCACAAACACACACCAATAAACACTCCTCTTTCATGTGACACAAACTTATGTATACAAGCACACACAAAATAACACCGCAGTCTGCTTGGTTACTAAATGAGACAGTCTATATTCCATTCAGAGTGCAAAACAAGCTTTTGCCCAACAATGAGAATAACTTCTCTGTTTATTTTTTTTATTCCTTTATAAATATTTTATTTCTTTTCCATTTTCCACAGGGTTGATTAAGTGTCACCAGCAGGGAACCACAAATAAGTTTAGCGAATGTACCATTGAGCTTGTCTAGGTTACATTAAAGAGCTTGGAAAACATTTTCATTGGGAGTAAAAATAGATAGAAAATGTTATTAATAATGGACTCCAGAGACCCACTCCAAGGAAAATCATGTTTTTGGTGTTCTTAACATGTTCTTGTGGCATTTTTCTCATGATGGAGGACATATATTGAAGAATTTCGGTTAAAATGGCATTTCTGAATATGTCTTTACTCAAATCATTGTGAATCCAGAGCAGATGTCCAGTATTGATATTTTTATTTGCATTTCCCTAAAAGCATCAGCCAATACAATGAGCACATGAGTGATTTAGAACTTCACCACGTAAAGGATCCACGATACTGTATCTCAATGAGGTCAAAGAAGTGGTGACCTATCCCTGCATGGTCTATGAGCAGAGCTCTTGTAAACAGCCAGCTCTTTCACAGAGATGTCAGTAGAAGGACCATCAACCAGCCCACCTTCTTACAGATAGCCTCACATTCTGTTCTGCAAAGGTTTGGAACAAAACCACTAAATTATGGAAGGAGATCTCTACTTGTTGCTTCCATTGAAGGTCAGGCAAGATACACTAGCATCTCACTGGCTAGAAAGCACAATGCACTGCTTTAAGATGTTGCCATTTTGAGAAACACACTACCTATGCATGTGAAAATTGCAAACTGCTACTAAAGTCAAAGGTAAAGTCCCATCAATTGTCATGCATGTGGAATTTGTTCTCTGCATTTGACCCATCCCTGGGGGAGTGAGCTGTGTTCTGGAACCATTTGGTGGTTTAACCCCTCAATCTAACCCTTTAATGCTGAGTGTCGAGTCTTTTCTATGAATCGACCGGGATCTGAACTCACCACCTCCCAGTCTCAGGGCGGACACTCTTTTCCACAAGGCCACTGAGTTGGTGCACATGCACCAGGACTACTGCACATGGAAGTCTTCTTCTAGCTGTGCCATGGAACATAAATGAAAAATAGCAAAGACAGCAGAAAGGACTCAGACATAAAGCTCACAAGCACACACACACACATACACACAAACAGTAAACAGACACACACACACACCTACAGAAACACACTGTACTGGTCAAATTGACCTATGTTCAGCCTATGCAATACTTACAACACACTATCCCACTAGTCACTGCTGTGACCGAACTTAAAACACACTTTCTCACACACATTTCCATGAAAATGTCTGAAAATTATGATTGATTGATTCAAAGGGATAGTAATGACACATGATTTGAATATTTTGATGTCTGGGAAAAAATTGGGAATAAATGAGTTAAAAGACCACTGGGAATATTTAAACTGGATCAAAAGATAATTGGAGTGGAACTTTAAGCAAAATATTTAGTTTAGTTTGTTGCAGAACTAAAATTGAATATCATCCACAGTTATTCGTATTCTTGTATTTCTTTTTGCAGGACTCTTCATGGTAATGACTTATCAACCATCCCTGAAGGAGCGTTTAATCACCTCACTTCTCTTTCCCACCTGTAAGTGCAAAAAATGCTGTAGTTCTCTGTGTTTCTTTAAGAACAGATATCTAACATGTACATTACTAAATTCTTCCTGTACACAGAGCACTTGGCGCCAATCCTTTGTACTGTAACTGTGACTTGCGCTGGCTCTCTCAGTGGGTCAAAGCTGGTTTTAAAGAACCCGGTAAGAAATCATCAGGGTGTTAGGGAATCAGTAACCAAAAAGACTGATGCTTTTTGTAAAGTCAGAGCAGATAAAGCTGATGTGTTCTTATTCTAGGCATTGCTCGTTGCACCGGACCGGCTGACATGGCTGACAGACTCCTGCTCACAACACCACTCAACCGATTCCAATGTAAAGGTGTGTATCCCCCCCCGACTGTTCCCAACTTTGTTAGTTTCCATTAAAAGCTCCCCTGAGTGTTTATGAAAAGGTTTATCCATGCTGATCAATACTTAAATGTTTTTGACGCTTCCTGGACTTCTCAGATAAAAAAAAAAAATATTGTATTATGGTGCAGAAAATACGTTTTTTAGTTAATAACAAAAGTTCTCCTTAATATTTTGTAGTGTAACTCTAGTTGGGAGTGACAGAGGTCAAAGGTTTCCTATTAGATCATTGTCATTCTGGAAAATGCAGCCATATCTCATCTTCAATATTCTCACTGATGGAGGGTTTTTTTTGTCCAATATCTCACCATACCTTCGACAACTGTTTGGTCTTGGTCATGATTGTGGGGTTGCAGTCTGACTTTTCAGGGGTGTAGACAGGTGTCTTGATGCAGATAACCAGTTCAAACAGGTGATAATAAAGGTAGCAAGTAGAGGATTCTGTCTATAATAGTTGAAGTGTATGTGTGATGAACCTTACAGACCAAACTCATCTTAACTGGGACAACTTGAAGAAATGATTAGAACAAATACTTTTTTTACGATATTATTAATTTGATCCATTGTGAGATAAGATGACTTGTTCAGCATAAAGGGAAACCTTTAATATCTTAAAGTCATAATTTTCAAATTGTTGAGCAGCGTTTTAAGCCAGTCCTCTCTGTCTTTCAGACCAGAGAACAATTACCGTAGACCTTTTTAATATTCATTAAGCAGCATTAGAACTGGTATAAAATCAGAGCGAGACAAGAAGAATTTCACACAAAGTCTAAAACAGAAATAAATTGTCTTTTTTTCCTGAGTTTGTGCTTTTAAAAATTGCACAGCCAACTTTATTTGAGATTGTCGGTTAGGTTGCAAATGCAGATGCTGAGAGCAAACTGCTATTGAGTTTCCTCTCAAACTCTCCTCTTGCTCCTTACATGTCTTGGCTGTGGAATGAAATCACATTTATTGCTCTCCTAAGCATTACGTTTCGTCTTCTCTGAGGCCTTTTCCTACGACACTATCTGCTAAATGAGGTTTCACAGTTCTTTTAGCACAGGGGGACTCAGCATGCATGTCAGCTGTGACCCCTTCTTTTTTTTGTCTATTTATCATTGCGCCCTCTTTGTCTCGTTTCTTTATTCTGTTCTTATCTGCTTTTGTCACAATGCACAGGCCCCGTGGATATCAACCTTGTTACAAAGTGCGCCCCCTGCTTGGCAGCCCCCTGCCAGAACAACGGAACCTGTGTATCAGATGCTGCCGGATTTTACCGCTGCAACTGTCCATATGGATTTAAGGTGGGGTGCTATCAAGATGAAATCTGGGGGGAAAGAAAATGGTTAACGTTTGTAAATGTTATCCAATATAGTTGGTACTGTATACTTTGTGTTTTAGAGAATTTTTTTTTTTTTAGATTTATTAAAAGAAAGGCATTTAAAAGTGAAAAAAACCAAACAAAGACCAGTTGATATGGACTGACATATTAAAAAATGTTTTGTTAACAGCGACAAGCTAACCAGAAACAAACCATAGAGAAATAATATGATGACAATTTCCAAACATTTTGGGGAATCAGAAACAGAAAGTTGAAATAATTAACACAACAAACACAAAAAAAAAACAAGAATAACATTAAAGCAAGAAAAACAAGGAAGCCAAACCAAACACACTTACAGTATTGTCACATCACATTTTCCCCAATCAGTCAACTTTACATCCTGTATTCTGTGACTCAAACATCCATATTACAAACTAAAAACAATGTAGGGAAGCTGTAGCATCTAAACACAACAGGTAGAAACTCTCTCTTCTTGTCCCTGTCCTCCCACACTACAGTTTCTTCTTTTTTGCCACAGTTTTCTGCATCCGGCTGTTTCAGCAAGGTTAACCCAATCATCCCATGATAGTTTAAAAATAGAAGCCATCTTTTAAAACCAGCTGAAAATAGCACTCTCTTCATTATAATGTGCAGCTCATTGGAGGTATATTAAGAGTAACTCGATGACATTGAAATCAGTTGGAAATAAAAATGAGATAGTTTTCCAACAGAGCTCTGCTTTCCAGACTTCTTCCCTGATGAGGCACAATACATTTGTGGTTTTTGTCATGTTTCATTGAGGAACATATTGTGGGGTTTAGTGCTTTAGGACTTCCAAAAAGAATCCAGTAAGTCTGACAGGCAGCAAAAAAAGTTGTGTAAAATGATTTTTTGATAGGAGGTCACGTTTGTCCATACATTGATCTGCTTTGTAGGGTCAGAGGGGTCGCTGAAGTCTTTTCAGGGTACAGTCTGGGCAGCTCGCCAGTGCATCCTTGGAAGCAAAAGTTTGTGATACTTAGTTTAGCTTCAGTGTTGATTGCATAATGTCTCTGGCTGTGCATCAGGAAAGCAAATACATGTAGCTGTCAGTACTGTTAGATGAACATTTTAGATTTTTCAATGATTTAAATACAAAAGTATGCCACAGTATATCCAAACCTCATATCTTCAAATTTTACTCTAAAGCACCCAGACCTTTACATTTTTAAAAAGTAAGTATTCAGACTGGACACACTTGGTTCTGTTAAAGTGAACCAGAGTGCATGTCCTCCAGTAATCCTGAACACATTTTCAGTTTGAATATACACAAGAGGACCCTGGTCTGGGTCTAAGAACCGCTCTCAGACCCATCTTTTGAGGTGGTATTGGTTTATTTCCAATCAGTTTGAATAGGCTTTGTGCTCTGAGTGGAATAACTGGACCAAAACGGCCACCGTAGTCGGGCATTATGAGATGTAAACAGAGTAGTGCAGCAAAGTTAAGACACAGGAACTAATTGAAATGTGGTCAGATGAATGCAGGCTCATTAAAACACGATACACATTGCTTCTCACACTGTTTTCCTGACAATCTCTATGTCAAAAACACTTAATCGCATACCTCCTGAGTCGTCGTCTCCTCAGTTATCGCCTTGCAGCATGCCTCCGCCGTACCGAGGCAGCAGTAAAAAGTGCTGTTCCTGAGGTTGATAAGAAAGCTCAAAATTAGTCAACAAAATATAAAGTTTGAATTAGTGAACCAGGATTGCAAAGGGTAGAACTTCCCTTGTAATTCCTGGCCTTTGACCGAAGAAATATTTAGCCACGTGCTTTTGTTTACAAGCATTGACTTGAGACAGAAATGTCCGATTGAAAGACAGTCTGAATACAGACCAACCGTGAGGTTCAGGACTCAATCTGGACCAAGTTAAGGAGACTCGGTCCGGATTGATGGACTTTTCGGTCTGAATACACCCACAGGCTTCCTGAAGGTCTTTTAGAAGTTTTCTGTGAAAAATTGGGCTCTAAAAGTTTAGTTTATTTCTGAATGTGACTTTAAATAAAAGCTACTGTACATGTAGTCTGTAACTTTGAAAAGTGATTGCAAAATGAAAATGCAATAAACCAACAGTGTTTCTTATAGTAAATACATTAAATGTTTTACAGAAGTCTGTGGGGAAAAATTACTTTTTGATTTGAGTTATTCAGGGTTTTCAGGGTTATTCAGGGTTACAGCATTCATTGGTTTAAACAGCAGTTAAACACTTAACTCAGAAAACAGTTTATTTGGTCAATAAATTTTTTACTTTGTAAAATTGGTTGAAATTTTGCAAATACTTTGCCATTCATGGGGCTCATAGATTCACCAAAAACACATTTTCATCTGTTTTTGATATAAGAAGGTGCAAAACTTTTTAAACGGTAGTCCATACTTCAGTAGTTGACCTCACGGCGTCATTGTCTGTCTATTATATTCAGGATGAATGCAAGCATCTAAAGCCCCTCCCAGTCTTGCACAGAACTGTATGTTTACACATCAGATTACAGTGAAATCGATTTCATGTGTGCGTGTTATGGATCACTGAGTTCAAGGCTGGAGAGGAGGAGATGTGTGTGCGTGAGTTTGTGCTCAGGTTCTTTATAGATGCCAGTCTGATCTCATGAGAACAAGCTGCACAACCTTTGGGCTTCAGCGGAATGACAAAACCTCTGACTTGCTTTTAATTAAAGCATCACTCGCCAAGGTCACAGTGGAAAACAGTGAGTTCATATATGTGTTGTGTGCACGCACACGTATGTGCAGGGCTGTGTGTGTTTTTTTGTTTTTTTATTCTGGGGTCTGCTGGAAAAACATTCATTAAAATGTGATACAGGACTCCAACAAAGAGCAGAAAAGAACAAAAGCGGGATAAAGAGTTAAGAAAAAAACACATAAGAAGAGAAGAATTTGAGGTGGTTGAAAGAGCTAAAAGTTAAAGGAAAGTTGCAATGAAGGCATCTGGAGAGTGAGGAGCGAAACAAATGGACTACTGAAAAGAAAATATAGAAGGATATAGTGAGGCAAGAGCTTTGATAAAAATGAAAGGAGTGACAGAAATAAAGATGCATAGAGTCTGAAGGCACGGATGAATGTCATCTTCCTGATTTGGATCAGAGGAAGTAAGTGAGATGGTGGCCAAAGGTTTGTCAGTTTGAAATGAAAACTGCAGCTGCAGAGGTTGATGTGGAGAGGCAGCGGGTCCTGCTTCTCTGAAAGATGATGCTACTGTTAAGTGAGAGGTGTTTATTCAGAAAACAGCTGAGGGCTGGAGAAGGCTGTGAAAAAAGCTTGTAGCCTGTCCATCTGATATGAGCTCTTATTCAGAAAGTTGGCGATGTGTTTGTGCAGAGCTGATATATATCTCCTGTCTGAAAACAGTTTCGGGTTACATCTCTGGATGCAGCCGCAAGCTGTGTTTAGGGACAATAGTTTTCCAAGGTACTCAATGCCCTCGGCAGCTACATCAGTCACAGTTGGATGACAGCTTCTGCTCTGCTCAGGGCCAAAGGTCAAGTGCATCTGATTTAAACTTCCAGCTTTGAGCTTCATGCTGCTGAAGGTCCCTCATTTCCCAAAACATCAAAAATCATCCAAGAAAATTGAAAGATCCCATGTAATTTGTACTGAGAAATATAAGTTCTCCACCATCCTTAACTTGCATAATTTGTTGATGATTAACTAATTGTTTTTAGGCATTCCTTTACATGTTTTCTGTCTGTTTTTTTATTGACTTTTTATTTTAATTTTATTTTAATTTTAAAAACCTTGTTTCCCAGAAATGCTGTTTAAAAAGGTTTTGAAGTTATGGTTTTGGGTCATGAAAATCGATTGCAGTCTTTTCCAAGGAAACATGCTACTGAAGTTGCTTAAACAGCATTTCTGGGAAACAATGTTTTACTGTAGTTTATACCTGAGCTGTGATAATGGACACTAACTTGAGTTTGCACCCATTAATATGAGAACTGGACCAAATGAGTGTGATGTCACCCATAAGAAATGGGGCACTTCCACCTCCGACCAAATAGACCTCTTACCTGTATTATCAAACTATCAGTAAAATAGACCCTCCTTTGGCAATGAATGGAATTGATATTCTCAACAAAAAATGCAATAATAAACATATCCATAACACATTCTGTGAAAAAAGGAACCAAACCTAGAGGTGTCATTTATTGGAATAATATATTTGGAAATGTTAAGTTGAATAAAACTTGGATTCTACATGAAAGATTGTGCATAAATAATAAAGTCAAAGAACCCCAACTTTGTGCTTTCCTACTTGATTTTGTTTTCTCTTGATTAATTTTTCTGATTGATATGTTGTCCGTCATTCCTTGATTTGTATATCTTTTACCTACATCTTCCCTGCTGAAATTACTTTAATTATTTTGTGTTAGAAAACCTCCACTCAAATGAAGTCAATTCAGTCGCCATTATGTCGCAATATGGCGCCGTCATGTTAGAGTCAGAGGACATCAGTAAGCAGCGATCGGTCCAAATTGGTCTGAATTATTTCTATGTAACTACTCTCACAGTCAGGAGCGTGCTTGTTAAAAGTCCACTTCTTGAAAGCAGGCAACACAAAATCTCAGAATCAAATGTTTCCAGCGTTCGGCGGGAGACCACGTACATTTATTTAGGCATCTGGTTGTTCAGCTTATAACATTAATGACTTGCACTACAGAAAAACCATCATGAAAGAAAAAAATAGAATTAGCAAGAGGATGTTAAAAAAAAGGTATCACAACAAGAATGGTTCATGGAAAAGTGGAACACAAAGTGAAGGACAACTTTTCAAACCTGAAACACTAAAACTAACACTTTTGATTAAGCTTTATGTAACAATTTTATAGCTGCAAAGGTTCCAGCTCTTGGCTGTATTTGGCAAAAGGGAGGATTCTGTTGCATCAGCAGTGCAATGACATGAAAATGTGAAAGTATATCCGAATCAACACTTTTTTATTCATTATCAGCAAACATTTCCAGCTGTAACTGTCCTTATTTTTCCTTGTCCACGTTGGTCCTTCAGGGTCAAGATTGTGAAATACCCATCAATGCTTGTGTTAGCTTCCCCTGTTTAAATGGAGGAACCTGCCACATTCAGCCCGGACACAAAGAAGAGTTCAGGTGAGCTAATATTGGTTAATGACTAATATTTGTATTCCATATTGGAGAGTTTCTTTTTGCCCAGTTTTGCTGATTTATATATTTAGTAATAGTGTCCAGTAGGGATGTCCGATCCGATCATGAGATTCAGTTTCAGACACGTTGATCAGAATCACTTGTTGTTTCGCGATCAGGGATCAGATCTTTATTTTATTATTTTGATTAGCCCTATACCTGACAAGCTAAGTATTACACATAAAAACTATGCTGGGATTCTGCATATCATGAATGGATTACGACATTTTATTGCCGTAAAACAAAGCTGAATAGTTTGCAGGAGCAGGAGGTGTACAAAAACAGTTAAAGTTAAACAGTACATATGGCAAAATATTCACAGATTTATACTTTGGGGCTCAAAAACTCTTTTAGTAAACATTTAAAACTGACAGCAAGTGTTTCTATCAGTATGTCTTAACGCAAACAACGACATTCTAAGGTATTAAAAAAAAAACCTTGAAGTTTTTGTTTTTAATGAAAATGGCACTTTGTTCTGCTGACAGGGAGACAGCAGCCAATGGACTTCTAAAAAGTGCAATCTCTGGGAAAACGTGTTTTTAAAAAAAAAGAACCGTGTCTCAAAAAAATATAATCAAGGGTTTTATTGATATGAGCTAGCCATTAATACTCATCATCATATTTATGCTACAATGAATGATCAAGTGTTCCTACTAGTAAAAAGTGAACTGTTTTTCGAGTTCATGGTTGCACTATTTTTAATCGACTGTTAAAGCTGTTTCACACAAGTGCACTTTTCAAGTGTATTATGATAAAAGAAGGCTAATAAATAAAAAATCAGGGTCATGTCGAGTTTATTGAATGTATTCATTTTTAAGTGTTACAAAAGTATCGGATCAGGACTTGGTATCAGCGGATATTCGGTGACTTCAAACCAGATTTGGGGGCCAAAGAAAATCTCATTGGGACATCCCTAGTATTCAATTATGTATGTAGGGATAAACAAAGAACAATGACTTTAAATAACATGGATGTAAGTTATTGGTCAGATCTAACATCCCTCTTTATCCTGCTGCCTCTCCCTGCAACTTGGAGGCATTTTGAAACTGTCACTGACTTCTTTTCCCAGGAGAAAATTGACTTTCCTCACCCCCACCCCCCACCCCCCTTCAAATGTAGACTGTGTGATTAGAATAGAGGCATGCTCCACTGAACAATGCATTCAACAAGATAACAACTCACTTTGACCTTATTATGTGTTATCCTGCCTGTGTGCTGTTGAGGGGGGTGGGGGGTTGAAAACAGAAAAAAGAAAAGATGTTAAAGAAAGAGAATGGATTTACAGGAAGTTACTCATAACCTTATCCTCATTTTTCATTCACCCCCACTTTTTTCAAGAGGATTTCTCTTGGAAACGTGTCTGATTTGACCAGATTTTGGTTCCCACACACAATTCAGAAATGTACGGTTTGTACTAGGGGTGGACTATGATTCATAGATCCAGGACATATTTAGCCAAAACTTCAACCAGTGTGACTCAGGGATAAATACCTGGTAGTGAACAGTGCAGGGAAGGTTTTCCAGATTCTTTGGATTTCTTACAAGATAATCAAGAGTCAATTAAATGTGTGTACAAACAAACAAGTACATCAAAATAATCCAAAGGGAAACTTATTAGAACATTCTACCTCACAGTCACATGTCTGTTAAATTAAAAGCATTTCCACACATTGGACTGGAATGATGATTGGTCAGTTTTTGCTGCATCACATGTGTTGTCCGCTGTGATGCACTTGGTCGTTGTTACTTCATAGTAAAATAAACCTTCTGTGCCTCTTTCCATATGGTATGCTCCATATCAATATAATTGTCTTATTTCATTTTGAAGCAGTTTTATAATGGTATAAGTATATTTGATCTCAGACAGATCGATCGGGTTGGGTCTTTGGAATATAAATTGAATTATTGATAAAACAGATTAATCATTACACCGCTATTTTGTACTGAATGAACAAGCACACAGGAATACATTCGGATGGAGTTTTCCTTCAATGTGGTTTATTCTAAGATTCAGAGCAAATGGAACAGCTTGAATTTTGATGTTTTGCTTTGGAGCAAATTTATGGTTTCTCCATCTTCATTTTTTCCTCCTGAAATCATTCAAACATTATAAAATCTTTCCAGACAGCTTTGCTTTCATGGAGTTCAATCTCACACATTCACAACTGGGAGTAGTTCAACACAATCAGTGTTTGACTTCTCAGCTCCAAGAGAGATGTTAGGGGTCAGAGCCTCTCAGCTGCAGGGAGTGAGGGCAGGGGTCTCATTTCGTTTTCTCTCTTTCTTCCAACTCATGTGGGATTTCAGATGGGTTTCTCTCATCTCTGCCTGGAAATACTTTTAAATTGAGTGGAATTGTTTAACAAATGTCTTGGGCATGACATGAAATATTAAACATTGGGTTTCCCTGCCAATTGTCTTATCTAAAAATTTCTTGATCAACCAAAAAAAAAAAATGTTGAGAAGTTTGACTGTATGGAGCATTGGATAGACGTAAAATGTGAGTGGCAACAAACTGCAGACTAAAAACAAAAAGATTACATGGAAAATAAAATCTTGTTACACCTTTAAATTAAGGTGGAATCATTTTACACAGTAAATTGTAGCTGCTTTTTTTTAAATGTATTTACATTTTTTGTTATACAAAAACTCCTGAAAAGTCAGGAATACAGCCTTTGTTTATTTGAACTTTATTATAAAAACAGTTAAAAATCTGCTTGTGCAATCCGAGTTCTTTTAAAGAAACTCTTGCCTTTAATATTGGTATAAAACAGCAGCTGCAATTAAAGAAATTGCCAAGAAATGAAGTCTAGAACAAAATCCTCTTAACGAAGCCTTTGTCCTTTGAAAGCTTACTGCTCTCAGACACTATGGCCTTTAACAAAGTAGTATGGCAATGCAATTAAAGCTCTCTTTAGCCTTTACTGGTCCAGCCTTGATGCTAATGTGCACAGGAACAGCCCAAATAGAATAGGATATGGAAGATAGCAGGCCAGGCCACTTTGACATTTTAAAGTATTTTATATTTAATTTTGAGGAAATTTGAGCAGTCCAATTTGGTTTACAGCAAAGGCCTGTTTCCTAAACTTTATTATTCATATGTCATGATAGATGTCAATAAAGATTTGATTGTTGGAGCTGCTCTCCTTCATCATTTCAGGCAGCATTTCTGAAAGTAAAATTAATAAAAACATTTTATTCTCTTCCATTTTCAGTTTAAAATATACAAAATTTGCATGAAATGAAAGGTTACTGGACCTGGTTTTCTATAGCCCTGTGTATTCAGCTTCCATAAGTGATGTCTACTGCCCACTTGGGGCCTGTCGCTTTCTTTCTGCCCATTTTCTGCCCCCGTCAGGCTGTTTTTCCTCTTTGTCTCCTGATAGACCCCCTTACATCTTAGTTCCACTCCAATCACATTTTGATCTATTGTAAAAGCATTCCCATGTGTCTTTTACTTATGATTATGACATTTTCAGCAAAATCCAAAGTTTCCCAGGACATAGTTTATTAGAAAGTCACCTCTGAGTTGTGGGTGGGACTGTTGGCATGATGTTACACCACCTCCCTTCCCATCCCCATTGCTGAGAGTTTTCTGTTTACACGCTCTCACGCTAGCTTACAGAGTGAGTCTTTAAGTTTTCCTGAACACGGAGACATACCACTATCTTTGTTTAAAGAATAACTTTTTTCAGACTACAACCGAAAAGTTGAGATAAAAACGTTCCACTATTATGTTTTTATTTTTCTGATATCTGCTTTCATCTCATAAAAGTAGGTGAATTCAGGCATGTGTAACAGTTTAACAAAACCTGTAATACAGAAATTGATGAGCTCAGACAAACTGGTGGAGACATCCCATCGGCTTGTAGTTTCACTTAAAGAAGCTTCTTCCGTTGTAAATCCAACCTGAGGAGTCTCCCTAACTCCCTAATGAAGGATGAATAGATGTGGTAAGAATGAAAAAACAGAGAAATAAAAACATTTTCCTCCTTTTGAACTCTTTGTGGCTCTAGGTGTAAAATGTCTTGGATATATACATTTGTTTTATTTTATGTTTATTCAAAGCAATTGGATAGATTTTGACTCTGATAGATAGTTAGGGAAACACATACCTGAGGTGGTATTTAAAACTTTAAAGGACAATACTAGAAAGTCAGACCTGAAGAAAACTGTTTCATTAGATTCAATTTGACTTAGAAGTTCAGCTGAGCAGCTGGTTGATTTTGCTGTTTTGTTTCATCAGAAGTTGTTTTTGGTAGAGTGTATGTTAAGACCATGATAATGCTCACTTTGTGTCTGCTTCTTTGTTTTGTGTGAACAGCTGTGTGTGTCCAGCCGGGTTTGAGGGTCAACGGTGTGAGGTGAACCCAGATGACTGTGAAGACAACGACTGCGAGAACAATTCCACCTGCGTTGATGGGGTCAACAACTACACCTGTGTCTGTCCCCCAAACTACACAGGTGGATACACCCCCACCACCCGACCCCCCCACACACACTCACACACATCACACCATCAGCTTCTACGCAGAATATTCCTGAAACCCTGAGTATTTTCTTCTGCCCTGAGAGGCCACAAGGGTCAGCAAGTCCCCACACTCACACACGAAATCTTATTTTCCACTTTACTGGATGTTAACGCCGTAATGGACAGCCTATCTGCAGTGACCCGAAACAGTTCATGCGGGAGGTTTAAAAAGCAATCACATATAAGAGAAAGTGTGAGGGGGGGGGACAACAGCAAAATTGCAAAAGGGGGTGTCGTGTACCGGGTGAAAGGGAAAATAGACAGAGCAACGGAAAGGGCAAAAAAGAGCAGATAATGGCTGGAAGCTGTAAAATAGAGAAATAGACACACCTTAGAGGAGTCAGGAAAATCTGAACTGAGTGGAAAAATCCGGTTTTACTGTGTCCTCTAATGCTATGTTCTTCTGGCGTTTGAGCTGCGTTTATTATTATGGTAAACAGCTGGCACTTCGGGGCAGTGACGCCATCCAAAACGTCACTACCAAATCTGAGTTCCTGATAGGTTGAAACTGGTTTGACTTTTATAACACATTGAATGGATGCGTGTTTTGTACGTAGAGCCCAAAAAATATCTTCAAAATGTGTGTAGCAATGTGGAAACAATGGCCAATGGCGGTGTGAACGTAGCTTAAGATAAAAACTCAGACTTTAGAGCTCTGTTCTGGACCTTAGTCAGGACACATTCACATCCTCAGCAAGACACACACACTATGCTGATAATATTGTTGACATTATCTTCATCCTCTGACAGCCACTTTACCACACACAGATGCTGCACACCAGCACACATGCACACTCAGAGGAAAATGATCCCACAGCTGGTTTGTTGGGTAGCAAACCTTGACAGAGTCAGTGACCTCATCACCGTGGTTGAGAGGACAGTCAGCTGGTTCCTCTGCTTTTTCTCAAGCTCAGCAGTCACAAATGTCACGTTACCCTTATACTTCACACATCTATGGTACCCACTCAAGTCACATTGATCTACAAAAGACCAGCAGAGTGAATTCATCAGAAATAGTTTCCCTCCTGAAACACATCATCTATTACATCCATTACAGGTTTTATCTTGTTACATGAAGTCATTTATTGGTTTAGTTTGTTCTTTAAACTGAATTTATAAAACATACTGTGTCCAACAATTCTCTACATTTAGCTTGAATTGCTAAGCAATCCCAGAGAATATTAGAGCTTTATGTCAAGTTTAAGCTCAACTGAAATGGATGTACTCATGTCGTATTTGGTAAATCAGAGTAAATTCCAGAGTCTTTCTCAAATGGTTTCTTCAAACCCTGATATCATCCTGACGATGACTGCCGTAATCAGTTGATATTCCATGTGGTTGTGAAGGTGCAGGTGGTGTAGATTTATTTCAAGGAAAACATGTGTAGTGGTGCTGTCTTTTAATTGCTTTTAAAATTACATTTTTTTCAATAAAACGTGTCAGAAATTGCTTCTTTATACTTCAACTCTGCCTTGAACATGCAGCTCAGAGACTTTACTGTTCTAGTTCCAGGAGATTCAACAGTAAAGTGTGCATTGAAATGACATTGAAAAAAGCTGCTGTTGAAAGGCAGAGGAGGGAGGGTTGGTTTGATTTTATTAAAGCTGGCAGAGAAGGATGGAAATGTGTCTGACCTTTGTCAATTCCCTCCTTCTGTTTTTTGGCCAATTCCAGCAAGTCTTTTTTACACAAACTGTTAACCTCTTTCACCCTTTCAGTAGGCGTGTGCATCCTAAGAGAGCCACCAAGGCTGCACAATCGATTAACCTTGACTCCCTTTGCTATTATAGCATTATTTCCTGTATCTTTGTGTGCATGAAGACTTCTGCACTGATCCCAGATCGAGAATGTGTTTTTTTTTAGTTTTGTTATTTTACTTTCTTCCTGTTTAAGTCTGGTTTCAGATTCACTGTCATTATGAGTTGGTAGAGTACATACGGAAACATCATTTTTTTCAATTTATTTTAATTGATAACATAAGTTGTGTCTTATCTTACCCAAATATATTAATTTTAAACATTTTTGTTAAATGTAATAAATAAGTAACAGTGTTATTTCCATGACTTATAACAGAAAGACCATTGTCTCAACTGTTGGTTTATGGATCATTCAAATTTTTTACACTTCTGCAAAAAGACAATCATTTTTAAATACCATGCCATGTATAAGAAGGGCTTAGACTTAGAAGCTTAAACTAACGTTAAAAAAAGCAAAAAAACAAATAATTAGTAAAGCAATTAACCAACAAAAACTAACTAACTAGCTAAATGGGGAGGAGCTAATCCAATTACTATGGTATTTAGCCATTGTTTCAATGGGTGGGTGGATGGATGGATGGATGGATGGATGGATGGATGGATGGATGGATGGATGGATGGATGGAAGTAGGGATGGGGTGACAGACTGACATACAGATGGGAAGTGATGAACTGAATATTTTCCTTCTTTACCAGGTGACCTGTGTGATGAGGTTGTTGATCCATGTCTCAGTGGGTTTCACTCTTGTCAACACGACTCTAAGTGCATCCCTGTTGGTCGCAGTTATAGGTGAGTGGCTGCTTCGTTGTCGAGAGTTAGAATGAATTGGTCAGGTTAAAAGTCACTTTTCTCTATATATGAAATATAAAATGTCCTTAAAGTATGTGAGCTACCACACAACACAGGATTCTTCATATGTCTTTTATTCAACAATATATTATACTGAGCACATATTACCAATCACACTTAAATGATATGTGTTGTGACTCTCATAGTTTATGGATGTCAATTATTCTGTCTTATATTGTCAAGTGGATTTAATAAATATTCTCTCATAGATTTCCCTTCATCACCAGTCTTTCATCACTCAATGCTATGAAAATAAAACCAGAATTGTCAGAAAAAAATGAGTTTGAGTTAGGTAGAAAAATAAAATAAGCATGAATTTGCATATAAAAAAGGTGTAGTTAAAACCAAAATGTTTGTATAGCAATGTACAGGTAGGTAAAAGGTCAGATGAACTGACAAACTGTCCCAGATGTCCCCTGCCTCCACCCTTCAGTTGCTGGGTTGGCTCCTGTGACCTTAACTCATAATAAAGCAGGAAATGCCTCTGATGGTAACAGCAAAGACTAAAACTAAAGTAAACCTATTAAAACAAACATTGTAAAGTCTGTCTACAACCCTACAGGTGGGTTCATCACAACTACATCTCCAAAATGTTGGGACTGTTTTGCTTTTCAGCTGCTCTCCTTAGGGGGTCACCAAATATGCGTTCACACTAACTACCCCTATGTCCTCCTTCCCTAACTACACCCATGCTCCTCCTCCTCGGTCTTCCTCTAGGCCTCCTTCCTGGTTACTCCATCTCCATCATCTTTTTTACCAACATAACCTTGTCTCTCTTCTGAACAGATCCAAATCATCTCAATCTGACTGAAGTTAATAACAGTGCACTTTGGCATTTCTTCTTATATTAAACACAACCATTAGCATGATGGAGACAAATACATTTTAGTACTTTCTAAGTACACCAACTGTTTGTTAGTGTACAAATGTGCATGTTTTTTGCAATAGAACATGCTTAATCAGAATGTAAATCCTTGTTTCTTTTTTTTAGATGTGAGTGTTTACCAGGCTATGTGGGCCAGCACTGTGAGCAGGACTTTAATGACTGTTTGGAGAATAAATGTCGACATGGAGCGGAGTGTGTGGATGCTGTCAACGGATATACCTGCATCTGTAGGAAGGGTTTTAGGTAAGAGGCGTGGAAACAACCCAGACAAAAACACCATTAGGCACTGAACTGTCAGACTGGGAGTAAAATTCAGATGGCACTTCATAATCAGACACTTGACTCAAACCCACTAAGAACATGTGTGTGTGTGTGTGTGTGTGTGTGTGTGCAGCAGATGCAGCACCATGTGGTTAATTATAGCAGAGTCTGTTGGCGAGGGGGAAACAAATTCATCACAGGGACAGAAATGGAAAAAGGGAAAGGGAGAATCATAAGTATGCCGGGAACAAATCGAAAACAGGAGACAGAGACATTTGGAACAGTACTGTATTGCCATTATTCAAAGAAAAGTCCAGACTTCAAGAATTCAATGAGATCCAGAGGGAGGCTTGCCTTTGTAAAAATTCCGTTTTCTAAGTCTTTGCTGATAAAATACATACATTTTGGACTGAAAAATTGTCTTGCCATCTAATTTAGTGCAATTCCCATCAATCATAAAATGAGACAGAATGTAGTTTAATTATCAAAAATTAAGATATAAGCACAAAAACCCCAATTACACTCTCCTGATTAAGTCATCTTCTGTCCAACCTACTCTCCCAGCGGGCTGTTTTGTGAGAACCCCCCACCAATGATCCTGCTGCAAACCAGTCCCTGCGACCAATCAGAATGCCAGAATAGCGCCCAGTGCCTGGTGGTTGCTGGGGAACCTATTTGTCGCTGCATTCCTGGCTATTATGGTGAGAAATGCGACAAGGTGTCAACTGTTCACTTCCTGGGTCGTGATGGCTACGTGGAGCTGCCGGGCGCCAAGCTCCGTCCAACTGCTCACATTTCCTTGCAGGTGAGTTGTTTGTCCCCTACTCAGGCTTTTTTCATTCTATTCAGCATGGTTTATTGAAAAAAGTATGAAGACAATGACTAGTACAAAAACGTAGAAGAACTTAATTCTTTAACTCCGTTTCCATTACCAATGACAAAGAAAGATAGTAGCATATGAAAAAAGAACATTTTGTTCAAAAGCACTCTTTAAAAAAGCATTTTTTTCTTATAAATAACAGCTGGAACTCATTGAAATCAAGCCTGTAGAGTCCTGTTTCTTAGTATAAATGAAGCAAAGCAAATGCCTGCTACACTCTGTTTTCATGGCCCATTGAAAGCCCGTGCATGTGCACAGACACGCATGCAAACACATGTCCGTTCAGGCAGACCACACTTCTATACACCTGAGGGTCCGGCCCCAATAGAGGCGTATTTTCCTCATTTGGAAATGAAGCTGTAACAAGAGAAACGAGAAAAGCAGCCGAGTCGAATTGAAATCGACCACCTGTTAGGGTCCATGAATGTGTTTGCTTGTGCTCGCTCTTCTTGGGAGTTTTCGATGTCAATGCCAAGGCTGGTAAAAGTTTTCCCAGAAAACCTTATGCAAAGAAAGAGGAAGAAGAAAAAGAACTCAAAAATCCAAGGATCACTGCACATCATAAGTCATGTTAAGTTTTTTTTTTTTTTTTCTTTTTAACTTACTTCTCAGTTTCCTTTTGGTCTGCATCCCTGTTTTCTGTTCACCAACTCTGTTTTATCTCTTCCTCTACCTCCACCTCTTCATTTCCTGAGTTCTCACTCCGATTCATTCTTTAGCTTGCTGAGTTTTCTTCTTTTCCAGCAGCTTGTTAGCAGGCGTTCTCTTGGAAATGCTCTATTGACATAAGAGCATTAAGTACTTGGTCCTGTGGCCCCGGTTCCATTTGCAAGATAGTTATCACTAACAAGTGTTACATGTCAAGAGTTCTGGGTTTTGAAGAAAAGAACTATGACTCCGTAGACGTGTGTGGCAACATTGGTTCCCTCTTGGTTTCATTCTTCTCAGGTTAAAACTTGATTTAACTGTTCTTCAAAAGTGAGGTGAATGTTGTGAAGTGGAGGGTGCTTCTGAGAACTTTCATTTCTTGACATAACATGTACACAATGCCATAGACAACAGCGTTCACACAATCACGATCTAATGCACTATGTCTTGAAACCAACCTGCAACCCAAAGAGTTTTCTGTCGCCTACAGTGTTACTACAAATACATTTTGTACATTGATGGCTTTTGCACGTGTAGAATCTTATTACTTTAAAAGAACAGTATTATCAATGATTACGACTCACAATTTTGTGAGAAACATGGTTTTATTTATATTTCACATTCTTTTTTTGACAAATATACAATCTTGTACACAAGTTACAGTGTCCCTCGGTACATTGCGGTTTGCCTTCTGGTCTGCGGTTTTGCAGATTCTTTTCAGTGCATGCAGTTTTTCATGCCTTTTTCTCTCACTCTCCACAGCATGCTGTATTCTGCATCTTGATTGGCTGCTGATCTTGTCACTGAATCGTGCCCTCGCCAGAGTTCTGTCAATATTCGATCAGAAGCTGATCTATATTTTCATTGTATAAAACTGGACTTATTTTTCTATAAAAGTTTGAACTTTGAGAGTTTAAACAAGAAAGAAAAGTGTAAAAATGATCATGTATGTCTTATAAAATGTATAATATTTGTAGTAAGAAGTTGTCTTAAAACATCCGTAATCCTACTTTGCAGATTACACCTTTTGCCGGCTATTCATGTAGCATGTACCCCATAATAAACGAGGGAACACTGGACTACAAATGCATCTAGGCTCTGATGTTCACAGATTTTCCTTTTTTGTAATTCTTTTTTTTATTATTCTTTTTTAACCAATATTTCTCAACATTTGAATATCCTAGGTGGCTACAGAGAGAGACAATGGGATTTTGTTGTACAAAGAGGACCATGACCCCCTGGCTCTGGAGCTTTATCAGGGACATATACGACTCATGTATGACTTCGCCAACTACCCAACAACTACTGTGTACAGGTAAACTATACCAAATACAAAGTGCTTTTATTGCCTAGATTTAAAGTTAAGTTAAAAAATTGCTGTCAATTGCCTTAGAAAATGCAAAACAAATCATGGATATGGCATAAGGCTGACAAACAGATACAAATGTTCACCCACCATTTGTATTAAAAAAATAACAGCTTGCATCTAGATATTCAAATCAACATAAAGTTTAAAGAATGTTGCAGCTTATAAGAACCTGTTGCGTCTGGCTAGCTGACAGTGAACAGGACTAACACGAGAATAAACTCAGCTGCAACAATAGAAGGAATTATATAACTCCTTACTACTGGTGTTTTAATGAGCAGTACAAAAAAAAAAAAAAAAACATAGTTTTTGTTACCAGTCAGCGAAATGTGAAATTTGAAAGAAGCAAAATAGTTGAAATTGGTAAGCTCTCAAAAGGACTCATAAAGACAGGACAAAGATAATGTTAAAGCATCAGCAGAGGGAAAACTTAAAGCAAAGCTTTTAAAGTGAAAACTGCAGAAATTACCTGAAAAAAGTTTGATCCCTATTTTAAAAAGTTACGCATTAACCGCCCTTCAAATTTCAGCTGAAGCTAGAATTGTCTCCCTATTAAAAGTGATATTCTTTGACTGTTCTAAAACTGCATTAAATCAAGAAAGAAGTAAATGTGACTAAAGAAAACTCACATTCACTGTCAGTAACTATGGGAGTTAAGGGGGAATAATAGGAGGCAAACATGAAAAAGAGTAAATAACCATGAAAAGAAAGGGCTTATGTCCTTCACAAACACCAGACAGAGTGAAAGGGTTTGTGTTGATGTTTGTGTGCTGTTTACTGACTCCTATCGATCCAGCAATTGCCATTTTGCTTTGTGTGTCATGAAGAAAGAGCAAAACAAGGACAGGAATATTTTTGTTCCAAAATTCTTACCAAACTCCTGATGATACCAAATCATTTTGAAAACAAAATTATTACTCACCCATGTTAGAAAAATAATGTGAAAAAGGTTGTTCTGGTCAAGTTTTGTGTGTGTTTTTTTTTTTTTTTACAAGTACATTGTTGTCTGAATTGATTGGCCCTAGCAGTATCTAAAAAGTAGGTCAAACAGCACTGAGTGGTGCTTGACTGTAGAGACGTTTTCAGTAGAGACTCACTCCATCCACTCCACGCGTGAATCCTGCGTTTGTATTTGATGGTGTTTTTGTGTTCTTTCCACATTTAAAAGGTATACAAACCTCTGGTTTTTACTGTTATGCGAAGTTAATAAAAAGTTAGTTTAATAACAGCTGCATCATATAGTTTCCACTGCTGTTAACTCATTTGGATCTAAAAAATAATTCAGGGGAAAAAAAGGGGCAATATGTGTACATGAACAGAAAAATAAAGAAATGTGCCCTTTTTACTGGTTAGGGCAATGAAATATTGGAATCTGAAAAAGTCATCAAGGCTTCATTCATTAGGCTACATATCTATAATTGTTCATAAGCATTGCGCTGCGGAAATGACACAGAAAAGACAAAAGAAAGGCATTATTAAAGAGGAAGAAGGGATTAAATCTTTGCAGTGGAAATGATGGCAGGGATGCAATTACACTCCGGTGTAGATTTGGTGGAATGGCTGAGATGATCAAGTAATTATTTGGGGAGGAAAGCCTACAGAGACACAGTGACGGGCTAAAATGACCAGATATAATTTTAATAAAAACCCATCTTAAGCAAAAGCAACTGATTCAAGTAGAATAAACTAAGCAACATTGATTTAAAGGAATTGACAGAAACTGGAAAAGTGAAATGGAGAAAAAGAACTGAAACATGTAGAGATAGGAAATGGATCTATGGTGTAGAAAATGGAAAAAGAACAACAGAGTGCTACATGTACAATCAGTGAAAGCACTGACAACGATTGGCACAAATGTTTTGTTTTTTTTCCCCAATTTACTGTGCTTCAATATCTTCCAAACCAGTTTACATGGTTACAGCATCATGTTTTTTTATATGCAGACGTGGTTAAAATACTAGATGAAGTTCAAACTAAGTCTTTGGATAAAAGAAGAAAATGTTTGAGTGACTTTGAAGTTGGCATGGCTGTTAGTGACAGTATAGTTGCTCTTAAAATTTCAAGAACTTTTCATTTCCAATTATTTTCATGCAAATCCTTAAAAAAGATCTTTGAATTTTATGAAAAAATACAAAAAAGAGAGCTTCCCCAGAGCTTCCTGAGTTGTACTTTTTAAGGACAAAATGAATTCCTGGTTCCAGAAGTCAAAGGGGATTTAAAAACCAGCTTGCAGATGATAGCAAGTGTTTCAAATAAGTACAACTAGTCTATGTCGAACCCCACTCCTGAGCGTGATACACTGACCTTTATTGGAAATACTGGGAGCAACTTGCTTTTTTGTTTTTTTATTAAAGCCATTTCATGAAATATGACCAAAAGGAGGCCTGAACAGTTGGCATTCTCTACTTTGATGTTTCCTTGAGCTTTACTCACAACTGTCCTTACAGGTGGAAATGGGCTGTCTGCGGGCACAAAAGTGGCTCACACAAACTTTTACGATTGGAGACCGCTCGATGAGCCTGTAGAGTGAAAATATTTATGCATATTTTTTTTGACGGGCACGCTGCAGGCGAAAAGTTGTAGTGAACACCTAAACAACACTTGAGGATAAGTAAAGGTAAAGTACATGAGGCAAACATGTCAAACTGACTTTTTTTTTGTACCCCTGAAAGCTGCGTGCTGCAAAGTTACAAAAGTTGTAAAGTTAGTGCTGTTCAAGTGATACGCAAGTCCGGCCTGTTAGTTTGTGTAGATCAAACTGGTAACTTAGACGTTGTGTACATACCCTGTGCAAGCAGCATTTGCACAAAGTCGGTAAGGAGCCAGTGTGCTCCTTAATAAATGCATAAATGAAAAAATAAAAAAAAATGTTTATTTAGCTAGTTAATGAAGTAATTAAATACAAATAAAATGTACTTACTTACAGTGTGGCGTAAGGATAATGTATGACAGCATCACCTATACGCTGTTAGTGCGTGCAACTTACATTAGCCGTACAAATATTTCACGATAGTTTTACCACAAGCACAACAATGGCACGTCCCATTTTCTTGACTTAAGGTGGCCGTATGTGACCTAAAGCGACTGTAAGACACACCTGTGCTCATTTAAGAAGTAGCCCTACCTAACTATGACCCCCACAGACCAAAACTCTAATCCGAAAGCCTGCAGCACCTGTATGGGTACATGTGTCTAAGGCTTCAGTTAGGAACCTTATAGACAAATACCACTCATACAGTTGTCTTTCTCATACTTAAGAAACCAAGTTATACTTTTTTAGACAGTAACTAGAAAAAAGGCCTTTTTTTTTAGTTTTCTATCATCATGTTTGCTGTTGCTCCGGATTCTTCCTTATAATAATATAAAAAAACAATAAACAGGGAAACGTAAAAGGACAGGTTAAATAGAAGAAAACAGAGGAACGATAAATGACAAAAAATAGAATCCAAGTATGTTTTCAGCTTGGAGATGGTCAGATACCAAGGAGACAAAGGCAGAGACATAAGGAGGCGCAGATTCCATTTAGAGCACCCTCATTAGTACCAAATAAAGGGGGTTAGCCAGGACTAGTGTTAAATGAGCGTTTGTGTGTGTGGGTGCGTGGAAAAGAGCGACACCAAGTGTGTGTTTGTTGTGCATTAATGTGGTGGCCTTTACTAAATGTCACACTAATCTCCCGTCAGGTCAAAGAGAGCAGATCTACTGTTATTCATCAGATTGAGACAGAGGGAGGGATGCAGGGATGGATCGATGCATGAGGGGGATGATAAAGAAATGGGTGGAGGGAAACGGTTTGAGGGGAGGGGGCAGCGGACAGAGAGGGATCAGGGAAAAGACACCAGATGGATAGGAGGGACAATGATGGATGCTCACCGGACAAATCTGAAATATGATCCGGAGTGAGTTGTTGTAAGGACTGAAGGGATGAAGAGAAGATCAAAGACAAGATAGTGACACAGATGAGGCACAGAGCAGGTCTTCAGGAGACATCCAACTTCAAAACCATACATTCATACAACATTATCACACAAACACATTCAGGCAGTGGTTCCACTTTCAAAGAAATCCTGAAGTCATCTGTGGTCCGACGCTTATGACCTACCCTTACCTCTTAAGTTACAGATGCACCAGGTATATCCAGAGTGTTCACACTGAACAAGCAGAGAGGGGTTTCTTCTTGTTCTTTTTCTACATTTTACAAGCGCATGTCCACCAACTACAGTTGGAAGAGGCTTAGTGCAAAAAGTCAAAGAGGTGCAAATCTGGTGAATCTCGCTCCAGGACTTTTCTTTCCCAGCTCTATTCCATCTATTAAAGACATGGTGTTATTTAATTCCAGCTGGGCACAAACAGCAAACATAAATTTGCTGAATAATTTACAAATGATGGCTAATCCGTGGTATAAAAGGATACCTTTCATACGTCACTACCAAATTAGAGTCGCTGATTGGTCAAAGTTGGTCTGATTTAGCTATTGAAGACACATTCATTAGGTGTTTGCAGAGGCCAGTGTGATCTTTAGTCCTTGTTTGAATGGCTTACACAGGGGTGGTATTTAGACAGTTCTGATTCATTTTTGCTTTGAAGGAATTTATTTATTTTTTTTTTTATGTAGGTTGATACTTAAAATATGAGATGAATTCATTTTATGTACTAACAAAAGAAGATCTGGAAAGAACACTCATAAATTCATAGTTCATACAAATAAGCCATTTTTTTCAACTCTAAATGTTGTCTGGTTTCCACAACAAATTGTTTGTCAGTAAAAAAAAAAAAAAGTTAAATAGCTTTAATGTGCTTTAACCAAGAAGTATGATTAACACTGCTTAATTCTACTTTATGAGGTAGCAAATGGGAAATCCACCTATTTACTTCAAACTTCAGGGCTTATTGAGCTGTGTAGCAAAAACCACAAGACTCTAATGAGTGAACATCTACCATGAGATGGTTCTTGTATCATATTGTTTGGTGCAGAGCTGTTGAAAGAGGCTCGGTGCTCAAGTTGTCTGACTCACTCATAGCCTGGTGTGGAAACAGCACACAGTGGTCCTGAGACGGGAGGCTGTTAAGCGATCTGGTCATGAAATAGAAAACTAGAGATAACACAGCAGAGCAGAAGCTGGACAGAAGCTGACATACATCTTTTCTCTGTCCTCCATTTGTCAGCCGTCATAGTCTCGCCGTTTGGGTGGTGCTTTCCTGTCAGGTCGTGCTGCTGGTGTAGGAGGTGATTCCTGGTTGTCTGGTGAAATGCACCTGTTTAGCAGCTGAAAGTCACTGCAAAGGTGCACCACTTTGTTAAAAACCGGTGTGAAGGACACATGCATCAGTATGTGAGGAGTTGGGATGGAGAAAGTCATCAATTATATTTGATTCTGCTCCTGATTCACAATGATTTGAACAAAGTAAAACTCGGAAATGCAATTGAAGCTTAATTTTCTTTATATATGTCCTCCATCATGAGAAAAATGCTACAAAAACATGTTCAAAACACAAAGAGCGCCATTTTCATCAGTGTGGCTCTTCGAAAAAATGGAACAGAAAGTATTGAGCCAAAATGAAATTTGAAATGTAATTTTCAGAACTGTTTAACTTCCACTCAAAGTTGCTTGTCCTGCCTTCTCTCATCTGTGCCCACATTTAAGGGAACAAAAAGAGCGAATCATTTCCTTAACAAGTCACTTTAAAACCGCATTCCTGTGGCTGAAGCATAGACGTGGTTCTGGAGCACTTCAGGTTTAAAAATTCTTAACGTCAACGGATACTTTCCTGTAGTGAAACCTCAGGGGCCTGAATCAAGTTTTCGGTGTACGTGGATCAAAACCCAATTGCGCTACATTGAAGAAGAACACGTTACAGTCAGAGGGATCAGACATGGCTGAAAAGAAGAGGAAACGATGGGGATGAAGCAGGAAGTACTTGAGTTTACATTAACTATACAAGTCTCCATTACTGTTGAGCATCATGCTTACCAGCCTAATCTGCACACATGAGCCGTAAAGAACACAAAAATTACACATCCATTTCTCAAAATGAAAAGATCAATACCAAGGCTTGTTCAAAGGGACAAGAAACAAAAATACTTCCATAAATACTTAATTAGTTCAGTTTAAGAGTCCTCCACTTACTTTGGTGTTTCCATGTGAGTTCAGTTACATTAGGAATGACTAGGTGTGACGGCTGTGTCTGTGCTCACGCTTGTACACTGATGAGAAATTGATGTCATTCATGGCTCTGTTTTTACTACGAGTGGAAGTGAGAAAGGGGAGTTCCATTTTGGAATTGATAATAGCACAATTACACGTTTATAAAAATGACAAGAATAGCATCTTTTCTGTGCATTTGGTCTGACTGTTCATTGTGTTTCAACAGTTTTTCTTTTGCAGAAAAACCCATAAACATTTAGAAAGAGACAAATATCTCTGTCATGTTCTTGAGAGTATCCATTAATGAGGTTTAATGTTGGCTTGGCAGATTTCACTCTCATCTGCACAGCTGGTAGTTGTTCATTTGGACACACAGAAGTCAGCTGCTGCCACCTGATGGAGCCTCGGGGTCACGGCATCTGCAGTGCTCAGCATGTCAAGATTTCCCCCCAAAATATATTTTAAAAAATCTATATTTTGGTGTAATTAGCAGTTTATGTGACTGTAGAAACGAAAGAGTAATCACAGCCCTGAGGAAACTGTGGAGGAAGGTGAGGTCTCAATAGTCAGAATATAGGAAACTTCAACCACAAGAAACACACCTGAACACACACACAAATACATTACACAAGGAAGGTGGGACTACTGATCTTCTGTCCCCTACCCCATCCCTGGTGGAGGGAACAGGGCCTTCAGCGTCTCTTGGGTGTCGGTCTCCTGGGCCCGGCGGCCCCCTTCCCCACGCAGGGAGAGGGATCCCTTAGTCCTCTGGCAAGTCCATGAGCGGGGTATTATATTCCATCTGAGCCTGGAGGGTGTCTGTGTCCTTGTGGTGCGGGTTCTGGTCCTTACCCTCGGGTGCTGGGCCCCTTCTGGGTCACAATATTAGGAGTCTGGTCAGGCAATGTACACCTTCGGGGACCCCCTCTTCTCTTGATCATCCCTCCTCTAGATGGGGGTAGCTGACCCCCATCGTGCTCTCTACTGGATCTCCGCAGCTGCCTGGGGCTTTGAGAGGGTCTCCCATGGGGGGCTCCGGCTCGAACCCGGGGCTGGGGTGGGGGGGTGCTCGGAGCTCCTGGGTGGTGGTGGGCGGCTTGACTGGGGTGGGGCGGCTCTCGAGGGTGGGGCTCTTGGGGGTGGGGCCCCGCGCTGGGCCACCTGGTGCGGTGGGAGGGCTGCTCTTCTGGCTGGGCTGGGCCTTGTGCTCTGCGTTTCCGCACTGGGTGTTGGGGGCCCGTGTGGCTCTCCTGCGGGTCCTGGTCTGGGTGCTTGGCTGGGCTGCCGGGCGGGTGGATCTCCTCCGTTGACCCCACCGTATGGGTGCGGGTGTGGGCCCTGGTCGGCGCTGCCGCCTCGGCGGGGGTCTTGGGGGTCTTCATCTTAACATAACATTCACCTGAGCACAGGCGTCGGTTCACCTTTGCACCCTCAAATAGTGTGCGTGATAGAATGTAATGCTTTACATGTGTTGGTTGGTATGCACAAGTGTGCGTGTGAACTGGATGTGGACAAATTTGTGAACACTCTTGGAGCCGGCAGGTATATAACAGCTGAGTGTGTGGACAGGCCCTGCCCATTTTAGACCAACAATCACTATTGCAATGGGTATACGATCCAGCATTTTGTTGCCTGTAGATTAACAACTCTACCTTCCCTTCCCAGTAGTCCTTCTCTAACTTCTATAATCCATTATCTACCCCCCCCACCCCCCACCCCAACTCTCTCCTTTTCCCCCTTTCCTTTTCCGTCCGGTCCAACAAAAAGAACACAATAAATAAATAAATAAATAAAATAAATATTAATAAAGTTTCGTTTAGATTACAAAAGGGGCTTATACCAACATACATTTTGTGTTCGCTATGATTTATAACCCCCGATTGTAAGAGTAAAATCTGTCAAACACAAGAGGCTCTCAGCTCATATCTGTTTGCTCAGCTGTTGGGCAGGACAAGTTTAAAAAAAAAAACAAAAAAACAAAAAAAAAGAATATAGGAAAGATTGCAAGAAGCTAAAACCCAAGAAAAAAGGAGGAATGGATTAAAAGAAAGACAGCAAAGATCATTTTCTATGGTTGTAACAAACTCCTGAACTTCATCCGGTTTGGTATGGCAAATGCATACAAACATTTTTTTTAAAATATTTTGTCATATGACAGTAGAACTGTGAAGTGTGAAAGAAAAAGCCTGGAGCAAGATTTGCAAAGTTGTACCGCTTCTGTATTCCACGCAAAGTCTCAAGTGTAGATGATGGGCATGCGCTAGTAAACATTAGAAGAAGAAGAAGCCCCTCCCTACTGGGTGTGAAGGTGGCTTAGAAGTATCTCTGCAAGCCGCTGCTAGTCAAAGCGTGCTGATGTTCTTCTGTTGGTGAACTGCAGACAAACAGGCATTGTGTCGGCAGCAGACCACCAGCAGAAGGAGTAGATCCATTTCCGTCTTTCTGGTTTAGATGTTCTGCACAGAGGTCTGGCCATCAGAGGCCTCATCATCTCTACCACCCAACCACCTACATCTCTCTGCCTCTTTGCCCCCTCCCCCACTGCTGCTCCCCCCCTTGTGTCAGCTTTGCCAAACCACTGTCTCTGTAGCTGTCTGTGTCTTTTCCAGCAAAAACCACTTATTTCTAGAATTCAAGACGCACACTTTGCCGGGTCAGGCGCAGTGCACAAGGTCACCATCTATGTTTTTGTGCAAATTTCTCCTTTTAGTAAACATTTATTCTTCTGTAAAAATAAATAAATAACTTGAGTAAAAATATCCTTTCTTAACCATGGTGGTCTTTACTGATTCATTCCAGCTTTGAAACAGTTTGACCCCACAGCTTTAACTCATTAGAATGAACATAGCGCCAGCTGCAGACCCAGGATAGGAAGCAATAACCCGGATCAAGCGAGTATTTTAACCTGTTCCAAAGAAAAACTGCAGGCAGAGTGTGATGTGTGTGTTTTTGGCCTGATAGTTGTACTTCAGCACAGATTTCTCAAATTTCTTGTTCATTTAAGTCTTCAAACCCAACAAAATATAGAGGAATGTTTGACTCAAAGATGTTTGGAGCCTGTTTTCTGTCTTACATTGTTTTATCGTTGCTAAATCTGTCTTGTATAGAATTCTGCAGTCATTTGTTATAATCAGAACCACACTAAAAGTTCGTCTTTTTCTCTGTGTGTGTCTTACAGTGTTGAGTCTGTGAATGACGGACTTTTCCATACAGTTGAGCTGTTGATTCAGAACCATTCTCTGAGCTTGGTGGTGGATAATGGCGCCCCGAAGAGCCTGGGCAAGCTGGCGCGCCAGCCCTCCGTCGACCACAATACTCAGCTTTACATAGGAGGTAAGCGTACACATTCATGCAAACGTGCAGAGCCTGCAGATGTTGTTTTTGCCTGCGCTTTGCTGCTTTTTTTGTGGTTCAGCTTCACATGTTTTCCTCAAAATGGGCACATACAAATATAAGAACCAGAAACAAGCAAATAAGCACATACACACAAAGACACACACAGACACACACCATGATTGTGGTGAGGAAGTAGAAAGCTGTTTTTGTTCAACCGTTTCTCAAAAAGGAAGGCAGAAACGCCTCTGGAAGCACGCAGCCTTTTTCCACAGTTGCTTGAGAGAACCAGGATGTTATTATCCTCAGAAGCTGTAAAGCCATATTTCAGCAGAAACACTGATCTGTCTGTAAGAGCCAAGCAAAAAGAGAAAGCAGCAACTCCAGTCTGTCTGACGCAGAACTTCACCTCAACCTCTTATTTCCATCCCATCATTTCTTTGTTTTATGCTCCTTTCTGTTTCTCAACCAGGTTTTGTCTTTCACATTTCATCGTTCACCCGTCTCATTCTCAGGGGTTCCGTCCCATGTGGTGGCTTCGGGCTTACGTCCTGGCCCTGAGCGCCCCCCACAGGCCTTCAACGGCTGCTTTCACAACTTTCGGATCAACGGGGAAATTCAAGACCTGAAGTTTGGATCCACTCAAGAAAAGCAGCCACAGTCACAAGTGGTTGAAGGCAGGGTAAAGATTTTGTTCTTGTTTTTTTGCAATGTTGATTACATTATTGTATATGAAAGGCTTTCTGTCAGAGCAGCATGCTTGTACTCAATTTTCTTCTCCAAAAATGCACATCACAGAGGTGAATGTAACCTGAGCTGCTGATAGTTTCTTGTACAGTACCATTATAATCTTAGTTACAAATGATTTTTTATGTAATTTATGGGAGGCAACATTATTTATTACGTCAAAATTTATTACACTGTTACTTTTTTATCTCTCCTATAGCCTTCATGTTCTTTCATATTTGACTTTGTTTCACAGAAAAATGTCTGTTTTTCATACTTTCATCCCTAAACAGCTTCAGATGTGTGGCCTCAGTAACTCCCACATTAACAGGGAGCAACTTATCGTTTATCAGGGTAAATCTCCCTAAGCATTCGTTCATTTTTGCTCTTCTCGTTCCCTCACTAGGGCGATGGCATTCTTGTGGGGTGTCATTCTTGCAGCGTGTGCGCACAGGGAGCCTGCAGAGAAGGAGGGGAGACGGGGGTCACTTGTCAGTGCCCTCCAGGACAGAGTGGGGTTCTGTGTGACGAGACAACAGCCCCTGATCCTTGTCAGAACAGCAGGTGAGGCAACCTAATCTAGAGTTTGCCACCCACAGTTGGAAGAGGCTTGGTGTGAACTGTCAAAGAGGTGCAAATCTGGCTAATCTTGCTCCCTACTTTTCTTTACAGCTCTATATATGAATGATGGTATATGAAAGACATGTCATCATATAATTGCAGCCAGGCACAAACTACAATTATTTATTTCTCCTCCGTGATCAAATTTGATAGGGTTAGCACTTCCAGGAATGAATTCATACGCTGCTACACCGCTACCAAATCCAAGTCCCTGATTGGTCAAAGTGCAGGCTGGTTCAGAGGGTTCAGTGCTGTGCGTTTTGTACGTAGAGCCTCAAAACAGTCTATAGAAAAGTAATTAATTAGATTATTTAAAAGTAATTAATTTGATTAATCACACTTTTGGATTGTGATTAATCACAATGAATCATAAAAAGTCCAGAGAGAACATTTATCCTTCATTTTTATTGTCTGAAATGTTTTAATTTGTAAAATGTTAACTCAGAAATTCCAGAAATGTAATTTTTGTGCTAAGATAAGAAGAACTGTAAAGACTTTATGTCTGCAGTATTACTCCAACAACACAAAGATGCTGACAGACAGCCATGAGAAACAAACGTTGTGTTTCTGCACTTTAAATGGTCCAGGTGAATACTCAAATCTGATTGGCTGCTGGGTGTTGATGCGCATCTAAAAATGCAGTTCCGGTCACATAGACAAAATGTTCTATATCACAGCGCAGGCTTCTGTAAAACAAACATTTTCTTTCATCTTCTGGACAGAAACAAGTGGTTAGAGATGAACTTCCTCTCTTGAAACGATGCTTCATTGAATCTATTGCGACAATCAGCACATTTATTGCATCACTTTGCTGCTGCAGTGCAGGTCTGCGATGCTTTGTTGTGTTACCGTGACAACGCACCACCAATCAAATAGTCTGCCTTTTGTGAAAAAGTGGCATAAACTGAAAAAATAACAAGAATAAAGTACTAAATTGATTGAATATTCATTTCTTTTGTAAGTGACCATGTTATAAGCAGGGTAATTCCTGCCAGTGTCATATAACAAAAAAGTGTGCATTTTCAAAATTAACGCACACCATGGAAGCCTGAACCTTCCGACGCAAAGCGGAAGATGGTCGCTTCTGATGTGTACTTAATTTGTGTTAACGGCTTTTTTTTTTTTTTATTAATCATGACCATGAACATGGACAGCCCTAGTTTACATAAACTTTTCACACAACATAGTTGCTTAAACATGCATTTGTGAGAGCGGTGTGAACATAGCTTTTATAAGAGTGAAGAAGACGCTGCCCCGTTTCTGACTTGTGAAATCAGCATAGAAATGTCCTCATGCATTTTGGCACAGGTTGTAAAACACAGCAAAACAAAACAAATGCTTCCCACAGAAGGTTGTTTTCCTCTTGCTTCTTAAAGTAGCCACATTTGAACCCTTTTCTCTTGAGACAACTGTGCTATTTTTAAAGTCCTTTGAGTGACCTTGTCTAATAATTGTTCATATCTTGTATATAAACATCAGAATAGGTACAGACCATGTGACATGACAGAGGTTTTGAGGGAAACTTTTTACCTTCACAGTTGCAAATGTGTGCTGTGTTTAGGACTCTGTGGCTTTTTTTCTCAAGATTTGGTATCTTTAATTAAATTAGTTATCAGATATTTAAATGACTCATGTTGTCCTACAGCATTGAAAAAAACATGTTTTTATCCGATGCATCTGAAAGAGATGCTGCCTCACGTTTGATAAATTCACCTTTTTGTTCTCATTTAAATTGATACTGCAGAGAACGTTTAATTGAATTGCATCATCCAATTAACTTTCTTACAACAATCTTAATCTTTGCAGTTTTTCTTCTTCTTCTCTTGAAACAGATGCCTTCATGGTTTATGCAAGCCAAAGGGTCAGTCTTACAGTTGTCAGTGCAATGACGGCTACCAGGGTCAGTTCTGCGATCACCAGGAGGAGCCTGCAGCCTGTAGGGGGCAGCACTGCGGACAAGGGGAGTGTCGTGTGACAGAGCTAGGAAAGCCAGTCTGCCACTGTCAGCCGGGCTTCACAGGACCAACCTGTGATACAGGTGGGAATCCTGCAAATGACGCAAATAACACGAGGCTGAGAAAAAAAAGGCTTTAACAGAAATGTTGCTCATCTACATGCAGAGCTCAAGTGTCCGGGGACAATGGTGCGGGAGCAGCTGAAGCGGCACCAAGCCATGAGAACCTGCACGACCGTTAACAAGATCCCGCGCATGGAGTGTCCCAGATATTGTCCAGCGCCCCCTGGTGTCTGCTGCGGCGTCAGCAAGACCAGGCGGAGGAAGGTGGTCTTCCGCTGCACTGACGGCACCTCATACTCAGAGGAGATGGAGACCCCTCTGGAATGTGGCTGCTCCAAATGCCCGTTGTAACAGCACAGCATCCCGCCGGGTTGTTCTGCAACACACACCGCTGCCATTTTGTGAGTTCTTCCAGGCTATCTGAGAATTTTCCACGCTGATGAGCACCAGCACTGCGCCGTCAATCATCCTGTTCAACCGCCGCCACTTTGTTGTCAAGAGAAGCCGCAAAATAATGGAGCTGGGACATTTTTGTGTGATTTTTGACAGAGAGAAAATATATTGTAAGATATAAGTGAGAAACATAGAACTTATTTTTATTATGGATTTTTTCTAAGATAATAAATGGACTGATAACTTGTTTTAATAAAGCTGATTATACAATGTGTTACATAGTAGAAAACTGTATTTTCTATTTTGTAAGAAGGAAAAAGTACACGCATTAACATTCCTTGAATGCATACAAATATGTAAGTGTAAATGTATAGGTTATGTACCCTAACCAAATGAATGATGTATCTTGTGAGTGTTCTTTCATGATGTAAATGTGAGTGCTGAAGCTGCGAATCAGAGCTGGTTCTGCTCTGAAGTACAGGTGGCAGTCTTTTAACGGTCTCTGTTGGAGGTCCGTCCTGCTCACCAGCTTTTCTCTGTAACAGACGTCATCCTCACACGCCAGTTCACGTAAACAACTCATTCCACAGAGACGGTTAAACACCTTTTGTTTTGTGTAGACTTGGAGCCTCTTGAAGTGTAAAATAAAAAAATCTGGGTTTCCATTTACATCAACAATGATAAAAAATCACATTTTAAATCCCTGAGTCGGAACTTAATAGCCTCTAAAATTGAAAAATCTGAAAAAAAACGCATGTGTAAAGAGTAAGGTTGTTGTGGTCCAAACACAGCACACTTACAAAAATACTAAACTGTTAAGTTTATTTTCACCATTGTTGCCTAGAAATACTAGCACATCATGAAGTACGTTGTTGTTTGTCAGAAACATATGACTTGTGGTAACGTTGTCAAGTTTGAACTCTATTGTGTGTTTTTTCCGAAGCAAACGTTGGCATTGCTATGCAAGTGAGGTCATCCTCTTGGACAATACAATCAAAGTTCCGCCCCAAAGGAAATGATGCTGGAACCACCATCCCGGCCGCACTCATCTCAACAGATTGTGTTTGTAGGTTTGATGAAATGCAAAGAAACGTCAAAATCAGAGACGCCTCGATCACGCTACAGTGCTTTCACTGTCAAACAGTAACAAGTGTGTCGAAGTCTAATGTGAAACTGCAGATTGAACTTTTTTTTTTTATTTTCTCCTGGTGCATCCATTGTGTCACAATCAAGTTTCCACACAAACGTCTCTAACGTTCAGGGAAAGGAAGTGTTCTGCAGCTTGCTTTCACAAATACACTTTACACAGGGAAGTGCTGCACTCTGAAAGGGTAAATAAGGGAGAAGGAGAAGTACTAGTGAAAACAGCTGTGTGAGACCGTCTACAGCTCTTATCATTTGGTAACCTGACAAAACTCCTATGAGCATTTTGCAGGAACGTCGTTTTATAGTTAGCTTTTAGTACCGACTTTTTGAGTTGGATAAAGTTCTTCCAGCATTTGACCAAAGGACCAGAGTGCTCCAGTCGCTTTACTTTTCGGCATATCCCTTCAGGGGTCACCACAGCAAATCAGCTTTCACTGGTTTGAATGTTTGCTTTGGCAGAGATTTTTACGCCGGATGCCCTTCTCGACACAACCCTGTAATTTATCCAGGCACAGGGAGACCCAGACCAGGGCCCCCTCGTGCCTACATAGGCAGTAGTGTGAACATACTCATTTATGACTCATTTAATGATCAGTTTGATCAGAACTAAGAAACTAAAAAACATGAATGAACTGTAACTAATACAATAAAACATATAGCAGACAAATACGATGTAACTACTACTGTACTGTAAGTATTATTACTTTGTTTACAACCCATGCAAAGTACTGGCACACAGTAAGATGCAGCTTTGCTCTTTGAGGTTTGAAACATATCAGTGTTCTGCTTTCAGTCATTTATGCTTTTCTATTTTTTTTTTTTTCAAAACGTTCTTTCCTTTTGGTTGCTGACAACCAACCACCACCACCCAAAAAAAAAAAAAAAAAAAACAGTTTCCATCATCGGTCGTCTCTGTTCTTCATCTGATTGCTTCCTCGTTGCATTCATGCCTGCTTATCCTGGTTTTTCTTTATGAACAGAGTAAAACACCTCAGTTACTAGTCATAATAATGCAAATAACTGTAGTCAGTGACTTTTGTTGTATAGATCCTAAATTTAAGGTCATGCTATGTGATTCTTAACTGATACTTGTGTTGAATGATGAAATTAAACAAACAACCAAACTACACTAATATTCAGTGTCATAGTTCCATATGTCCATTAAGTGCAAACTAAATCATTCATGATTTTTTTCTGCAATTCATTTCATGCAAATTTGATTGATTGGTTTATTTCAAGCATGTATTGTAGACAGTACAAAGGGGAAAAATCACACAGATTTATCAAACTCATCACAGAATTAATGAAATGTTATAAAAAAAAACATGAACTGAAGAAAATATTAGTGATGGGCCACATTTCTGCATGTTTTTCAACATATGCTCTGGCATGTTCTAATTGGCTGGACACACCTGAAGCATGTAATCAGTCATGATTAGGAGACACTGTGTTCCCTGAGATTTGGAGTTGCCTATCCCTGCTCTGAAATTGAAAAATTGAACGTTTTGATCGATACATGTCACAGCCAATAGAGGGCACTATAGGCCAGATTTTACCACATTCAACATCATTCAATGTCAGCTGCACAGTAAGTCCTCAGAAAAGCAAAGTAAATATTTCTTCTGGAGCCTTTACTAATGGAAAAACGTTATAGTAATAAAAAAATAAAGTTTATAGAAACAAAAACAACTAAAAGTTCAGGAGGCCTCCAGTGTATACATTTCTGCACCATTATTTTATTCTTTCATTTGAGCACTCGCTCATGACAACAAAAATAATATTCTTAGACGTATATCAGGTGTTTAATGCTAAAGAAACATCAGTTTCAGTTTCTATAAACTTTGTTTAGGTAACAAACCAGTGAGAAGTTACTGTGTGACTCGGAAGGTCATTAGTTGATGGATAATGAAATCATTAGCATCATGATCTTCTGTTATTATAATATCTCAAATACACACTACGGTTTTGTAAAACAACATTTAAAACATAATGAAAGATTTAAAAAAAGAAAAGATTTCTTGAATATTCCTTTATTTACTTTTTTTCTCTTAACTATCAGTTACTTTAAAATTTATGCATTTTTTTCTAAAAAGAAAAAAAAAAACAAGATATGTTGAGTAGAGTTGATGACTATTTGCAATACTGAGTGTAAAATGGATGATGAGTTACACTGACACCCAGTGTTAACAATAGGTACTGCAGCCTGCGCCAAAACCAGGGAAGTCTTTCGTTTTGGTTGTCTTCATGTGACTTTCTGGGTTAAACCAGGCTTTGAAAAATGTGTTTCTGCAAAAGAAGTATTCATTTGACAGTTATCAGCAGAAATGATTCTGACACATTCTTTTCATAAACATTTAAGCACAAGAAGTTGTTTCACTTAGCTTACACAAGCTCCTTCATCAGGGTGTGGATGGAAAGAGGAATGGAGGAGGAGTGGTCTTGAGGGAGAAGTGAATGTTCTAGAGGTGAAGAAAGTGTCAGATAAGGTAATGAGGTATAATGGTGAATGTTGTCTGTGGTTATGCCCCACAGACAGGATGTAAGCTGGAGGAAGAGTAAATCTAGAGGGAGATAGATGAGACGATTTTGCTAAATAAAGAAAATGGCGGTGGTAAAGACATTTTCCAGAAAAGACAGGAGAGTGTTGCCCATTGTGTTTGCCCATTTTGGCATAAGTGGGCTCTCAGTGGGCTGTCTTGCAATACTAGCCAGCCTGCCGGTCCAGCAGAGCAAGCAAGTTCCGTTCGCCCAGGGGCCGGTAGAGCTAGCAGGTTTGTTGCCCAGGCTGCTGGTCCCTCGGCAGCAGAGCCAATGTGGGCAAACTCAGGTGGGACCACCACAGAAACTGCAGACAAACCCAATTGGGGCCCACATATTCTGCCCACTTTTAAGCCATATGAGGTGCACTTGTCCATTTTGGCTGGGTAGTTGATGAACCTTTGGCAGCAGTTAAAGCCTCAAGTCGTTCTGAGTATGACCACACAATCTCGGCACACCTTTCTTTGGACAGTTTGGCCCATTCCTCTTTGCAGTATCACTCAAGCTCCATCAGGTTGGATGGGGAGCGTTGGTGCACGGCCATTTTCAGATCTCTCCATCAATGTTTAATTGGATTCAGGTCTTGGCTCTGGCTGGGCCACTCATTGACAGAGTTGTTCTGAAGCCACTCTTTCAATATATTGGTGGTGGGCTTTGAATTATTATCCTGCTGAAAGATGAATCAGTCTGAGGTCAAGAGCGCTTTGGAGCAGATTTTCATCCAGGATGTCTCTTCACGTTGTTTCAGTCAGCTTTCCCTCTATCCTGATGAGTTTTCCAGTTCCTGCTGCCATCCCCACAGCATGATACTGCCACTGCCATGCTTCACTGTAGGGATGGTATTTAGTCTGGTGATGAGCGGTGCCTGGTTTTCTCCAAGCATGACGCCAGTCATTCACTCCATAAAGTTCTATTTTGGTCTCGACAGACCACAGAAGTATGTTTCTCATGGTCTGAGAGTCATTCAGGTACCTTTTGACAAACTCCAGATGGGCTTCCGTGTGCTTTTTAGTAAGAAGGGGCTTCCGTCTGGCCACTCTGCCATACAGGCCTGATTGGTGCAGAGCTGCAGAGATGGTTGTCCTTCTAGAAGGTTCTCCTCTTTCCACAGAGGAACGCTGGAGCTCTGATAGAGTGAGCACTGGGTTATTGGTCACCTCCATGACCAGGGCCCTTCTCCCCCAATCACTCAGCTTAGATGGCCGGCCCGATCTAGGAAGGTGGTTCCAAACTTCTTCTACTTACAAATGATGGAGGCCACTGTGCTCATTGGAACCTTCAAGGCAGCCGAAATGTTTCTGGACCCTTCCCCAGCCTCAAGACAATCCTGTCTCGGAAGTCTACAGACAATTCCTTTTCTTTTAAGCTTGGTTTCCAAATCATGTCCAATCCACTGGACAGACCACAGGTTGTCTTCAATTCAGCAGCTGAAACATCTCAAGGCTCATCAGTGGAAACAGAATAAACTTCAGCTCACTTTGGAGCTTCACATCAAAGGCTATGAATACTTATGTACATATCATTTTTCAGGTTTTTAATTTTTGTACATTTGCAACATTTTCAAAAGAACTTTTTCAACATGATCAATATGGGGTGTTTTTCAAAGAATTTTCAGGAAAAAAAGGATTTAATCCATTTTGAAATAAGGCTGTGACATCATAAAATGTGGAAGAAGTGAGGCGCTGTGAATACTGTTCAGATGCACTGTATAGAAGTAGAGTGAGAAACATACATTGCATCTTTTTCAGGTTCAATCTGAAAAAGATCAGAGGTCACAAAGTGGTGGTTGGGTACAGCAGCCGGACAGCATAGACTGGTGATGTGAGGATAACTCTGGGGTGGAAAAGATGAAGAGGTTAGGGTCAGAGTTCACTGTCTATCACCATTGTGCTCGTAAATGCAAGACCCCACAGAAACAAAATGGATGAACTACAATTGCAGCTTGCCTACAACTGCCTACAACTACAACTTCTTTTTTTATTTTTGTGTCTCTTTAGGGGTTCTGTAACTGGCTCTTGTAGAAAAGATTACTTCTCAAGAACAGTAACTCTTGCCACGCTGTGCTGGGCACTGACATGATCATAGGTCAAACAATTGTAAAATGAGCATTTTCTCAGTGATTGATGAACAGAAACCACACGTTTTCAGCAAAATTATGGCCACCTGGTTCACATTGTATTTGTCTACTTTGTAAAAATATAGTTTAAAATTGTGGAGCTGTGAAGCAAAACATCTAATATGCCCCCCCCCACACACACACACACACACACATAACACACATACAACCCATTGCTTTCTGCCCATGAAACCAAAGTTCACAAGTCAATTGAATAAATAAGCCATCAGCTCACTGAGACAGTCAAGTTACTGTGTCAGTCACAAAGGTAAACGCTCTTCTGTGTCAACAAATATCCTTTAAATTGGAGTTTTTTCTTATTGTGGTTTTATCATAGTCACTGTTATGATTAGTGAATGGTAGATTGTTGTATTTGAAACCACTTTGCTATTTGTATGTATTCATTGCTTGTAAGAATATTTTTGTGATGCCTTGTTTTCCCACCAGAGAAAGATGATGGTCAAACTGGGGATTTTGCTGCTGTGTGTGACCACTGTTCTCTGTCAGCCGGCTGATGTCGCTCCTCGGTACAAAAAGTTTATTGAACAACACATTAACACAGGGATGAATGCCAACCGGTGCGATGCAGAGATAACTAGAAGAGGCATTGCCAAAACCAATAGCAACGACTGCAAAGAAACCAACACTTTCATCCGCGCCAACACTGGACTGGTCAGATTAGTTTGTGGGAATGCCGGCGTGCGGGACGGCGACTTTACCAGAAGCCTTCAGCCCTTTGACTTGGTCGTATGCGAACTGAGAAATCAAGGAGCCAGACTGCCACGCTGTAACTACAGAGGCCGATTGACTACCAGATACATCAAAATCAAATGTGAGCAAGGCTATCCGGTCCACTTTGATGGCGACATCATGCTTGTGGACTAGTGATTATTTGATGTAAGAGCTGATGTCCTGATCAATAAAAAGGTTTGACTTGTTGAACAGTTTTTATTTGTTTGTTTGACCCATTACCCTGAGGAAGTGGAAAGCAGCGTCAAACCCTCATTTTTATGTGTTGAGCAGGGTGTTCTGTTTTTGAATCTTTAGTATAATTGATGCATGAAATCAGTTTCACAATGTTTGAATCAGAGGTCAGATCATGTTTAAAATTTACCATTATTTGCAATTTGACTTACACAATATCGCTCCTGCTAAAACATAAAAAAATAATAATCCATTAGATGTCAGCTTTTATAAGATCGTCTCCCAGATTAAAGGTGGATATTATGTTTAATCAACATCAACCAATAGGGACTGGGCTTGAAGCATCATGCTTATCAAAGCCAATCCAAAAATACAATTCACACAAAAGTTGACAGGTATACTACAAATATTAAATTAAAATACTTAACAGAATACATATTTAAATGTACGAACACACACACACAACTTTCAACCTTCTCAATTTCAAATGTGTGCTGTGCTTGGGATACACACTATATTACCAAAAGTATTGGCTCACTCATCCAAATGATCAGAATCTGATGTCCTAATCACTTGGCCTGGTCACAGGTGTTTAAAATCAATCTCTCAGGCATCCAGACTGTTTTCACAAACATTTGTGAAAGAATGGACCGCTCTCAGGAGCTCAGTGAATTCCAGCATGGAACTGTCATAGGATGCCACCTGTACAACAAATCCAGTCGTGAAATGTCCTCGCTCCTAAATATTCCACAGTCAACTGTCAGCTCTATCACAACAAAATAGAAAAGTTTGGGAACAACAGCAACTCAACCATGAAGTGGTAGACCACATAAACTGACGGAGAGGGTCAGCAGATGTTGGAAGCACATAGTTCAAAGAGGTCGCCAACTTTCTGCACAGAGCTCCAAACTTCATGTGTCCTTCAGATTATTACAGAGTATTACAGATTAGTACATGATTATTAAAGATTATTACAGATATTTACATGAGATTTTCCAGAGCAGGACTGAGTATAAACACTAAGACATTTATAGAATGTTATTTTTACAATTTTACAGGTACATCCTACATAAAGAATAATTGAAGACTTGTACAGAAAAGCCATAAGTTTGGATGAAGTGCAACCAAAAATGTCTGAATTTCCATTGTCACTTTTCTTCAGTATCTTTTTTAAACTTCTCATTATCTAGACTATATGACCTATTTCAAATATTGAGGTTTTCTTCATACCAAAAAAAAAAAAAAGGTTGTGTTTGCTCACCATCAATGTGCTGTGTGTTTTCATGTTGCCCTTTTTGTTAACAGAACCTTGAACAGTGTCAAAGTCCCTCTTTTTGTGTGATCATGTTGCAGGGGGGAATGTTAAAAGTCCCTAGGGATTGAAGCACTATTAGCATTTAAAACATTGATAAACTTCTGCTGGGATCAAACTGATTACAAGTATGACTTGATTTTAAAAAATTGCAAAAAAAAAAAATTTACAAAAAAAAGAAGCATAAAAATGATCACATTTGGTCTCTGATCACAACGATACCTTGAAGGGCCAATACCATGTATTTTTGGGGACTCTTTTCACCCCCAGAAGTAAAACAACTCGGTCTCCGAATCACCGTCACTGTCTTTCGCTCCTTGTGGGTGACAACCAAATCATGACATCAGCGAGAATTACTCAAAAATGCGTGAATGGATCAAAATACTGCTTCGGAGTTCTTTATAGTGATGAATGAATGAACAGTGTAAAACACTTCAAAGCTCAAAAAGTTGATTTTTCATGGAATTGGCCCCTTAAGACTCATGTAAAATGAGTCTTGGTAAACAACTTGTATTTTTTATTCAGATTACTTGATCTTCTGTCACAAGATGGCAGCAAAATATAGTAAGAAAGTATAGTATGTTGAAAAATAAACATGCAGACAAGTAAGTTGCCAAACTGGGACACTTCTATGTGCAACTTAACTCTTCAGATTCTGACAAGCTGAATTCTTGTAGTGATTTGGAATGACATCCTGAAACTAAAACATGACTTTAAGGTTGTGTGTGTGCATGTAGGCATTTCAGGCTATTCTAGTACTTTTCTACTACCATCACCCCACTGCTATATGTTTCATTCATGCAAATTAAAGACTATATGATATCTAAATGCTGCAGGACATTTGATTTCTTCATCTGATAGAGGATTTTCCTGGTGAATCTGCAAATTCCATCTTTTTATGATTGAAGATTTTTTTTCTGTCTCGTATCCTAAAGCAGTCAGAGGATTGATGTCAAAAGTTGTTTGATCTAAAAGCTTTTCTCAGAGGAGAATTGTTTTTTGTCTTGATGAAATTACTTAAAAGGTAATTGTTGATAGTTGCTTTGTCTTTCTTAAACGTGCTAGCTAGATTTGTATAGTGCTGTGTTTATGCCTTCATCACATGCACCTGTGTGAATTGTCTGGCCCCTGGCGAGTCATAGAGAGGAGGGGACGCATCTTCAGGGTTGCAAAGGTGGATCTTACAGTTTCCTGAGGCTCATGCGGCCAACTCAAGGTGTGTCATTGATAATGAAACGTATGGTTGCGTGTGTATGATAATTGCATTGAGTAGAATTTGTAAGGCTAATGTCATTTGTGCTCACTTATACCCACTGTTATGCACACAGCAAGGCATGTCCTGCGCACAATAAAAAATGTATACTGAACTTTAAATAAAATGATCATATAAACCAGAGTTGGTTATTAGGTCATTGACGAGGGACATATGGGTAGATCGCGGTCCTTAAAAATAAATGTTATTCTAAATCTGCCACTGAATAATCATCTTCACCTTGAAGTACGTCACTTGGTTGACATGCAGAATGGCTAATCAAACATCCTCTGATACAAACGACACTACACATGCATGCGTAACTATACTGACCGCACATTCTGTTTGCCAGCAAAGAAAGTCTGCCAGCTTGGCTGCGCTCTGTGTCTGCAGCGGAGGGCCGCTCCGATCAACAGGAGCATTTATTGAGGTCCAATCCGGCCTGGGTGCCTCCCTCCTCAAGCGAGACTGAGACACCCCACCTGACCCAGCCGTGCCAGATAAAACACAGGATTGTGTCAGGAAGGGCCATCTGTGCAAATCAATGAAAGCTGACTCGCTGTGACAACCTCTGATGGCGTGTGCTGAAAGGTGAAGAAGAAGTTAAAGCTCCGGTGTTAAAGGGTTAATGTCAGTGACGAACGTCCAGACATTTATAACCTCAGCTTGTGTTCAACAACGCTTGAGCCAACTCTTTGCCTCCTTACCACCCTATAAATGTGTCATAGACCTCTTTCTGGGAACATAACCCCTAAAGGAAGATTGTGAGCCAGTACTTTCAGGAGACTCTGCTGTGGTGGAAAATGTTTGTGCTTAACCAAAAGATGACCAGTTTTCTGTTGAGGTGCAGAGTTTGGTATGTAAGCCCAGCTTTGTGGTGTGAAGATGACCCTTTACCCTTTCTGTTGTAACATATAATGCTCATCACAATGTCCTAAAGAGGTGGTCTGACGAATTCTTGTGCTCTCCTCTACCCCTGTGGGCGGTGGCCCCCCTCCATTGTGTGGATCATAAAATGACTTTTGTCTAAATCTCATCAGATTCAAGCACATTCAAGGATCAAGCCAGAGATGGATTAAGAAATGTTGATAAAAATACTCACCGTATTCACTCAGGTTGTGCCGTCATTGTGCAGTATAATTTCTACAATCTAGTGTTTTATACAATGGAAGGCTTTCATTTTAAACATTAATCAGGGGAAATGATCGTCTACAGAATAAAAAAAAAAATGAAACAAAAACTATATCAACAAAGCACATAATCTTTGTGAATGTGGGTCTTTAATAAACTGTAAAAAAACAAATATTCAGAAAAAAACTGTTTAATACACAATCATTTATAATTTGCAGATATCAGCAGATTGACGTCCTGCTTTGACTAAAGTTACTACAAGTTTTAAGAAGCTGCTCGTACTGCTGTGTACAAACAGGCTGAAGACTCTCTGCTCTCTTGATTCCTCCCAGGTTCTACTGCTTTCATGGAAAAGTCAAGTGTTGCATATGTCTTTGCCGGCTCTTCTTTACCCTGACAAAAAAGTTACGTTAACAAATTAAAAATTAGAGCCTAAAAAAAGGATTTACATTTTTCTTGCATAAAAAAAAACATCTAACTCATTCAGACAATATGGGAAAAGAAGAGCAAAGTCATGTGCACAGAACAAGCTTTGTCATAGTTTTACTTCTTTATTGACTCCAAAGTTACATCACTCTTTGACAAGATTATGATTTAGAAAATTAATCTTTTAAGGAGAAGTTTTATGCAAGAAAGTCACCTTTTTTCCCATTTTTATAAATACTTTTCAGCAATTACCTGATCTGCATTTGACTGTTCTTCTGCAAATCTGAAGGAAACTCTTCCTGCAAAAAAGCAACAGAATATGAATCTCTTCACATTAGTTATTGTACAAAGATGATGTTCTGTAAATTCTAATTATGCATTTTTACAAATTTACAGTTTTGTTTACCTGTTCAACAATGTATGTGTCCATTAATAATGTTGCTTATAATCACATAAAGATTTAAATATCAACGTTTAAGTAATAGGAGAATGATTTAAAACTCCAATTATGCAAAACTGCAAAATATTCAAATATTTAACCTTTTTGATGTTCAGAAGTTCTTTTTCTGTACAAATATGTAAGCAGGAGGACACAAACAGTCACACAGCAAGCCAACAATCCTCCAAGCACAGGAACAAGTGGATCCAGTTTGGCTCCTAAAGATAAGACAATGTTCAGAGTCCTGTTATTTTTATACATTTTACTACAAATAAACTGATTTTCTCGTGTTTTCCCTGAACTCCTCCCTTTACTTGTCATTACATGTTAGATATTTCACAGATTGGATTGTATTGATGGCATTTTTAGTAACCATGACAAAATCTTGAGGCTCGTTGTTGTGCTGTACATCCAAGAACATCACTTCATGTTGCAGAATGATAATACACAGATTCCATGTTGCAGGGGTTTGAAGACAACTTTTGGAAGCTGAAAACATCCCAGTTCTTGCATGGCCAGCATATTCCCTGGACATCACCCAATGATGCTCTAGGCGTATAAGACAGTGTGTTCCAGTTTCTGATAATATCCAGCAACTTTGAACAGCCATTAAAGATGCGTAAACCGACATTCCACAATTAATTGATCAACTCTATGTAAAGGCAACGTGTTGCACTGCATGAGGCAACTGGCGGTCTCACCAGATACTTCCTGTTAAAACAAAACTACACATTTCAGAGTGGGCTTTTTATTGTGGCCAGCCTAAGGCACACCTGTGCAATAATCATGCTGTCTAATCAACATCTTGATGTGACACACCTGGGAGGTGGTATGGATTATGTCAGCAAAAGACAAGTGCTCACCATCACACATTTAGACAGATTTGTAAACAAACATTGATAGAAATAGTTATTTTGTTTGGATAAAATGTTTCATTTCTTTGAGTTTATTTCATGCCAAATGGGAGCAAAAACAAAAGTGTTACATTAATCTTTTTGTTTAGTGTAAATCAAGATTTGAGGAGAACAAACCAGAAAACTTACCCGTTTCCAGTCTGGTTCCATTTCCAAACAGTATTTCTCCACAAATTGCCAGAGCACAGTAGTAGATTCCAGCATCAGATGAGTCATTTAAAGTTTTGGTGAGACGATAGATACAACTTTTTCCAGCAGTTTGATTGCTCAAATCTGTTGGAGTAAAAATGACACCAGGATGGGATGTTCCTGATGCAGTTCTGAACCAGTGAACATTCTGATTTGCTGGACATGTGATGTTATTTTCTTCATTCTTGGAGATCAGCAAACACTGAAAGTTCACAGACTCTCCCAGCTGTGCTGCTGCTAAACCTGGAGTTTGTCTCACATAGACAGCTGGCTGCTCACGACAATCTGTGGGACAAGTATTAAAAAAGAAGTGTGAGGACAGTTTGATTTAGCACATAACAAATACAAGCATAAAGACTGAATGTTAACGGCTGATTCCTGTATGAATAAAATGTATTACCGTTTATAGTCAGCAGGAATCCACCTTTAACATTTTGCAAATATTCCCCTCCAGCTTGACAAAAGTATTCGGCTTCATCCTCTTTGGTTACTGAACTGATGGTCAGAAACATCTGATTGTTTGATACGTTGACTCCAAACCTTTGGTTTTTAAATGGTTTAAGTAGGTTTAGATTAGAATAAGACCCTGCAGCGACTGGTTCAACCATTTTTCCAAGAGACTGCTTGTACCACTGAACAAATCTGCTTTCATCTCCAGTGAGAGAACAGTTAAAAGTAACATTCTCTCCAACTTTGACTTCTATTGAGGTGATCAGGCCAGGAGGAGCTGCAGTGTGAACAAGGCCTGAAGAAAAGAGACAACAACTGTTACTGTGAGACGCTGAAACTCTTCTAAAATGTACTTGCTAAAGCTCAAAGTACTTGAAATAACTAGTCAGAGGGTAACATTACAGCTCAATGTTTTAGTGATGGTAGAAACCAGTACAAATAAACTTTACTTACACACCGTAGACAGACAAATCAAAGCAGCTAGCTTTCCGATCATTGTGGTAGAGCAGTCTCATCTCTCACCACTGAAGTCTTCTTACCCAGTTTAGCATTTGGTCACAAGGTACTACAGGTTTGCACAGAGGAAACAATATGATTGGCTGGAATGGAACTTAACTTTGTCTTATTCTGGAAACCTTAGTTTGTTAGATTAAATCATTCACTTAAGGAAAATAATGAGAAAGTCTCCAGTTAAAAAATGTAGAAATACTCTGCTTGTAGAAATCTAATACTGTATCCTCAATAATATGTTCAGAGACGGTTCACAATGTTCACGATGGAGACATATGTTTTGAAACTTAAAGTCTAAATTATGCCATTTGTTTCAGCTATATAGCTCATAAAAGAATGCTTATTGGAAAACATTTGCTCTCTCTTACACATAGGTTCAGATGGGAGCTGCAAACAGCTGACAGGTGTTTACAGTGTTCCCTCAAGTCTGCAAGTTCTTCTGACAGCATTCATCCTCATTGAAAGTTCTGCCCTCCCCAGATAAATATCTCCAAGTGGTGACGTCACCATGGTTTTCTTCAGACAGTTGAGATTCCCACAGTTTTGCTTAGGAAGCGTTAACCTCTTCATGCTGAATGTCGCTAATTAGAGACGTACCTAATGATCCAGAACGCCACTTAATTTGGCATCATTTTTTTTAAATTGAATTTAGGCATAAGGGGGTTAAACTTTTGGAAAGTGTATAATGAGACTGTCTTCCCCCCAGCAGCTTTAGATTCCACATGTTTATTGATTTATGCCCAAAAGGAGGAAAAGTCCAGTATCCACGGATTATCAAGATCAGGAATACCCAGCTGACCATACTTTAGGCGCTTCATCACTTTAAGTCTTAATTCAGGCCAGCTCACCCTCAGTTAAGTGCAGGACATCACTGCACAGGTCCTGAAAAGGCCCTGAACTGTTAAGATGGTAAATCTCTGCACTCAAGGAAATAACACATTCAAGAAAGTCAGATCACACGTTGATATAAAACGAAGTATTTGCTTTACTAACTTTCTTCCCCAGAACTGCTCGTCATGGTTTTTGGCTTGTCGTGGACCCCACCCCACCCTACCCATCAGTGGTGACGCCCACCACAGATAGACTCCATCCCTGCTGTTCATATTTTACATCCTTTAGGCAGTCATGTATATACCTACACAGAACCACAAAAGACAGTGAGGCAGACAAAGGACATACTCACAGTTCCCATACTCTGCGAGAGCACATTGCTTGGCTGATGTGATCCCCTCAGCGCTCCATACAGAAAAATGTATCCACGTCTCTGGATTTTGAACTCTGGTGTAATCAGATCTGTTGCATAAAGCATAAAGCAAGCACCATAATGTCGGTAATTGTGCATCACACAAGACGCTCGTCATTGAGCACTTCAAGACAAACCATGCTCATGCATATCGGTATGTAAAAAAACAATTAATGCTAAGTCTATTTGCATTTAGTGTGGAGACAACAGATGACTTGAACTTTTTGAAAAGCTCGAGCAGTAAAGGTAAAGAGTTGAGTCCATGGTTGGACTTAAACAAGGAACCAAATAAAAATTATTATGTTATTTTTCAGTACAAATGAGTTGTTGTAATCAAAATTCTTTTTGACTCTTCTGTTTTTCCGATTCTCCTCACTGTACAATTTCTGTTCAATAATTGCTGTTTTGATTTGATGAAGTACCAGTACTTTAAGAAGTAATTAACACCAGAAGTGAAACAAATGGAATGAAGGGAACAAAAACAGTAAGAAGGACTTCACAAATTAAAACTTGGATTCAAGCAAAAGAAACTTCCAGAAGCTACTGAACCGTACTCATTGATCCTACAGCCAGCTGATGGTGATTGTAACCACTAATGCAACAGCAAGTACCTGAAATTGAATTTGCAAGCTCCTCTGTGCTCCTTGTCCTCCAAAGGAGACCTCTATCAAACTTGATGGGGTGTTCAAAGCTGTTACTGTTGTAATGAGCAGATCGGGTTGGTCAAAGTCGAAGGCTTCAGGCTTGTGGTAATTCAAAAAGTCTTTTGAAAGTTTAATCCAGAGTGGAGTGAGGAGCGTAGGACTGAAGGAGACTGAGCTGGATTTCATACTGTTGAGGCTGGCTGCAGGTGGGTGTGGGGTGGGACTAGTAAATCGGAGGTCATGAACCCTTTTCAGGTTTTGGACCGATTTAATGTCAGTTAATATTTTACGAACCAGCCTGTTCGAGTCCAAAATGGGCATCCATTTTTTTTTTAAATCTACTAGTTTCCCCTAATTTCTTTTATCGTCCTCCTGTAAATATCTGCAGCTGCTTAAACTTTATTTGTAAACTACATTTTATTTAGGAACCATTAAAATGTGATATAGATTTGCTCTTAACTCAAACGATCAAAGTAGAAGGTAAAAACTCAGACATCAAATTCAGCCTCGTCTGACTTTTAAGGTAGAAGAAAACATTGAAAAAAATGTTTTGACTAAAACTGGTATTTTCTAAATATAATGATACAGTAAATGTGAGTAAATTTGAGCAACTTTATTAGCAGCATACTTGTAGCATAAGGCAACCTGTTGCTGAATCTTCTGCATTATTATTTTGATGTGTGGGAACAACAGTTGAAAATCTCTGTTTGGAGTTGTTATGCGGTGAGCAGGAAGGGGAGGATCCCCGCGCAGGACACAATTTAAGATTTAAGGTTTAATAAGGGGTAAGGTGATGAATGTTGATGGGGAAAGTCCGGTATGGATTGGTCTTGCGTCGGGAGCGGAGTTGGATGAGCTCGGGGAGGCAGCAGGGGTAGTGGAGAGAAGGCGGGAGCCACTGGCAAACAAACACACAAGTTAGTAAGGCAAATCTATGACAAGAGTGAGTCCTAAGACACGTCTTGGGAGCCAGCAAGTTAACAGTCTGGCGCCGGAACTGGGATCTCCACCATCCTTTATACATCTGCTGGAGACCCAGGTGCAGGCAATCATGGTGGCCATACCTGGTGGCTGATTGAGCACAGGTGGGTGCTGTCATGGCATCTGACGACCCACAACAGGAGTAAAGTCTCCTGGTTTTTTTCTGTCAAATGAAGCTTTATTTTTTTTCTTGAAGGCTCTTCTTTTGTTTATTTGTTGAGATTAGTGGATGGGTTTTCGATTTGTGACCAAACAACCTGATGTGTCAAGAATGAGTCAGATGTGGCGGAGAAAATCCAGTAGTTTTCCAAAATAAAACTTCCTTCAGAATCAGCTTATGAACATTATGTTTCTTTTTCTCTGCGGTCTGGTTCCAAATGTCCCACGGCCATTATGGAGGAGGCAAACCAGGAAGTCCGTAAGCCCGCCCATCTCATGCAGAGCGACGGGCACACAAGGGATCCTGACAGTTACAACCCCTTTTGCTGTTTCCATCAGGATAAAATACAGACCCTTAACAAAATATTAGAATATGAATATGAAGTGTATTAATTCCTCTGATTAAACTTTCACAAAATATAGATTCAGGGCCCACTGTTTAATTCATTTCAAGAATTATGTGTATACTTTTACATAAATTAAGCTTTCAGCTTATGAAACCCACAAAAAAAGGGTTAAAAAAAATGAAATGTAATTTTGTCAACTACAGGAACTTTTTCAGACCTCTGAACATGTCTTATTTGCTGTTGTAGTCACTGTGCATTAAAAAAATGATAAAACATCTTGGTTATCATTGAATAAATACACGTGACGCATTCACAACAGTGTTACACGCACAAGCTTGCTTTTCAAAGTTAGATGCATAGAGATGCAGCCTGTGGTGAGCCACGTCTCTGCCTTTTGACAAAGCAGTAACGTTTACTTAAAACAGACCTCATTCTGGGCTTCAACAGGAAGTGCTGAGAAGGTGAAGGTGCAACAAAGAGTTTAAACATTGTTGTATTTCATCAAATTGCTATTTGCCTGTGTATGTTTCCTTGTAAAAGTGTCCAGTATTCGACCGTTCATTTAATTCTTTACCCCAGTGAATAAAAATTAAATTGAAAATGTTAGTCTGAGTTCCACCATAAGATAGAACACACATAGAAAACCCTTTTCATGTGTGGAAGTTTTTTTCAGCTCATTAACAGATGCTCAATTTGGTGTCAAAGGTTTTTCCTTTGATGTCAAATTTAAAAAAACAGCTGAAAATGTTTTTTGTCCCGGTTGATAACTATCAGCTTTGCAGGTTCCAAAAACAAATAAACTTTTACATAAGACTTCAAATGTTTTTGAAGATATTTTATTGTAAAATCACTGTGGTGCTGACTTATGCTATCTTCACAATAGTCACGTTCCAGCGACCAATTTCAATGAAAAGCAAATGTGGTCATTTTAGCCTTCAGCGTTCAAAACTCATCGCTTTGTAACGGCAGTTTTTAAGTCTGTTATCAGGTTTTGACTGACAAAGCACATGGCCACTGAACGCACAATGACGGTTCGCTGTTGAACTTTGACCAATCAGGGATCAATCAAGGTTTCACCACAACCCTCTTTCAAATGTGAGTACATGCACTATAGGGTAACAACAGTACAGTGTGAACACAGTATGCTAAAAGAGTGTTCAAGAGCCCGTCTTCAGCAGGTTCAGCATCAACATTCCTCATGTGAAGAAGAGTGTCCTTAATTTGAAACAGATCAAGACAGTAAGATAGTTCACTCTGATATTAACCCTCTTACAAAATCAAAGTCTAACCACAACAATGAACATTTTTTCATGCATCTGTACACAAAAAAACAGACATTTCTCTGTTTCTTACTTAAGATAATAAAACTTTAAATTGTGGCTGTATAGTTTTTTAAACAAGTGAAAGAATTAGAAAATATTTCAGTTTAGAAATGTAACTGACTGAATAAAGCTGACTTTGCTTCCTTCTGCTTATTAGGAAACTGGATGAAACAGAAAGATCTCAGTTAATGAGAACATGCAAACTCCACAGTGAAAAGAGGAGGCCCTTCTCACTGTCAGTGACAACCATCACCCACTGTGCAACTTCTGATAAGTCATTCATTTGTTTACAAGTCGATCATTCAGCTGTGTGAAGGTTCCAAAAAAGCCGCACATCAACTGATGCACATTTTCAAGTCTCACTTTAGTTTTAAACTTCAAACGGGTGACTTAATAAAGCTCTAATTGCCACCACAACTAAAAAACAAAGCAACCACAGAAAAGAAGACCAATGTGTCACGGTGTTATCACAGGAAGACTAAAATGTCTCTGTAACTGTATAGAAAGTTGAAATACAAAAAAGTGATGCAGATCTAAGTTTATATGTAGTCCACCTATGCTATAATATGCATAATTTAATTTATCCTTGTTCTGTAACAAGCATTTTTCCAGTTTCTGGAGTCTTTTACTTAAATATCCCATATCATGCTGTTTTAGGCCAATTTAATCCTGAATCTTAACTTGAAACTACAACACATCAAAAATGTGATAATAATTTTTAAATCATTTGTTCCACATTTAAATTGTGAACAGATTCAATGCCTAGCAGAGCACAACAGAGCTCCAAACTTGCTGTTCACTAACATTGCATTTTTTTACTTTCTGTGCTGCCATCTCCCTGATCTGTTCCTCTCTTCCTGTTTAGTTGATCAAAACTGCACATGAATCTTTGCATATTCAAACTCTGACCATTTATGAATGTATGAGGGGGTGGGGTTGGGGGGGTTGCATTCATGCACAGCTAACCACAGTTTGATGTTTATAATGAGACTCGTGAAAGGAGGTGCTGGGTGGTTTTCTAAATCTAAAAACTTTGTTCTACTGTGTATCTTCAGATTCCGGAGCTCTATGTTTTATGTTAAAATCTACTCACTGTTTTAAAATGCCCAAGGGTACCACTGGGGCAACTACCTTATTACTGTTTGCAGTTCATAGAAATTCAGGCACTTATTTATTTAAATTATCAACATTCAGAATATACATTTGGATATAAATGTATTTCTATGTTGATCTTCAGACAGTAGACCCACCACAGAATATCTGCATCATAAAAAACCCACAGCAGCTTTAGTACTTTCGAGCTTAAACGCCAACAATTGCTGCCGCCATCACAGAGGCTGTTAACATGCACACACGTGGTTCTCGGATCATTAGGTTGTTCAAGTGATCGTGTAAACTGGATATTATGATCCTGTTCATCTGGCAGTGGAGCAGAAAGCCTTCACCTGGAAAAGAAAAATGCAATGTCAGCAGTTTTTTATTCAAATTTGTCTCTTCTTTAGAGCACTTGTTGAATACGAAAAGTTATTTTTGAAACAACAGTAAGTTAATACAATGAGCTAGTGTAACTACTGCTCTTCTTGTGGAAACTGTTACTTTTAATTGATTTCCTCTTAATAGGAATAATATATTTTAGCCAAACAAGATCCTTTGTCTTTTTAAGTCAAATAAAAAGGCAGTTCACGGCCGCCTTCTTCAGACCAAAGTTATGACTTAGACAGGAAGGAAAGACCCTTTATGCTAACACCTCTGTTGAGAGCAAAACCGCAGCAATGCTTAAGTTTCCATGCATCATTTGTTTGTGTTCGTGCATGCACAGACATGTGAAACAAACTCAAAGAGGTGCAAGATTTAAAAAAAAATACAAAAAAACAATTGCGGTTCATCTTTTTGATTGAACAGTTGGGTCTGTTTATGACACTGTGTACTCTCCAGATATGTACTAAACCAACAAATAAAGAGGATTTAATGTTGTCTATTATGTTTTTAAAATAAAATTGCACTCATACCATCTAATCTAACATCTAACATCCTAGCATTAAAGATTGAAACTGATGCTGCTGAGTATCAGAGTATGACCACGAGAGGTCATACTAGCAGAGGCAGAGAAGAAAAGCAGAACTCATCACTGTTACTGGTTGGTTGAAAGGTTGCACCACAGATTATTTCATTATTTTAATTAATTTAGTTTATACTAAAGTAATGAAAGTATGTTTCTGCTTTTATTTACATCCTTTTTTGTATTTTACACAGGAAAACAAGGTAAAGTAAAGCTAGGTGATGAGCCTGTGGCGTGCATTATCCACATTGTCCACAACAACGACGTTTTTTTAAACAGTAGCATCATAACATCTGAAGGAAATTCATTTCTTTTGATAATTGAAGTCAAACAAGTAAATACAGAGGTAAGAGTCTTGAGGTTGAGTCATAACAACTAGACGTGAAAATGTCTTCCTTTGAAATACTTCGCCGCTCTTCCAAGTGGCTTCATCAGGGTGAGTGGTGCAGGATTCAGTCCACATTTTGAGCCTCCAGGTGAGACGCCCACATTCCTGCAAATAAACAGATCCCTACAGGGAAAGAAAAATGAGAAGGCAGAGCGTATCAGCAGAGTATACCGGCCTCCTCTCTAGTATTCCACCTAACCCCATCACACGCTTGAGCTGGAGTTTTGGTCTTTGAATCCAATGAAAGGGCAGCATGGTCGATAGGAGAAAAACTGTGTCCGAGACATCCCCCTCTGTTGAGGGAAGGGTTATCAAGATGTACATGTTTTGCTTTCTGACTTCTCATTCAAACCATGTAGCTTTTCTGTCAAGAATCTGTACATTTTAGTCTTTGAATACATGCCCCTGGTCGAGAATAAACGAGAATAAACAGCATAGACTGGTCCTGAGCTATTGAGTCAGGTAAGAGTTAGGTTACAGTCAACCCAAACACACAAAGCATAAAACAAAGGAAATACCAACTTTATCAACATATGAAACCACTTTACCACTGCACCACAGCCACCAACTATTGGCCTCGCTGCTCAAAGGTCCTTTTCTCACCAATGTGTATTTCTTACAAATGCTGCAATGACAATTATTTACAAGCAACGTCTTTGAAAGAAGCTGGTCTCAGGAGCCGCCCCATCCCTTTGTGTTACTAGCAGTTATTTGTGTATTTAGCATCATAGAGGACATGTTTACTTCTGATTTTCTGGATACTCGTTCAGCCAATTTAAAAGATATACTAACACCTTTTTTTAAAAATATTTAAGCTGTTTTCTTGTATTTTTTTGACATTGTGACCAATTAATATGTTTCATTCTTTGGCCATCACAGCGATGGAACATTTTAAGTGATCAAATCCAAATTCTTCACTTCTTCTTACCACTCCATTTGTAGGGGCATTTGTAGTGGAAGAGGTGTCCGAATCGTTTTTTTATGGGCCAACACTCCAAGTGGAGAGATGCAGAGCCCTCTGTAGCAAGATGGTTCCGCGTTGTTCTATGCCACGGAGGAAAAGCACTTTTCTTCACTGGGTGCGCTCTGAAGCACAAAAGTTTACATTTAAATGTAAGAATGACTTTTTGCTTTAGCATGAGCTTTTTAAAGTCATAAAACCACTGTTGTCCTGTATATTCAAGTGCTGGAAGCTCTTGTAACGATAACGTAGCTGACCGGTGACTATTGGTGCTGTCACAGAGTGGAAGTGACATCCGAATTCTGAGACACTATTTTTCCATAACTCTCCGTTGGAGAGCTAAATGTAGGGAAAGAGAAGAATTCCTGTTCGGCCAACAAGTCAGCCTTCACCTTTCCTACATCTGGCTGAAAATCATGGGAGGCAAAAGCCCCACTTCTGGATCATGCCAGTAAGGGGACATTCCCCCCGTTGTCAACAGATTGAACCGAACCAGGTGACTTCAGACTGCTTGGTGAGGAATAAAGTTCTTTGTTTGCTCAGTCACTGCTTAGTGGTCAGAGTGTTACCTAATTTTACTATCAAAGACGTTGAGAATTTGCTCACTTTTAAGATATTCACGTCCTGCTGCCTCTCTCTCTCTCTCTGAGGAATCATTCTCAACTTGTCATCAAAACAACATTTTTCAATCAGAACACACACTTACTACCTCCACACACACTCAGTATAGCTGCTGAAAGAGGCTTGATGTGGTGTAATGCCAAATAGTGTTCAGGGGTTTAAGTGGAAAACAAAAGTAAGACACTGAACTACACATTTGCTTAAAAATAATTTGCAACCATGTTGGCAGCATTTGATAAAAATACAAGTCTCATCGAAAGAAATATCTCAGTATTTCACTGGGTAGATTTTTTTTACACCCCTAGAGAAAACAAGAGGCGTTGCAATGAAGGACTTCTGTTTCTCAAGTTTGTTTTTAAAAAATGACTTCTTCTGATGATTTGACATATTATTGTGCTTTACCCGAATGCAAAGAAAATACACGGAAAAACAAAAATCTCACTTTGAAGGTATGGATATTTGAAAGTTCATCAGTCAGCGCACTTTCAGAACTGAGAAAAAAGTTAGAGATGAAAAACAGCCAAGTATTTTGAAGCATCTTCTTTATTTTAACTTGCAGTAAACATGAAACTCAAACAAGGCTGATGCAGTTACAAGCATACTCATTGCTGCTCAGATATTGATGGCTTTCTTTTTTTTTTGCATTTAACAAACTAAAAAAAGAATCAAAAAATGCTGATATGGTAATTTCTTTTTCTCATTACATGTTGTTCAAGTGTTAAAAATGTATTCAAAAAACAACAAAATCAGCACAGAGTGCATTGACAAAACTGCTAAAAATTGAAAAGAAAACAAAGTTGTTTTTAAAAACTTCTTTTCTTACTAGTGGTGGTGGTGGTGGTTGGGAGTTACGAAAACATCATCATAAGAGATAGAAAACAATTTAAGGAATAGTTCTTGTCTTGTTTTGTGTCTTGAAATGACTGTATTGTACATATATTTATGACATTAAACTACTTTCATTTAAAAATGAATTAAATACCATTGTAGCATGGTGTTATTACTGTACTGTTTTCTTATTTAGTTATTATTATCTAAAACATTTTTTCACTAACAGAAGGACTAACTAAAGAAAAATTAGAAGCTGAAAATGTAAAAGAAACAGTAAACTCAAATGAAAGACTATGTTTAAGGACGGCAACCTTACGTTTTTAGCATTGTATTTATAAATTCAATGACAGATTATATAATTAACAACATATTCAATTATAAAGTCACTGCAAAATATGACGTTTATACACACAGACTGAATACACGTCGCTCTTTTTGTTCCTCCCAGTTCCCACTCTTTTAGGGGATAAGTCCAGTGTTGCGTACTTCTTTGCCGGCTCATCTTTGCCCTGAAAAAAAGGTCTTGTGAACAAATAAAATATTTGGACGCTAAATGAGAGAAGTATTTTCAATTTACTTGTATTAAACAAACACAACATCTAACTTATTCAGACAACATGGCAAAAAAGAGCAAAGTCGTGTTTACAGAATGAGCTTTGCCATATATTTTTCAATTAAACTGTCTCCAAACTTACATTTTACATTTTCTTAAGAAGATATTTATTGTAGAAGCTTTGTGTAGAAAAGTAGAAATGAGGTTTTTTTTACATATTGATTACCTGATTAGCATGTGACTGCTCTTCAGCAAAACTGAAGGTAATTCTTTCTGCAAAGAAAAGCCACAGAATACATATCTTTTAGCGTGAATTATTTCCACCCATCCATTTTTTTATAACCTGCTAAATCACATTCAAGTTAATCACAGGGTCACGCAGAGACAAACAACCACACATTCACATTGTTGGGGCAATTTTGAGATTTGAACCTTTGAACAATGGGAGGGAGCTGAAATAATCAAAGAAAACACATGCACAAGGAAAACATGCAACTTGTAAGCAATGGCAGAATATTTTCAAATTGCAGTTTAAGAGAAAGAAACTAATAAAAAATAAAATAATTAACCTTTCTGAAGTTGAGAAGTTCTTTGACAAATACAAGCAAACATGAGCACACAAACAGTCATGCAGCAAACCAATAGTCCTCCAAGCCCAGGAACAAGTGGATCCAGTTTGACTCCTAAAGGCAAAACAATATATTTCATAAACTGTTTTTTTCTCATGTTCTCCATAAAATCTCTTTGAAACTAGTTATTTTTTTCATACATTGTTAAATGTAAAATATCTCACAAAACAGATTTTGTCCCTTTAACAGCCTGTATTTGAACTTAAACCTAAGCTAAATCAAGATTTTAGGAGAACAAACCAGAAAACTTACCCGTCTCCAGTCTGGTTCCATTTCCAAACAGTATTTCTCCACAAATTGCCAGAGCACAGTAGTAGATTCCAGCATCAGATGAGTCATTTAAAGTTTTGGTGAGACGATAGATACAACTTTTTCCAGCATGTGTTGGAGTAAAAATGACACCAGGATGGGATATTCCTGATGCAGTTCTGAACCAGTGAACATTCTGATTTGCTGGACATGTGATGTTATTTTCTTCATTCTTGGAGATCAGCAAACACTGAAAGTTCACAGACTCTCCCAGCTGTGCTGCTGCTAAACCTGGAGTTTGTCTCACATAGACAGCTGGCTGCTCACGACAATCTGTGGGACAAGTATTAAAAAAGAAGTGTGAGGACAGTTTGATTTAGCACATAACAAATACAAGCATAAAGACTGAGTGTTAACGGCTGATTCCTGTATGAATAAAATGTATTACCGTTTATAGTCAGCAGGAATCCACCTTTAACATGTTGCAAATATTCCCCTCCAGCTTGACAAAAGTATTCGGCTTCATCCTCTTTGGTTACTGAATTGATGGTCAGAAACATCTGATTGTTTGATACGTTGAGTTGAAAACGTTGGTTTTTAAATGGTTTAAGTAGTTTTAGATGAGAATAAGACCCTGCAGCGACTGGTTCAACCATTTTTCCAAGAGACTGCTTATACCACTGAACAAATCTGCTTTCATCTCCAGTGAGAGAACAGTTAAAAGTAACATTCTCTCCAACTTTGACTTCGATTGAGGTGATCAGGCCAGGAGGAGCTGCAGTGTGAACAAGGCCTGAAGAAAAGAGACAACAACTGTGTGTAACTGTATGTAAGTACATTTTACAGTAGTGAGACGCTGAAACTCTTCTAAAATGTACTTGTTAAAGCTCAAAGTACTTGAAATAACTAGTCAGAGGGTAACATTACAGCTCAATGTTTTTAGTGATGGTAGAAACCAGTACAAATAAACTTTACTTACACACCGTAGACAGACAAATTAAAGCAGCTAGCTTTCCGATCATTGTGGTAGAGCAGTCTCATCTCTCACCACTGAAGTCTTCTTACCCAGTTTAGCATTTGGTCACAAGGTACTACAGGTTTGCACAGAGGAAACAATATGATTGGCTGGAACTTATTTTGGCCTACCCTGGAAGCCTCTTGAAAGACTAAAACATGCTATTTGCTTCATAATTGACAGGAGAAATTCTGTTTATTGGAACAGAAGATTATTACAGAAGATTATTTTCCCACATCAATATATTGTAGGCTATAATTTTCCAATTAAGCCTAAGTGCGTGTTCAAGAATCGAGGTCTGGAACAATTTTGAGGTTTTCCACCCAAAGATTTATTCCTAACATGTAAGTGCTAATGACAGAGCTCTGGGTCTTCAAAATGTCCCTATCTGCTACCGACTAAATAGGCGTTTTAACACCAGGCACGATAAAGAAGACAACCTCTGAGCCTTGACCCATCAATTTAAACACAATGATTATGAATATGCAAACAGTAGGCTACATCTTCATCTCCGATTGGTCCTTTATGCCTCCTTCCTCACTTGTAGTTTCTTGTGGATTCTGTCCCCAGATGAACAGTTTATTTCCATTAGTCTGTGAATCCCATCCTCCACATGAGTTGGTTTAAAGACCCCACATTCCTGTTAACATTTCTGCTGGCATGCACCTCCAACTGAAATTCCCACCAAAGAGCAGCTTGGTTCTATAAAATAATTTCAACCTATGTGAAAAAATCAGAAGTACACAGTATGCTATACAAACTACAAATTCATTCACACTTTTAATCACTCAGGATTTCAAATGCCATCCATCCATCCATCTTCTTCCGCTTATCCGGGACCGGGTCGCGGGGGCAGCAGTCTAAGCAGAGATGCCCAGACTTCCCGCTCCCCGGCCACTTCCTCCAGCTCCTCTGGGGGGACCCCGAGTCGTTCCCAGGCCAGCCGAGAGACGTAGTCTCTCCAGCGTGTCCTGGGTCTTCCCCGGGGCCTCTTCCCAGTGGGACATGCCTGGAACACCTCCCTAGGGAGGCGTCCAGGGGGCATCCGAACCAGATGCCCAAGCCACCTCAACTGGCTCCTCTCGATGTGGAGGAGAAGCGGCTCTACTCTGAGCTCCTCCCGGGTGACCGAGCTTCTCACCCTATCTCTGAGTGAGCGCCCAGCCACCCCACGGAGGAAGCTCATTTCAGCCGCTTGGATCCGGGACCTTGTTCTTTCGGTCATAACCCAGAGCTCATGACCATAGGTGAGTATTGGGGCGTAGATCGACCGGTAAATTGAGAGCCTTGCTTTCTGGCTTAGCTCTCTCTTCACCACGACGGACCGGTACAGCGACCGCATGACGGTGGACGCAGCACCAATCCGTCTGTCGATCTCACGCTCCGATTTTCCCTCACTCGTGAACAAGACCCCAAGATACTTAAACTCCTCCACCTGGGGAAGGAGCACTCCACCCACCCAAAGAGGGCAAACCACCTTTCTCCGGTCGAGAACCATGGCCTCAGACTTAGCGGTGCTGACCCTCATCCCAGCCGCTTCACACTTGGCTGCAAACCGTTCCAATGCATGCTGGAGGTCCTGGCTTGATGAAGCCAACAGGACAACATCATCTGCAAAGAGCAGAGAGGAAATCCTGTGGTTCCCAAACCAGACCCCCTCCGGACCCTGGCTGCACCTAGAAATTCTGTCCATAAAGACTATGAACAGAACCGGTGACAAAGGGCAGCCCTGCCGGAGTCCAACATGCACCGGGAACAGGTCTGACTTAGTGCCAGCTATGCGGACCAAGCTCCTGCTCTGGTCATACAGAGACCGGACAGCCTTGAGTAAGGCTCCCCGGATCCCATACTCCCAAAGAACCCTCCACAGGACACCTCGGGGCACACGGTCGAACGCCTTCTCCAAATCCACAAAACACATAGGGACAGGATGAGCGAACTCCCACGAACCCTCCAGTACCCTAGACAGGGTGTAGAGCTGATCCACAGTTCCACGGCCAGGACGGAAACCGCATTGCTGTTCTTGAATCTGAGGTTCGACTATTGGCCGGACTCTCCTCTCCAGTACCCTGGCATAGACTTTCCCAGGGAGGCTGAGGAGTGTGATTCCCCGGTAATTGGAACACACCCTCCGGTCCCCCTTCTTGAAGAGGGGGGCCACCACCCCTGTCTGCCAGTCCAGTGGTACTGTTCCCGACTGCCACGCAGTGCTGCAGAGACGTGTCAGCCAAGACACTCCCACAGCATCCAGAGACTTGAGGTACTCAGGGCGGACCTCGTCCACCCCGGTGCCTTGCCACCGAGGAGCTTGTTAACTACCTCGGTGACTTCAGCTTGGGTAATGGACAGCCCCACCCCAAAGTTCTCAGCCTCTGCTTCCTCAACAGAAGGCGTGTCAGCAGGATTGAGGAGATCCTCGAAGTATTCCTTCCACCGCCCGACAATGTCCCCAGTTGAAGTCAGCAGCTCCCCACCTGCACTGAAAACGGTGCCTGCAGAAAACTGCTTACCCCTCCTGAGGCGCCGGACGGTTTGCCAGAACCTCTTCGAGGCCAACCGATAGTCCTTCTCCATGGCCTCACCGAACTCCTCCCAGGACCGAGTTTTTGCCTCTACTACAGCCTGAGCCGCAGCTCGCTTAGACTGCCGATACCTGTCAGCTGCCTCTGGAGTCCCACAAGCCAGCCAGACCTGATACGACTCCTTCTTCAGCTTGACGGCATCCCTTACTTCCGGTGTCCACCAACGGGTTCGGGGGTTGCCGCCACGACAGGCACCAGAGACCTTGCGACCACAGCTCCGAACAGCAGCAGAGACAATGGAGGTGGAAAACATGGTCCATTCAGACTCAATGTTACCAGCCTCCCTCGGTACCTGTTTGAAGCTCTCCCGGATGTGGCAGTTAAAGACTTCCCTGACGGAGGGCTCAGCCAAACGTTCCCAGCAGACCCTCACGGTACGTTTGGGTTTACCAAGTCTTTCCGGCCTCCTTCCCCGCCAACGAATCCAACTAACCACCAGGTAGTCTTTACCCGAGTGTCCAAAACACACGGCCGGAGGTCGCCTGAAACGACTACAAAGTCGATCATTGATCTCCTGCCGAGGGTGTCCTGATGCCACGTGTATTGATGGACACCCTTGTGCTGGAACATGGTGTTTGTTATGGATAAACTATGACTAGCACAGAAGTCCAACAACAAAACACCGCTCGGGTTCAGATCAGGCAAGCCGTTCCTACCAATCACGCCCCTCCAGGTGCTACTGTCATTGCCCACGTGGGCATTGAAGTCACCCAGGAGGACAATGGAGTCCCCCGTCTGGGCGCTTTCCAGTACCCCTCCGAGAGACACCAAGAAAGCTGGGTACTCCGAACTGTTGTTCGGCCCGTAAGCTGAAACCACAGTCAGAGACCTGCCCCCCACCCGAAGGCGGAGGGAAGCAACTCTCTCGTCCACCGGGGTGAACTCCAAAACTTGGCGGCTAAGCTTGGGGCTCACGAGTAAGCCCACACCAGCCCGCCGCCTCTCACCATGTGCAACTCCAGAATGGTAGAGAGTCCAACCCCTCTCGAGTGACTGAGTTTCAGAGCCCAGGCTGTGCGTAGAGGTGAGCCCAACTATGTCTAGTTGGTACCTCTCAACCTCTCGCACAAGCTCAGGCTCCTTCCCTCCCAGAGAGGTGACGTTCCATGTCCCAAAAGCCAAATTCCATGACCGGGGTTTAGGCCGCCAAGGCACTCGCCCTCGACTGCCACCCAAACCACATTGCACCGGCCCCTTCTGAGCTCTCCTGCAGGTGGTGGGCCCACTGGGGAGTGATCCCACGTCAAACGTTCGGGTTTTACCCGACCGGGGCCCGTGGGAGGAGCCCCGGCCACCAGGCGCTCGCCTGCGAGCCCCAACCCCAGGCCTGGCTCCAGGGTGAGGCCCCGGTAACGCCAATCCGGGCGACGTAACTCGATCTTTGATGTGCCTTCTCATAAAGGAGTTTGTGAACCCAGGACCTGTCTGCCATGAGAGACCCTACCAGGAGCCGAAGCACCAGACAGCATAGCTCCTGGGATCCTCCGAGCACTCAAACCCCTCCACCACGATAAGGTGGCGGTTCATGGAGGAGCGGATTCCTTTATTTCAAATGAATAAAGGAAATCAGATTATGTCACGTTTTATTGAACTGAAAACTGCTTCTCTTCTTCAATATATATATATATATATATATATATATATATATATATATGTGTGTGTGTATATATATATATATATATATATTTATATGTATGCAATTAAAGGCGTAAATCTAATACTGTCTTTAGAAAATTTTCATTGTGCACAATTTTATTGCGTGTCATTGCATTCCATTTAAAATTAAATGTTTTTCATTTTTGTCTGTTGGGTTTTTTGCGTGAAAATTAGAGCTATTAGTGTTAACTCTTGAGATTACTTAAATAAATTGACCTGTTTTACAGGCATGTACATATAGTATAGTCACATAGGACCCATAGGTGCTTGAGGACCTATGCGTCATATTCTGAATGCACACTTCGTCGGACACTATCTCGCTTATAGCATAGTCACTTACAAAAGAAATAAAAATTCTATTCACTTTTTATTCTTTAGGTCTAGAACACATTTTCACTAAAGGTGGACTATTTGATACATAATACACGAGCAGAAAAACAAGACTCTTAGATCTGGCCACTGTGTATTAAATGGCTTCAAAACATTGCAAGAAACACAGCATTAGTGGACAGCACAAGTGGAGCTCCCAGCACAGACATATTTCTTGTGAATAAGCTTCTCGGTGTCCCTGAGCCTGCTGGTTCTGGCCCGGAGACTTTGCAGTCTTCTTCCTGATGGCAGCAGGCTGAAGTGGCTCTGGGATGAGTGGAATGGGGAGGGGCTCTTACCTTCTTCAGTTTGCGGAGTAAGTACAGGTGTTGTTGGGCTTTTTTGGCCAGTGATGTGGTGTTATGGTTCTATGACAGGTAGAATGGCCGGCATTTAATGATAATGAACTCAACCAGTGAGGAGCATTGTTTGTAGACCACACTAGCATTCCGGCACCAGATATCAATGATATAAACACATAGTCCTTCGTCGCAGGTTTTCCCCCCTTTGAGGGGCGTCCTATCGGACTGGTAGCACGCTAACCCAGTTAGCTGAATAGTACATTCCGGGATGCTGTCTGTCAGTCACGTTTCTACAAAAACAAAGACACAACACTCACTCACAGTCTTGGATAATGTGTCGGGTAGGCGGATGTAGTCCAGTTTATTGTCCAGAGATCGTACGTTGGCCAGCATGATGGTCGGGATAGCAGGCCAGTGAGGGCTAGCCACTAGCCTGACTCAGATGCTTCCCTCACTTTCGTTTCCTCATGCACTGTCTGTGGCGCTTCCACTCTGGCCTAATTGCAGAAGTGGAGGTTGGTAATTGGGCGGGCCTCCGGAGCAGACCGCAGTCACGTAGCTCGACTGTTACGTTCCGCAGAGTGTGGGCCGAAACTATGGTTCTGCCTATGGTTCTTCTCACCGTGTATGTTTGTATTTGGTCACAAAAATGGGTTAACACAAAAGCAAAAAAAAGCATAAAGAGCGCACCAAATCGGGAGAGAGGGGCCGCTGCGTTTGCACGCGCCGCCACACATGCATGCCACTTGTATTGATGAATATCCTTGTGCTTGAAAATGGTGTTTGTTATGGACAACTATGACTAGCACAGAAGTGCAACAACAAAACACTGCTCGGGTTGAGTTCAGGGAGGCCATTCCTACCTGCTGGGGAGGTTGAGGAGTTAGCACCAGTTTGTTTAGGCTAAGCAGAGTGACAAGATGCTGTGCCAATCAGAGCACAGGAAGAAGAAGGGCAACGTGTTCTTCAGCCGGCCTCAACAGCCATGAAGCTTTATTAGGAACTCAGGATGGTGACAGTTCTGAAATAATAGGAAGCAATATGATTTAACATAATATGTTAAATAAATCAAGATAAGATATATAAATGAACATTTACAGCAGTAAAGGTATTTCGAACTACTAATCTCCTCATATTTAAGAATACACCAAATATATCATCTACTAGCACCCTCTGCTGGTTGAACAGGAATTCTTTCACTTACTCTCACTTGGGAAGCAGACGTGCTCTTTCCGTCCCCCACTAACCAATTAACTATTAGGTAACTGCATGAACCAACACAGAATTTATAATTGTTTGTTACAAATACACAGAACGAAGACTTTAAGTTGCCTATGAGAAAATAAACAGAGATCTCGGTCTCGTCACAGAGCTCTCGAAGAGGCAGCGTTTGGTGCAGAGACCTAGGCTTGCCCCTGGGAGGCTCCTTCTTGACTCTTCTTTCATTGTGTGGGGTGGGTTTGGGGGGGTTGGCTCTTATTGCTATGGGGTCTCTCACCTCCTGGTTTTTATTACATCTTAGACATATAGCAGCCTTCCAATTTTAATTGCACCCTTTATTATTCACACCCTTTGCGCCTCAACAATCTGCACACCAACACACACACAATATTCTAAAAGTTATCTGATTTCTGAAGTCATCAGGTTGTTCGCATAGTCATGCAAAATGGGTAGTCACCTATGAGCCTGTTCATCTGGCAGTGAAGCAGAAAACTTCCACCTGGACAACACCCGGAAAGGGGCAACAAACTTCCCTGACCAGTTGGGTGCAAAGATACAGACAAACACTTAAATACTTGGTTATGTGGGGTATAATACAAAATAAATAAATAAATAAACAATTGTGACTAAAGAAATGACAGAATATGATGGAAAAAAAGACAGAACTCATGTTACATTTGCTACAAGCAAAACATTTTAAACTGCATTTGTAAAACTTTCTCCACTTGGAGAAAGTTTCTCCAATCTGCCCACTCTAAAGTAAACATTAGATTTGCAATGGATATAGAAAATCAACAATTCACCTATGACTTCTGCTTCAGTTATTCTGAACTTAAAAATGATTCCATTGGTTATCCTCATTTGTGTGCCTTTTTAAAGTGAAGAGCGGCCATTGTACCTGGTGGCTGTAAAACATGTAAAACTGATGTGTCAAATATCTTAAAGCCAGGAACAAAAGTCTGTCAACAGGAAAAAGCCATTAACGCTTTTTCTAAGAATAGACCCGACAATCAGTAACCACATACGAAAAGGCTTCACAGAGTTTCAAGAGGCTAATTTATGCATGTATTATCATCAATTGTTTCAGTTTTGTTTACCAAGAAAAAGGAAGTGAAAAGCCAACCATCTGCCCATCTGACTTGTATTCCTGCTCAGTCCTGTGCAGGGTCTCAATGGTTGCTGTCTTTTCATGTGAGACGGACACTTTTTTGCAAGACACATGCATGTCAATGCAAATTAATGCAAACAAAATAAATACACAAAGCAAAAAAATATTAAATAAATTACATAAGAATGGACCACCAATTCCTTTTTTTTGGTTTTGCAAGTTTCTCTTTAAGAGGTAGTGCATTGTTCACAATTTTTTATCCCAACGTTGTCTTTTCTTTAGAGCACTTGGTAGGTATGAGATTTTAAAAAAATAAGTTGATAAAATGAGCTAATGTAAATATTTATCATCTCGTGGAAACTGTCATTTATGATTGTTACCTGATAGGAATCCTGCATTTGAACCCTACAATGTCTTTTGTCTTTTTAAGCCCAAAAAAACCTAATTTCAAGGTCTTTTTCAGACCTTGTGATGAGATGTCAAGAAAAGACCCTTAAAACTAACACCTCTGTTTGAAAGCAAAACCACAGCAATGGTTCAGTTTCCATGCATCATTTGTTTTTGCTCGTGCATGCACAAACATGTGAAACAAACTCAAAGAGGTGCAAGAAATAAAAAAGGAAAAAAAACAGATAAATAAATAGGATTTCATTGGGAGGAAAATTATCTAATATGTTTTATTAATCAAATATAAAATTGCACTCTTAACATCTCATAAGACCATAACATCAAGGATTGTAACTGACATTGCTTATCATCAGAGTATGACAATGAGAGGTCATGCCAGCAGAGGCAGAGAAGAAAAGCAGAGATCATCTGTTACTGGTTGGTTTAAAAGCTGTACCACAGACTTGTTATTTTAGTTTACACATTATCTATGTTTCTGCTTGTATTTACTTCCTTTTTTGCATTGTACACCAAAAAATGAGGTAAGATAAAAAAGCTTGGTGATGAGTCTGTGGTGCGCATCATCAGCGGTACTCCTTATCAGAAGCCTCACAACATCTGAAGTGAATCCAGCTCTAGAAATAACTAATTCAGTCAAGTAAGCTAAGTAACAGTCAGCCAAACGCACAAAGGAAATACACCCAACCCCCCACAGACGCACACACACACACACACACACTCACTGAAGGAAACTGTGCTCAGACCTTTTCCTGCAGACAAACACACTTTACAAAGCAGCTTGATATGGGTGAATTGAAAGTGTAGAGGTAAAGCTGGTCCTCATCACACATTTACTGTATGTTGACCCCACTTTTCCTGCAAACACACAGAAGCACTTTCCAGTGTTTCCATGAGCAAGTCCTAGGTCTAGGTAAATGCAAAGGGTTGGGTCAGAAAGGACATCCTCTGTAAAATCTGTATCCACAATGCATTGTGGATGGGGTCATTGCAATGTACAGCTATCCTTGAGTAATCCTAGAAGTACCTTCCAATTCCCAACACTTTCAAAGTAGCAGCCATGAATCTATCAATCTATTTTCTTAACCCACTGTGTCACTTTCAGGGTCACTGGGCTGCAGCCTAACCCAGCTACTGTTGGGCAAAGGCAGGTTACACCTGGAAAGGTCACCTGCCTGTTGCAGGGCCACACAATAACTCACATCCCAAGGTGGGCCATGCTTGGAAAACCTGGACCATTTGTGTAACCACCTCAACAGGCTCTTGATCTCACAGTGACCGATCTTCTCAACCCAGTGACCCTAGTAGGGTCTTCTATGGCAAACAGGTCCTTGTGACGAGCCAGACAAATAGTGATTCAGAACCCCTTTTTGAAAAGAAACAAGCGACACCAAGTTAAAGTACATTGCCCAGATTCTCCAGAGGCAAGCCTGGAATTGGCACTCGCAAGTGAGCACCTGGTGGTTCCAACAGGTCCCAGATGGGTCCAGCCCAAAGTTACGATGTCAGATCACTCCCCCATGTTCCCACCACCTGCAGGAGAGCTCAGAACGGGCTGGTGAAACATGATTTGGATGGCAGTCAAAGACCAGTGTGTCTGCAGCCCAACACCCAGTGATGGAACTTGGCTTTTGGGATTTGTAAAGGTTTATCACACAGATTGTATCATATGAAAAAAAAAAAAAAAAAAAAAAAACATAAATTGTTATTTAATCCCACATTTAGAGAATTTCTTTCTCGTCTGCAGGTTTTATAGCTTTGACGTAGATTTATTACATTTTTTGTTAAACCCTTCACGTTTCTTTGTATTCTTGATAAAAATATTTAAATAACAAAAATGTATTTAAAAAAAATGGAAACATTTACAACACCACACTTTTTTTAAGTTGGCTTGGAAAAAATCAAACTCACTTAATGTCACTTACTTCTGAGACTTTAGATGAAACACATACATGTCTGAAAAAGAAAGCCACAGTAAGTAAATGAGTATCAAATTTCAGATGAAAAGAGCTTCTACACCTGGTGATGTGTCAAATGCTGGGTTGGAAAGTTAGTTCATGATATTTCCAATGTGGTAAAACAAAGATACAAGGCACCAATCAGATTGCTCAGTAGCAATCCCCTCCCTCTGAATAAGATCATGTTGAAGTGAATCATTTTTAATGTTAATGTTTCGATTACTGGAGTCCGTTCAAAACGGAGTAACACAGATATGTTTCTTATATTTTATTTTCTGTTGTCGTTCCTAGATGGCTGTAAGTACAATGATCAATTTCCCTCAAAACAAACAGCATTTTACAGTTTTTTCTGTTTTTTTTTCTGTTTTTATCGTAATCCAGGACATGTTTGACTAATTTTCTGGGTATTTTTTCAGGCTGTACAGATGATATGTCCTTTTGGACAAAGACTGTGGTCGTTGGCGAACATGTGAAGTTGGAATGTTCACGGAGACCTGCTGGAGAGGTGTTTTGGACGAAAATCAGTCCTGGAAATCCTCCTGAGTTTATAAACAATTGGAGCAAAGCTAAAGTTGCTTACATGCCTGGAATACTCGAGCTGCACATTGCTGATACAAGCCTTCATGATACAGCATTTTACATTTGTATGAGAAGAAAGGATGGAAATATTTTATCTCGGAACCTGACATACCTCATAGTTAAAGGTAATTACACCATCATGAAATACAGACATTTTATTTTTAATAAAAGTAAATAATGCATGGTATTGAATACATTACATTTTATGTTTTATATGAGATGTATAAAAGTGATTCTCTTAATTTGTATTAGCTCTGTGTTTTTTTTTCCGTATCAGAACCCGATGTGTCCAAAATTCCCCCATCTGCTCCAGAATGTTCCGAAAACTACCTATCTTTGCAATGTTCGGTTCTTCAGGATTCTCAGAATAAGTCATGTCCATCAGATGCAAACGTGTTCTGTTTTAGTGCGAAATCAAATGACTCAAACACAAATAGTTCTGCAGAAAACAAAGGAGACGCTGCTGTGAAGGACTTCTGTTTATCAAGCTTCTTTAAAAAAAGAACTTCTTCTGATGATCTGAAATATTATTGTGCTGTTCCCAAATGCGAGGAGAAAATACAGAAAAAGGATTCGTCATCTCACTCTGAAGGTGTGGATATTTATTAAATTAGACAGTGCACTATCAAAACTGATGAAAAGTAAAAGATACTAAAACAACTAAGTAATTGCATTAGAGATGCAATTACATTGCGAATAATCATTTTGTTCATTTTAAATCTGCAGCAAACATGTGGAACTCATACAAGGCCGATCCAGTTAGAAACATACTGATTGCTGCTTTGGTTGGAAGTCAGATATTAATAGTGTTCCTGTTAATTTTGGTCAAAAAACTAAAGACGGAATCAAAAAGCTGTTCTAGTGGTAAGTGGACTCGCCTATAAATTGAGCCATGGTTTTCTTATCTCATTTTATAATGGTTTAATTTGTTCTCTCCATTTAGATGCAGTTCTTCAACAAATTCACAATCACCAGGCAAGTAGAAAAAAAAACAATCGGCAGCAAAATATTCAACATTCAAAATTCTTTCAAGTATTTTAGTTTTATCTTAAATTGTTTTATTTGAAATTGTTGCATCATTTTTTTTTCACAGAAAAATGAAGACCTGGTTTATTCAGCACCCTCGTTTAGCAGAAAAAAATCCTCCAAAAAACAGACAAGAGGTCATGATGATGACAAAGAGGAAACAACTACACAAACTATCTACGCAAACATTGCTGTTCATGAGCTTTGAAATGTATGACAAAATCAGATTTTTTTTGTACAGCACACATAGGAAGCATGTTTGGTTGTTACTCATACAGTATTTTGTAGCCTCTATTTCCCTGAAATAACCATAGCTGAAAGTTTCCTTTTCAAGACAATATATTTGAAATTAAACCAGACCGTTTACTCTTAATATTACTCTGTACTGTAGTTTTCCTTGATAATTCCTTTATGAAGCAATTTTTGATAAAAGCAAAAAGCTTAGAAAATATGAAGAATGAATAGCTGCCCTAAACTCAAATGTTGCGCTCTATTTAGGAATGTTGACCATGAGTTCTCAATATTGCATTCATAAAACAGAATATATAAACAAATAATCCTTTCACACCACTTTTGTGCAATTTCAGTGTTAGAAATGAGAAAAATTGACAATCAGAGTGTAGTTTGTGCACCAGTGAGGAGTGAGTACCCACCTCTTACTAACAACTTAAATGTGGTTTAAGGACACCGTATGACAGCATCCCCATCTGTCTTAAGCGTGTGCCTCAAGGGAGCTTCCCCAAAACCCACAACATGGGTCAAACTAACTTGCAATGATGTGACTCTCCACAAGCGGCACAAGCACAGTTCCCTCTGAGTTTTAGTTTTGTTTTTGGTACTTTTAGAATCAGCTAATCATAAAGCTGAAATCATCTCAGACTGGTTTCTTAACCATGATAGTGAGTTCACTGGACTCAAACGGCCTCCACAGCCAACAGATCTCAACCTAATAGATCACCTTTGGGACTTGGTGAAACAGGAGATTGACATCATGGATGTTCAGCCAAAACATCTGCAGCAACTGTGTGATGCTGTCATGTCAATATGGACCAAACTCTCTGAGGAATGTTTCCAGAACCTTGTTGAATCTAAGCCATTAAGGGTTAATGTATACTTTATAGTGCACAAACCACAAGTGTACTTTTTTTCAGAGTTTGTAAATGATCTGTTGCAGTGTAATTTTTTTGTGGTTAGGATATGTTTGATATATTTCATCAGAACTATTCTTTTTTTAGGTCATCATTAATTGTTAAAAGAAAAAAAGTAATTCAATTCAACTAAAGGAATTTGTTTTGTTAGTCAATTTGTGAGTAATATATCCCAAACAGTGCAACCAAGTTGCACTTTTGCACTAAATAATACAACCAAGTGTATTCCTTTACAGATAAACTAATTTTAAACATGTTCTCGTAGCATTTTTTTTTCACAATGAAGAAATATTAAAAGAATACAAGATTATAACCGTATTTCTGAGTATTACTTTATTCAAACTGAGATGAATCAGGAGCAGATGAAAACAATTTTAAAGCTCTCTTTGTGATGCAGCAAGTGAAATTGATGGGCCAAAGTCTCACTCCCGAACTCCATTCAGATCTTGTGGGTTCTGCTGTCTTAACATCTTTGTTTTCCTCATCTGAGCTGGCATATGGCTCAAAACTGTAGGGCCAGACAGCTCCAACATTGCTCATCATTTTTGTAGCACCACTACTGTTAGGTCAAGGTTCTGTGCTAGCTATAGACAGGGTAAACAAAGGGATAGTGGAATTTTAGCAGACACTTAAAGTCCTGCCCACAACTCAGAGGCGAATTCCTGATTAACTACTGCTGCTCTGCAGAAACTATGTCTTAGAAAATGACGTATTTTCTGATTTTGTCTAAAAAACATCATTTTAATTATGACCACTGGTAAGGCTTTTACAAAAGATAAAATTATGAGAGGAATGGGACTTTAAAACACAAAATATATTTTATATTATTATTAACAAAGTAATTATGCATATTTTCTTTTACTTATCATATTACAAGATACTTTTAATTTTATAGAGGAGACATTTTGTAACCAAAGTGGCCTATATGAGGGAAATTTTCTTAAAAAAAACGTAATCATTCCCCTTACACTTTACAGTTTATTAGCACTCCATTATTGTTCACAAATCCAAACGTTTTGTCCAAAATGTAATTCTTTTACAATTTTCGTATAACTAATCGTCTTGAAAAATGAACAAAACAGAAATTGCATAATTTATAATATATATATATATATTAAATATACTGAGATTATTTTATTATTATATTATAGGAGATGATTATGAAATCTTCGGCCTTTTTTATTTGCAGAGGTTTATTCAAGGTAAATTACATGAGTAAAACTATTCATTCAAGGTGAAATGCTGACACGTGCTGCATTTCTGTTTAGCCTTTAAAGTCATTGAAAAATTGCAATTGACTCAAACTATAACAAATGTATTCTTCTTTTTTCTTTAAAAACAACTGCGAAGCCACAATCGAACAGCAAAGCTAAATATGCCCAAGTTTTGCTCAAAACACTTTATTGTTCCCACTAATCATAAAGAATACATGTTTTTAATCTACCCCAACAGTCAAACAAAGGCTGGATGAGGACTTGTTTGACAGGTTGATGGCAAAGGATGAAATAGTATATCTTTAGAGGTTAGCAAGGTACAGATGGGAAGGAAGTTTAGCAGTTTAAGGTGACCAATGACAGGGATGGAAATTTGTTGACACGTTTCACAAGTGGGATGAAAAATGGAAGAACTTTAATGAGCAGACAATTGAAGAAATGTCAGAGAGAAGGGAGGGTCGCTGTTGTGGAGCAGAAAGTTTAAAAAAGTAAGATTGATGTGAGGAAGACACTGATTTGGGTTTGACAGAGGACTTCAAGGAGGTGAGATTACATAAAGGATCAGCATTTTGCTTGCTGTGGTGAAGGACAGACTGACAGATTAGGTTAGACAGGAATCTCTGGGGATCATGATGTTTGCAGATGACATTGTGATCTGTAGTGAGAGCAGCGAGCAGGTGGAAGAATGTACAGAAAGGTGGAGGTTTGGTCTGGATTGCAGAGGAAAGTCAGCTGCAGCAAGACGAAGTATCTCTGTGTACATGAGAGGAACTCAAGTGGACCAGTGACGATATAGGGAGCAGAGATAAAGAAGGTGGATGACACAAAGTTCTCAGGGCCAACAGTCCAGAACAAGAGAGTGTAGGAAAGAGGTGAAGATGTGTGTTCAAGCAGGTTGGAACAGATGGGGGAAGGTCTCAGGTGTGATGTGTGACTAAAGAGTGTCATCAAGATTGTAAGGACAAGTGTACCGGTGTTGAGAGCAGCCATGTTGTTGGTTTAGAGACTCTGATGCAGAGACATGAGGCAGAACTGGAGGGAACAGAAAGGAAGACGTTGAGGTTCTCTTTGGGAGTGATAAGGATGAAAGGATTAAGAACTGATCTCTCAGAGGAACAGCTCACGTTGGATATTTTGGAGATAAATGCAAGAAAATGGATCGAGATGGCCTGAGCACGTTGACGTAAATATAAGTGATTATTTTGGTAAAAGGGTGCAGAGGTTGGAGATACCAGGAAGCAACGTGGAAAAAGACCAGACGATGGTAAAGAAGGCTAATGTGAATAAGAAGGAAGCAGAGGCCAGGGTTTCTTTTGCTGTGGCAACCCCTGAAGGAAGAAGCCAAAAGCATAGAAGCAGCAAATCTATCCCAAAGTTTTGATATCCGAATAAAAGGTCTCCTGGGGTGTTGCCTGCTTTCTGTATGCTCTGCCAGCTTTCCTCTGAGTGAAGGTTGGTGCTGAATACGTCAGTGAATCATCTCCAGTCTGAGAAAAACACAGAGGCTTTAAGATTACATCTTTGATTTAAATCAGACAATGATTTGGGTTTAATTTTTGGCTTTATTTTACCTTGCTATGTTTCCGGCCATCAGGGAAGTGTGAGCCATCTACTACCATGATCAGAAAGACAAAGCATTAAAAAAATACATATTTTAAACAGCTGGTGTTAAATAAACTAATGAAAACTATTTTACCATTGCCAGTACTGCTTGATTTTATCCTCATTTTATAAAGTAAGAATATTATAACAAAGATGCTGGCAGACAAAGTGGCTGACAAGGACAACAGAACAGTGTTGGCTGTTTGTAAATCCCACGTCTGGAGAGCTGAAATAATAATAAAAATGCAGGCAATAAGTGTGAATGATTTAGAAAAGTTAAAAATAGAAATGTTTTTTGATGCTGCCCATTTCTAAAATAAAACTGGATATTGGGGCCACCATAAAAAAATAAATAAATAAATAAAACTACAAGATTAAAGTTGTGAAATGATGAAAAAAATTATATGTATATATTTTTCGTAAATTTAAGTCCAATATGAGAAAAAAAAACAATTTACATTAAAAACAAATGCAAAATTACGAGTAAAAAAGTTAAATTTTTTGCAGAAAAGAGTTGTAAATTATTGATTAAAGAAACAACTTTTTTAATATTAATAAAGCTGTGAAATAATGAGACAATAAACATGTGGAATTGCAAGTAAAGACATCAATATTTTATGGTAATAAAGTAGTAATTTCATGTGTTTTAAACAGAGTAGTCACACGATAAAAGTAATACATTTATGAGGCTAAACTTTTTGCTAAATACAAACAAAAATGTGTTTTAGTATGAGAGGCGTAAAGCATAAGCAGTTACTTCAACATTTGTTTTACAAATAAAAAGACACCAATCCTTTTAGGCCATTATAAATTATTTGCATAACACTGGCACTCTTCAGAAGAAGATTCTTGACTCACACGGAGTAAATTTCCAATCGGCGCGCCGTTTACGGCGATTGTTGCAGGTCAAATGCATTTCTGCACAGATTCATATAATAAAATAAAGCTTTGTAACATCACTTTAAATGGCTGCATTGATGGATTTATTTGGCTTATAATGTTAATGGAGGCTTATGCAAACAACTTCATTTTGAAAAAAGCATGACTTGTTTGTAAAAATTATGACTTCTTTTCTCATAAATTTAAGCCTTTATTCTTTTCAAATTATGACTTTTTTCTCATAATTGTATGACTTTTTTTCTGAATTGCCCTGTGACAGTCTGGTGATCAGCCCAGAATTTACCTCGCTTTCAACAGTAGCCAGGTTGGGCTCTGGCAGCCGTGTGACTTTGACAGGAATAAAGCAGGTTAAGAAAACAGATGGATAGATTCTAGTAAATGTATTTTTTGTTTGTATTTTTATTTTTTTATGGTGGCCCAAATACCCATTATATAAACCTCTGTTGCATTGAACAATATATATATATATATATATATACATACATATATATATATATATATATATATATATCTATGTATGTATATAAGGACTCTAAAATCTACATGATTTAAGACAGTTAAAAACAGGATCTTTTTAGGATGTTGAACAATTTCAAAATTTTGGACGGAAGATGAAAAGCAAACCTGTCAACGTTGTCCCATTTCCGTAAAAGATCTCTCCACATGCAGCCACTGCGCAGTAGTAAGTCCCAGCATCAGAGGAGATGAAGTTCTTAGTGAAGCTGTAGACACATTTCTGCTCAGAGGGAGATTCAGGATTCCTCAAACATTCATCAGAACCATTTCCATGTGCATAAATAACATGAGGATGAGACTCATTCGACTGGGTTTTAAACCAGAACACTCTCTGCTCTGCTGCACAGGTTTCTTTGATAGAACTTGAGAGAACCGAACACTCCAGACTGACTGGGTCTCCTGGATACACTTGATCAGATAAAAGCCTATCAGTGACAGCAACAATGTTTGGTTCTCTGCCTAGAAAATATAGAAAAAAATTATAAAACATTTGTAGTTTAAAAATGTTATGATGATATGAAAAAGTTACACTTTCTTACCTTTGACACTCAGAAATGTTCCGGTCAAAAATATCAAATCCAGGTTTTTAACTTTAAAGCAGTAATAAACACCATCATCACTTGTCATGGCTCTGTTTATATGCAGAACAAAGGACTCTGGTTCTTGCTTTACTGTAATGTGAGATTCCTTGATATCAAGGTCAAAGTTAAAGTTCATTGTTGCTCCCAGAAATTCAGGCTTTTTCCCGGAAACAATCCTGATCCAGAATAACTTTTCTTTGTAGAGAACATTCGCCTGGCGAGTGCAACTCAGCGTAACGTTTTCTCCAACATGAACCGTCTTTGTCATGAATTGATACTCATCTGTGGAACCTGGAAAAACAGTCACAAAAATTCTCTCATAATCAACAGACACTAGATAATCAACATATACACTTAAATTGATGTCAGAAAAAGACTGTATATTCCAATAAAGTACTTACATCCCGTTGTGATTATGAGAAGTATGTAAAACAGAATCATCTTTTTGTTTTGGTCCACTGGTGGCTGCAGAGAAGTAAAAGAAGGTCAAAGCCTGAGCTATCTAAATGTAATGATGAAAAGGGGCGGGATCACAAATAAAACAACCTGATTGGACTTTGTTCATGCTGTTGTTTCACTGTTAACCACAATGGAAATAATACCAGCCATTTTCAACTTTAACACAACAAACAGTAACCAAGAGTTGTTCAATATTTTTGTTGTTTTTTATTTTTAAGATAAAAGGTTGACTAAGCAACCCTCATATTTTAGAGTTTTTTTTAACCACATTAGGCTAATAAGATTGAGAAGATGAAAATGAACACAAACCAGATTGACAAGTTATTAGAACACAAAACAACAAATCTCTTTTCTTGCAACCAGAAAAAACACCTTTCAATGCAGAACGGTTTCATCAGGAAATGTAATGATAGTGGTGAAGTTATAAAGGGGGTCCATTTGAGCCATTCATGCAATGACTGGGCACTCCTTTCCTGTCACTTTTGTGCAGTCTCAGTGTTAGAAAAAAGTAAATTAAACAATCTGAGTGCAGTTTATGTGTCAGTGAGGAGTGGGCTCACCCCAGAGTCAGGTGGGAAGCCATCCAGATACTGTGCACTGGGGTTGCTGGGTGATGAAGATCTGTCAGTACTCTGGAGATGGCTCCTGTCAGTGACCAGAGGGGGGGAAAGAGTGCAGACACCTAACATAGACTCTCTAACATGAATAGGGGGATCATTCCAGTTTGAAGCTGCCGCAGCAAAAGCACTGTTCCCTTCAAGTTTTAGTTTTGTGTTTGCTACTTTTACACATACAAGTACCTGGGTGTTCATCTGGACAATAAACTGGACTGGACTCACAACACGGATGCACTGTACAGGAAGGGACAGAGCAGGCTCTACCACCTGAGGAGACTGAGGTCTTTTGGAGTGAGAGGGCGACTCCTGGGGACCTTCTATGACTCTGTGGTGGCATCAGCCATCCTGTACGGTGTGGTCTGCTGGAGCAGCAGCATCACGGAGATTGAGAGGAAGAAGCTGGACAGGGTCATCAAGAAGTCCACCTCTATCGTGGGCTGTCCTTTAGACTCAATGCGGGAGGTGGGGGACAGAAGGGTCCCGCATAGACTTACAACAATGCTAGACCATGAGTGTCCCCCCCTGCAGGACGCCCTGTCTGCTCTGGAGAGCAGCTTTAGTGACAGACCAATTCACCCTCGCTGTGGGAAGGAAAGATTCTGCAGATCATTCCTTCCAGTGGCTGTCCGACTGTACAACAAGCATCGTTAACTTTGGAAACATGTCGCTAACAGTAATCATGTGCAATAATGTGTTACCATGTGAATCATCACTGGTGCAACCCACTGAAGTCACTTTAACTTACACTTGTTTGGCATTCACTGCTATTTATTATTCTGTATGTTTTTTTGTTTTTTTTTAATTCTTGATCTCCTGTCCTATTCCCATGTACTTTGGATTGCATTGTTGAAATGTCCCCACTGTAGGACAAATAAAGGATCTTATTTTTTCTTATCAAATCAGCTAATCACAAAGCTGGAATCATCTCAGACTGGTTTCTTGAACATGACAATGAGTTCACTGGACTCAAATGGCCCCTACAGTCACCAGATCTCAACCCAATAGATCATCTTTGGGATGTGGTCGAGCTGGAGATCGGCATCATGGATGTGCCGCCGACAGATCTGCAGCAACTGTGTGATGCTGTTGTGTCAATTCATTTTTCTATACCCTTTGCCCCTTTCGGGATGATGGGGCTGCCGGAGCCTAACCCAGCTACTCATGGGTGAAGGCAGGGGACACCCCTGGACGCACAAACACACACTCACATCCACACCTAGGGACAATTTAGAGTGACCAATTAACCTATGAAGCATGTCTTTGGACAATGGGAGGAAGCCGGAGTCCCTGGATAAAATCCAAGCATGCAACCTCCACACAGAAAGGTCCTCCATTGGTGACACTGTTTCAAAGTCCCCCAGCTGGGACTTGAACTGGGGGCCTTGCTATGAGGAGAGAGCGTTGACCACTGCACCACCGTGCAGCCCTGCTATTGTGTCAATATGGACCAAACTCTCCTGGGAATGTTTCCAGTACCTTGTTGAATCTATGCCACCAACAGGGCAAAAATGATTTTTGCGCCACCACCGCTCCACCACCACACACAAGCACACACCAACATCCCCACAACACCCCCACCACTGTCCGGAACAGAAGCAACGTAACTCCCTGGAATATGTTGCAATTAGAATGTACTTAATTTAACTCTCAAGACTTAAATATTGATAATATAGTTGTTATTATTGCAAACAAAGTCATTTCCCAAGCAAGGTTCAATCTAGCAATTTTCTGCATTGAGAGGTAGAAACACTAACCACTGCACCACCATAAGAGTTGCAATGAAAAGTATGGCAAGTTTTAAAACATTATTCTACTGTGTGAAAGGTTTACAGATCTCGGTTGTTAAAGGCTCAAAGATAGATCACCAGTTATTTGTTCTTTTTCTATCAAAAACTGAATATTCTTTCACCAAAATGCTGGGGGGGTGGGGGGGTGAATTTTCAAGCAGTTAAATGTAAATAAAACAGACATAATCCGCCAGACATGCCCCCCAACCCTGACCCCCCGCTTGGCTAGTGGCAGATTTAGGCAGGGAAGGGTGCTGCACCAGGCAAGCTGATCGGTTATGCCAAACTTTTGAGTTATTTTATTTATGTTTTAATTACTTTTTCATTTTTAAACTAAATGAGTGATGTTCAACTGCAGTAAACTTAAAAATATAATACACTTAAAAAAAAAAACTTAGCTGATTAAGCTATCACCTAACTGCCAAATCCTGTCATTTTGGGCCCTCTCCAGCAAATGGCGCCCTAGGCAGCCACCTAGGATGCTTCTGCCCAGGGCCGGCCCTGGCCACCAAGGATGAAGGATTAATGGTAAATGTATACTTTATACTGCACAAACCACAAGTGTACTTTTTTTCAGAGTTTGTAAATGATCTGTTGCAGTGTAATTATTTTGTGGTTAGGATATGTTTGATATATTGCATCAGAACTATTCTTTTTTTAGGTCATCAAAAATAATTCAAATAAAATAAAGCGAAAAGTAATTCAGTTTAACCTTCAACTAAAGAAATTTATTTTGTTTGTCAATTTGTGAGTAATATATCCCAAACAGTGCAACCGAGTTGCACTTTTGCACTAAATAATGCAACCAAGTGGATTCTTTTACAGATAAACTCCAATGAAAATCGTGTTTTTGATGTTTTAAACATGTTCTTGTAGCATTTTTCTCACAGTGGGGAAGATATTCAAAGAATACAAGATTAAACCTGCATTTCTGACATATTCATATTTCAACCGGGATGAATCAGGAGTAGATGAAAACAATGAAAAAGCTCTCTTTGTGATGCAACAAGTGAAATTGATGGGCCAAAGTCTCACTCCTGAACTCCATTCAGAATCATCCACTTGCAGAAAAAAAGATCTATTTGTCTGCAAACGCCTGGGATCTTGTGGGTTCTGTTGTGTTAACATTTTGGTTTTCCTTCGTCTAAGCTAGCATCAGGCTCAAAACTGTATGGCTGGATAGCTCTAATATTGCTCATCCTTTTTGTTGCACCACTAATGTTAGGTTCAGGTTATAAGCTAGCTGAAAACAGTGTAAACATAGGGATAGTGGTATATTAACAAAGTGTATAGTCCTGCCCACAACTCATAGACGAATTTCTGATGAACTACTGTCGTTTTCTGACATCTGGATGAGAAAACTTCAAAACTTCAAAACATTGTTTAAAAGATTTATTACATTACAAGTAAAAGAAATAAAAGGAATACATGCAGCAGTGCTGCATACAGAGAGCTCTGAAGCTGAGCAGGAAGCAGACATATTTATAGATAGGCACAAAGCACTTTTCATGACAGCAGCTTAACCTGCACCCAGGATTCGTAACAGCATCTTGTACAACTGTTCCAGTCAGAGCTGTTCACAGTTTCTGTTATTCTGGTTGAGCAGGATGTGTCTCTGCAGACTGTGGCATTCTATCTCTTTTATCTCTAACACATAAATAAGAATGACAAAGAATGTCCTCTAAGCAATTAGTACATTTGCACAAGCAGTCACACAATAACAAGTTGTATAAAGGTAAATAAGAACATAAAAGGTACATGTGAGTTGGATAAAAGTATATAAGAACTGAAATTCCACTACATTACTGCTGCTCTGCAGAAACTATGTCCCAGAAAATGCCATGTGTTTTCTAATTTTGTCTAAAAACGACATCAGCATTATAATTAAAAGACCGCTGGGAACACTTTTACAATAGTTAGAAATTTAATTGGAGTGGGACTTTAATAACAAAAATATATGATTTATTTAATTAATAACAAAATAGTTTAACATATTTACTCATACCTTTCAATCATATTACATGGTATTTTTAATTTTGGAGCCAAAGTAGGCCTAAATGAGGGAAATTTTCTTTATTTTAAAAAAATGTAATAACCCCTGACACTTCACAGTTTATTAGAGCTCCAATATTGTTCAGCTTAGAAAACGTACGAATGCAAACTTCTTTAATTTTGTCCAAAATGGAATTCTTTCATAATTTTTGTACAACTAATCATCTTAGAAATTAACAGAAAAGATTTTAAAACAAAAGAAGATGATTAAAAATCTATTTGTAGAGATGTATTCAAGGTAAATCACATGAGTATAACTATCCATTCAAGCTAAGATGCTGACACGTGCTGCATTTCTTTTTAGCCTTCAAAGCCATTGAAAATTAGCATTTTTTTTCTTTTTCTTTAAGTAAAACAGCAAAACTAAATTTGACTGAGTTTTGCTTGAAACACTCTAATCAAAAATAATAAGCAAGATAAAACTTTTCTTAAGTCATTACTAATCTATCCCAAGAATCAAGCAAAGGCTGGATGAGGACTGGTGTGACAGGTTGATCACAAAGGACGAATACCTATATCTTTAGGAGGTTAGCAATATAGAGTAACAGATAGGAGGGAAGTTTAGCAACTGATCGAGATGGCATATTGAGGTGAAAAAAGTGATTGTTTTGGTAAAAGGGTGATGAGTTAGAGATACCAGGAAAGAGACCTAGAAATACACTATCTCAAAGTTTTGATATCCGAATAAAAGGTCTCCTGGGGTGTTGTCTGCTTTCTGTATGCTCTGCCAGCTTTCCTCTGAGTGAAGGTTGCTGCTGAATACGTCAGTGAATCATCTCCAGTCTGAGAAAAACACAGAGGCTTTAAGATTACATCATTGATTTAAATCAGACAATGATTTGGGTTTAATTTTTGGCTTTATTTTACCTTGCCATGTTTACGGCCATCAGGGAAGTGTGAGCCATCTACTACCATGATAAGAAAGACAAAACATTACAAAAATACATATTTTAAACAGTTGGTGTTAAATAAATTAATGAAAACTATTTTACCATTGCCAGTACTGCCTGATTTTCTCTTCATTTTATAAAGTAAGAATATTATAACAAAGATGCTGGCAGACAAAGTGGCTGACAAGGACAACAGAACAGTGTTGGCTGTTTGTAAATCCTGCGTCTGGAGAGCTGAAAAAAACAGACAATAACCGAATGATTTAGGAAAGTTGAAATTTTTGGATGTTGCACTTTTCTTAAAGATATGACAAGATATTAGGGCCACCATGAAATAAAAAAAAAAAACAATACAATTTCTAGAATAAAGTTGTAAAATGATGAGAAGAAGGTGTAAGTGTCCCAAAACTATGAGAAAAAAGTTATTTTACACAAAACTATATGTAAATTTACGAGTAAAAAGCTAACATTTTAGCAGAATAAAGTTAAAAAAACATGATAAAAAACTTGTTCCAGGAATACAGTTGTAAAATTATGAGAATTTAAACAAAAATTAGGAATAAACAAGTGGAACTATGAGTAAAGTAGTCAATATTTTTGGCAAAAAATGTCAAATTTCATATGTTTTAAACAGAGAAGTCACACGATAAAAGTCATAAATTTACGAGTCAAAAGGCTGTTTGCTAAGAAAAAGAGAAATAAAGCAACACAATATCATGTTTTAGTATGAGATGCATAGAGTGTATGAAATATAAGCAGGTACTTCAACATTTGTTTTACAAATAAGAGACTAATCCTTTTAGCGAGGCAACAATAATTTTTGGTAAAGTTAAAAGCATTGAAAAAAATGTGCATGACACTGGGGCTCTTCAGAAGAAAATTCTGGACTCACAAGAAGTGAATTTCCGATGGGCGCACGGTTCACGGCGATTGCTCTATAGTTGAACAGGTCTAAATGCATTATTGCACATAGATTCATACGGGAAACTAGAGCTTTGTAACATCAATATAAATGACTGCATTGATGGAATAATTTGGCATGTATTGTGGATGGAGAATTAGACAAATAGCTTTATTTTCTAAAAAGCATGACTTGTTTCTTGAAAAATTATAACTTTTTATCTCATAAATTTAAGACTTTGTTCTCATAAGAATTACATTTTCATGAAATTATGACTTTTATGACTTTTTCTCTAATCTGGGAATATGTCCAAGATGTACCCCACCTTCACCCAACAGTAGCCAGGTAGGCTCCAGCAGCCTTGTGACTTAGACATATACATATATTTCTACCTTTTAGTGTTGTCCCATTTCCGTAAAAGATCTCTCCACATGCAGCCACTGCGCAGTAGTAAGTCCCAGCATCAGAGGAGATGAAGTTCTTAGTGAAGCTGTAGACACATTTGTGCTCAGAGGGAGATTCAGGATTCCTCAAACATTCATCAGAACCATTTCCATGTGCATAAATAACATGAGGATGAGACTCATTCGACTGGGTTTTAAACCAGAACACTCTCTGTTCTGCTGCACAGGTTTCTTTGATAGAACTTGAGAGAACCGAACACTCCAGACTGACTGGGTCTCCTGGATACACTTGATCAGATAAAAGCCTATCAGTGACAGCAACAATGTTTGGTTCTCTGCCTAGAAAATATAGAAAAAAATTATAAAACATTTGTAGTTTAAAAATGTTATGATGATATGAAAAAGTTACACTTTCTTACCTTTGACACTCAGAAATGTTCCGGTCAAAAACATCAAATCCAGGTTTTTAACTTTAAAGCAGTAATAAACACCATCATCACTTTTCATGGCTCTGTTTATATGCAGAACAAAAGATTCTGGTTCTTGCTTTACTATAATGTGAGATTCCTTGATATCAAGGTCAAAGTTAAAGTTCATTGTTGCTCCCAGAAATTCAGGCTTTTTCCCGGAAACAATCTTGATCCAGAATAACTTTTCTTCGTAGAGAACATTCGCCTGGCGAGTGCAACTCAGCGTAACGTTTTTTCCAAGACGAACCGTCTTTGTCATGAATTGATACTCATCTGTGGAACCTGGAAAAACAGTCACAAAAATTCTCTCATAATCAACAGACACTAGATAATCAACATATACACTTAAATTGATGTCAGAAAAAGACAGTATATTCCAATAAAGTACTTACACCCTGTTGTGATTATGAGAAGTATGTAAAACAGAATCATCTTTTTGTATTGGTCCACTGGTGGCTGCAGAGAAGTAAAAGAAGGTCAAAGCCTGAACTATCTAAATGTAATGATGAAAAAGGGGCGGGATCACAAATAAAACAACCTGATTGGACTTTGTTCATGCTGTTGTTTCACTGTTAACCACAATGGAAATAATACCAGCCATTTTCAACTTTAACACAACAAACAGTAACCAAGAGTTGTTCAATATTTTTGTTGTTTTTCATTTTTAAGATAAATATTGATGAAGCAACCCTCATATTTTAGAGTTTTTTTTTAACCACATTAGGCTAATAAGATTGAGAAGATGAAAATGAACACAAACCAGATTGACAAGTTATTAGAACACATTACAACAAATCTCTTTTCTTGCAACCAGAAAAAAACACCTTTAATAGGAAGTAATGAAATCAACCATTTATATTTGTAGACGGTCATCCTTGAAGTTTTCCAACTTTATCAATTAGGACAACACTAATTAATAATAATTAATCAGCTACTATTTGTAGTAGTTGCATAATATTACGTTTGCACAGTGGTGTAGTGGTCAGCAGTCTTACCTTACAGAGAAAGGTGTAGGTAAGGTGAAGTTTTATGGATGTAGAATAATATAATTTTTACATTTCAAATGTGAATCAGCTGATTCTGATTTGGAAAAAAAAAACTGATGTTGTGATGACAATCTGTCAGTACTCTGGAGATGGCTCCTGTCAGTGACCAGAGGGGGGGAAAGAGTGCAGACACCTAACATAGACTCTCTAACATGAATAGGGAGATCATTCCAGTTTGAAGCTGCCGCAGCAAAAGCACTGTTCCCTTCAAGTTTTAGTTTTGTGTTTGCTACTTTTACACATACAAGTACCTGGGTGTTCATCTGGACAATAAACTGGACTGGACTCACAACACGGATGCACTGTACAGGAAGGGACAGAGCAGGCTCTACCACCTGAGGAGACTGAGGTCTTTTGGAGTGAGAGGGCGACTCCTGGGGACCTTCTATGACTCTGTGGTGGCATCAGCCATCCTGTACGGTGTGGTCTGCTGGAGCAGCAGCATCACGGAGATTGAGAGGAAGAAGCTGGACAGGGTCATCAAGAAGTCCACCTCTATCGTGGGCTGTCCTTTAGACTCAATGCGGGAGGTGGGGGACAGAAGGGTCCCGCATAGACTTACAACAATGATAGACCATGAGTGTCCCCCCCTGCAGGACGCCCTGTCTGCTCTGGAGAGCAGCTTTAGTGACAGACCAATTCACCCTCGCTGTGGGAAGGAAAGATTCTGCAGATCCTTCCTTCCAGTGGCTGTCCGACTGTACAACAAGCATCGTTAACTTTGGAAACATGTCGCTAACAGTAATCATGTGCAATAATGTGTTACCATGTGAATCATCACTGGTGCAACCCACTGAAGTCACTTTAACTTACACTTGTTTGGTATTCACTGCTATTTATCATTCTGTATATATATATATATTTTTTAATTCTTGATCTCCTGTCCTATTCCCATGTATTTTGGATTGCATTGTTGAAATGTCCCCACTGTAGGACAAATAAAGGATCTTATTTTTTCTTATCAAATCAGCTAATCACAAAGCTGGAATCATCTCAGACTGGTTTCTTGAACATGACAATGAGTTCACTGGACTCAAATGGCCCCTACAGTCACCAGATCTCAACCCAATAGATCATCTTTGGGATGTGGTCGAGCTGGAGATCGGCATCATGGATGTGCCGCCGACAATTCTGCAGTAACTGTGTGATGCTGTTGGGTCAATTCATTTTTCTATACCCTTTGCCCCTTTCGGGATGATGGGGCTGCCGGAGCCTAACCCAGCTACTCATGGGCGAAGGCAGGGGACACCCCTGGACGCACAAACACACACTCACATCCACACCTAGGGACAATTTAGAGTGACCAATTAACCTATGAAGCATGTCTTTGGACAATGGGAGGAAGCCGGAGTCCCTGGATAAAATCCACGCACGCAAACTCCACACAGAAAGGTCCTCCATTGGTGACTCTGTTTCAAAGTCCCCCAGCTGGGACTTGAACTGGGGCCTTGCTATGAGGAGAGAGCGTTAACCACTGCACCACCGTGCAGCCCTGCTATTGTGTCAATATGGACCAAACTCTCCTGGGAATGTTTCCAGTACCTTGTTGAATCTATGCCACCAACAGGGCAAAAATGATTTTTGCGCCACCACCGCTCCACCACCACACACAAGCACACACCAACATCCCCACAACACCCCCACCACTGTCCAGAACAGAAGCAACGTATCTCCCTGGAATATGTTGCAATAAGAATGTACTTAATTTAACTCTCAAGACTTAAATATTGATAATATAGTTGTTATTATTGCAAACAAAGTCATTTCCCAAGCAAGGTTCAATCTAGCAATTTTCTGCATTGAGAGGTAGAAACACTAACCACTGCACCACCATAAGAGTTGCAATGAAAAGTATGGCAAGTTTTAAAACGTGCATCTACTGTGTGAAAGGTTTACAGATCTCGGTTGTTAAAGGCTCAAAGATAGATCACCAGTTATTTGTTCTTTTTCTATCAAAAACTGAATATTCTTTCACCAAAATGCGGGGGGGGGGGGGGGGGGGGGGGGGGAGGGATGAATTTTCAAGCAGTTGAATGAAAATAAAACAGACATAATCTCTGCTCTGGGCCAGTTTGTCTCCTCTTCGTTCTGTTTTTTGACTGTAAAACTGCCCTGAGGACTTGTTCCGCAGCTTTTTCATCCTTAAAGTTTTAAAGACGCACTAACAGCGGCAACACTGCCCCCCAACCCCCACCCCCCGCTTGGCTAGTGGCAGATTTAGGCAGGGAAGGGTGCTGCACCAGGCAAGCTGATCGATTATGCCAAATTTTTGAGTTATTTTATTTATGTTTTAATTACTTTTTCATTTTTAAACTAAATGAGTGATGTTCAACTACATTAAACTTAAAAATATAATACACTTAAAAAAAAAAACTTAGCTGATTAAGCTATCACCTAACTGCCAAATCCTGTCATTTTGGGCCCCCTCCAGCAAATGGCGCCCTAGGCAGCCACCTAGGATGCTTCTGCCCAGAGCCGGCCCTGACCACCGAGGATGAAGGATTAATGGTAAATGTATACTTTATACTGCACAAACCACAAGTGTACTTTTTTTCAGAGTTTGTAAATGATCTGTTGCAGTGTAATTTTTTTGTGGTTAGGATATGTTTAATATATTGCATCGGAACTATTCTTTTTTTAGGTCATCAAAAATGATTCATATGAAATAAAGAGAAAAGTAATTCAATTTAACCTTCAACTAAAGAAATTTGTTTTTTTTGTGAATTTGTGAGTAATATATCCCAAACAGTGCAACCCAGTTGCACTTTTGCACTAAATAATGCAACCAAGTGGATTCCTTTACAGATAAACTCCAATGAAAATCGTGTTTTTGATGTTTTAAACATGTTCTTGTAGCATTTTTCTCACAGTGGGGAAGATATTCAAAGAATACAAGATTAAACCTGCATTTCTGACATATTCATATTTCAACCGGGATGAATCAGGAGTAGATGAAAACAATGAAAAAGCTCTCTTTGTGATGCAGCGAGTGAAATTGATGGGCCAAAGTCTCACTCCTGAACTCCATTCAGAATCATCCACTTGCAGAAAAAAAGATCTATTTGTCTGCAAACGCCTGGGATCTTGTGGGTTCTGTTGTGTTAACATTTTGGTTTTCCTTCGTCTAAGCTAGCACCAGGCTCAAAACTGTATGGCTGGATAGCTCTAATATTGCTCATCCTTTTTGTTGCACCACTAATGTTAGGTTCAGGTTATAAGCTAGCTGAAAACAGTGTAAACATAGGGATAGTGGTATATTAACAAAGTGTATAGTCCTGCCCACAACTCATAGACGAATTTCTGATGAACTACTGTCGTTTTCTGACATCTGGATGAGAAAACTTCAAAACTTCAAAACATTGTTTAAAAGATTTATTACATTACAAGTAAAAGAAATAAAAGGAATACATGCAGCAGTGCTGCATACAGAGAGCTCTGAAGCTGAGCAGGAAGCAGACATATTTATAGATAGGCACAAAGCACTTTTCATGACAGCAGCTTAACCTGCACCCAGGATTCGTAACAGCATCTTGTACAACTGTTCCAGTCAGAGCTGTTCACAGTTTCTGTTATTCTGGTTGAGCAGGATGTGTCTCTGCAGACTGTGGCATTCTATCTCTTTTATCTCTAACACATAAATAAGAATGACAAAGAATGTCCTCTAAGCAATTAGTACATTTGCACAAGCAGTCACACAATAACAAGTTGTATAAAGGTAAATAAGAACATAAAGGGTACATGTGAGTTGGATAAAAGTATATAAGAACTGAAATTCCACTACATTACTGCTGCTCTACAGAAACTATGTCCCAGAAAACGCCATGTGTTTTCTAATTTTGTCTAAAAACGACATCAGCAGTATAATTAAAAGACCACTGGGAACATTTTTACAATAGTTAGAAATTTAATTGGAGTGGGACTTTAATAACAAAAATATATGATTTATTTAATTATTAACAAAATAGTTTAACATATTTACTCATACCTTTCAATCATATTACATGGTATTTTTAATTTTGTAGCCAAAGTAGGCCTACATGAGGGAAATTTTCTTTATTTTAAAAAAATGTAATAACCCCTTACACTTCGCACTTTATTAGAGCTCCAATATTGTTCAGTTTAGAAAACTGCAAACTTCTTTAATTTTGTCCAAAATTGAATTCTTTCATATTTTTTGTACAACTAATTGTCTTAGAAATTAACAGAAAAGATTATAAAATGAAAGGAGATGATTAAAAAATATATTTGTAGAGATGTATTCAAGGTAAATTACCTGATTGAAACTATAAATTCAAGCTAAGATGCTGATATGTGATGCATTTCTGTTTAGCCTTTAAAGCCATTGAAAAATAGCAAATGACTCAAACCATGACAAATGTTTTCTTTTTTTTTTTTAAATAAAACAGCAAAACTAAATTTGACTGAGTTTTGCTTGAAACACTCTAATCAAAAATAATAAGCAACATAACATTTTTCAGGGTGATGAGTTTGGAGATACCAGGAAAGAGACCTAGAAAAAAACTATCTCAAAGTTTTGATATCCGAATAAAAGGTCTCCTGGGGTGTTGTCTGCTTTCTGTATGCTCTGCCAGCTTTCCTCTGAGTGAAGGTTGGTGCTGAATACGTCAGTGAATCATCTCCAGTCTGAGAAAAACACAGAGGCTTTAAGATTACATCATTGATTTAAATCAGACAATGATTTGGGTTTAATTTTTGGCTTTATTTTACCTTGCTATGTTTCCGGCCATCAGGGAAGTGTGAGCCATCTACTACCATGATCAGAAAGACAAAACATTACAAAAATACAGATTTTAAACAGTTGGTGTTAAATAAATTAATGAAAACTATTTTACCATTGCCAGTACTGCCTGATTTTCTCTTCATTTTATAAAGTAAGAATATTATAACAAAGATACTGACAGACAAAGTGGCTGACAAGGACAACAGAACAGTGTTGGCTGTTTGTAAATCCTGCGTCTGGAGAGCTGAAAAAAACAGACAATAACCGAATGATTTAGGAAAGTTGAAATTTTTGGATGTTGCACTTTTCTTAAACATTTGACAAGATATTAGGGCCACCATGAAATAGAAAAATAAATAAATACAATTACTAGAATAAAGTTGTAAAATGATGAGAAGAAAGTGTAAGTGTCCTAAAACTATGAAAAAAAAGTAATTTTACACAAAACTATATGTAAATTTACGAGTAAAAAGCTAACATTTTAGCAGAATAAAGTTATAAAATTATGTAAAAAAAAACGTGTTCCAGGAATAAAGTTGTAAAATTACGAGAATAAAATTAAATTTAGGAATAAACAAGTGGAACTATGAGAAAAGTAGTCAATATTTTTGGAAAAAATTCTTGACTCACAAGAAGTGAATTTCCGATGGGCGCACAGTTCACGGCGATTGCTCTATAGTTGCACAGGTCTAAATGCATTATTGCACATAGATTCATACGGGAAACTAGAGCTTTGTAACATCAATATAAATGACTGCATTGATGGAATAATTTGGCATGTATTGTGGATGGAGAATTAGACAAATAGCTTTATTTTCTAAAAAGCATGACTTGTTTCTTGAAAAATTATAACTTTTTATCTCATAAATTTAAGACTTTGTTCTCATAAGAATTACATTTTCATGAAATTATGACTTTTATGACTTTTTCTCTAATCTGGGAATATGTCCAAGATGTACCCCACCTTCACCCAACAGTAGCCAGGTAGGCTCCAGCAGCCTTGTGACTTAGACATATACATATATTTCTACCTTTTAGTGTTGTCCCATTTCCGTAAAAGATCTCTCCACATGCAGCCACTGCGCAGTAGTAAGTCCCAGCATCAGAGGAGATGAAGTTCTTAGTGAAGCTGTAGACACATTTGTGCTCAGAGGGAGATTCAGGATTCCTCAAACATTCATCAGAACCATTTCCATGTGCATAAATAACATGAGGATGAGACTCATTCGACTGGGTTTTAAACCAGAACACTCTCTGTTCTGCTGCACAGGTTTCTTTGATAGAACTTGAGAGAACCGAACACTCCAGACTGACTGGGTCTCCTGGATACACTTGATCAGATAAAAGCCTATCAGTGACAGCAACAATGTTTGGTTCTCTGCCTAGAAAATATAGAAAAAAATTATAAAACATTTGTAGTTTAAAAATGTTATGATGATATGAAAAAGTTACACTTTCTTACCTTTGACACTCAGAAATGTTCCGGTCAAAAACATCAAATCCAGGTATTTAACTTTAAAGCAGTAATAAACACCATCATCACTTTTCATGGCTCTGTTTATATGCAGAACAAAAGATTCTGGTTCTTGCTTTACTGTAATGTGAGATTTCCTGATCTCTTGGCTAAAGTTAAAGTTCATTGTTGCTCCCAGAAATTCAGGCTTTTTCCCAGAAACAATCTTGATCCAAAATAAGTGTTCTTCGTAGAGAACATTCGCCTGGCGAGTGCAACTCAGCGTAACGTTTTCTCCAAGACGAACCGTCTTTGTCATGAATTGATACTCATCTGTGGAACCTGGAAAAACAGTCACAAAAATTCTCTCACACGCACAAGATAATGTATTAGTATATTGTAATAAAGTATTGCATACTCCATAAAGTACTTACACCCCGTTGTGATTATGAGAAGTATGTAAAACAGAATCATCTTTTTGTATTGGTCCACTGATGGCTGCAGAGAAGTAAAAGAAGGTCAAAGCCTGAGCTATCTAAATGTAATGATGAAAAGGGGCGGGATCACAAATAAAACAACCTGATTGGACTTTGTTCAGGCTGTTGTTTCACTGTTAACCACAATGGAAATAATACCAGCCATTTTCAACCTTAACACAACAAACAGTAACCAAGAGTTGTTCAATATTTTTGTTGTTTTTTATTTTTAAGATAAAAGGTTGATGGAGCAACCCTCATATTTTAGAGTTTTTTTTTAACCACATTAGGCTAATAAGATTGAGAAGATGAAAATGAACACAAACCAGATGGACAAGTTATTAGAACACATTACAACAAATCTCTTTTCTTGCAACCAGAAAAAAACACCTTTAATAGGAAGTAAGGAAATCAACCATTTATATTTGTAGACGGTCATCCTTGAAGTTTTCCAACTTTATTAATTAGGTCAACACCTGTATCTGCTATTTGTAGTAGTTATACAATTTTACATTGGCAGAGTGGTGTAGTGGTTAGCAGTCTTACCTCTAGGTGTTGAGGCCCTGTTTCAAAACCCAGCTGGGACATTTCGACATGGAGTTTGCATGTTTTCTCCGTGTATGCATGGGTTTTCTCCAGGTGCTCATGATTCCTCCTACAGTCCTAAAAGACTCTGCATAGGTTAAGTGATCATTCAATTTTGTCCTTAGGTGTGAATGTGAGGTCCTCCAATGTGTGTGGTTGTGTGGCATTGCAATGGTGGAGTTTTGAGCAGAGACATTTGATTTCCAAATTAGAGGTGAGCAGGGACTGAATTATTTTGTTACTAATAATAAAAATAATGATAATGATAATACGCTGTATGTGCAGCGTGTTTAATAGGGAACTCAAGGTTGCCTTACGAAAGATAAACAAACACAAATTATGCACAAGTGTAAAGTAAACAAGAGTGCATGACAATGAAGTAAAGAAGCAGTTAAAACACTGAATACATATCAGGATGAATAAGCAATTTGGAAAAGATAAGTTTTAAGATTTGAGATAAAATGGAGGATTGAGTCCATGTTTCAGAGGTTAGGAGGAAGGGAGTTTTATAGCCGGGGTGCCCAGCAGCTGAAAGCTCTGTTTCCAATAGTGATGAGCCAGGTAGGAGGTACAACCAGATGGAGGGAGAAAGAAGATCTAAGGGAGGCAGGAGTGGAAACAGGTCTGAGGTCTGAAAGGTAAGATGAGGGAAGGTTATGGAGGGAGTCAGCAGGAGAATTTTGCAGTTGATTCATTGAGTGACCAGGAGCCAGTGAAGCTGTTGTAGAACTGGTGAGATGTGGTAGGTGGAGGGAGTTCGGGTGAGGAGGCGAGTTGCAGTAGTCTAGGCGTGAGATGACAAGGCTGTGGACAAGAGCGGTTGTAGCATGAGGGCTGAGGGAGGGACGGAAATGGCAGATGTTTTGTAGGTGGAAGTGTGATGACCGGGTGATGTTACTGACATGGGAGGTGAGTAAGAGAGAAATGTTGAGAGTGATCCCCAGACTTTTAACATGAGGGGAGGGAATAATAGAAGTATTGTCAACAGGAATGAAAAGGTTATGGATTTTATATAGAGGGGATTCAATGCCATGTAACAGTGAAAAAGGACTTGGTGTTTAGGAAAGATAAAACCAAGATGGGAGAAGATTAATGATAAACAGAAGGGGTCCTAAAACTGAACCCTGGGGCACACCTGGGGAGACGGGGAATGAAGAAGAAGAAAGACATTTTAATTGAATGAACTGATGACGATCTGATAGATATGAGCAGCTGAGTGGTGAATTGAAAAGGCCAATGTCAGTCAGTCCAGTTGCATGGGGTGCGAAATGGTATCAAAAGCAGAGCTAAGATCACGGAGGAGGAAAATAGAGAGTAAACCAGAATCGAGCAAGAATGAGGTCATTTGTGTTCTTTAAGAGAGCTGTTTTAGTCATATGTCATATGTGCTCAGTATGAACCTGCTTTCATCTGTGAAGAGCACAGGGCACCAGTGGCAAATTTGCCAATCTTGATGTTCTCTAGCAAATGTCTTGGACGGTGTTGGACTGTGCGCATAATTCCCACCTGTGAACATCGGGCCTTCATACCACCATCATGGAGTCTATTTCTAACAGTTTGAGCAGTCATGAGCACATTTGTGGACTGCTGGAGGTAATTTTGCTGGGCTCTGGCATTGCTCCTCCTGTTTCTTCTTGCACAAAGGATGAGGTTGTTGCCCTCCAGTGGCCTCCTCCACATCTCCTCTTGTACTGGCCTGTCTGCTGACAGCACCTCAATGCTCTGGACAAGTCCCTGACAGATACAGGAAACCTTCTTACCACAGCTCGCATTGCTGTGCTGTCCTGGATGAGTTGCACTACCTGGGCCACTTGTGTGAGTTTGGATGACATCTCATGGTACAGCTTGTGTGACAACACTATTGGCAACTAAAAGTCACCAAAACATCAGCCAGAAAACATAGGAATGAAGAAGTTGTTTGTAGTCACCACTAGCAGAGCTTTATTGGAGGTGTCTTGCTGATCGCCTAGTTTTTCCATCTGTTGTCTATTTTACTTGTACAAAAACATGTGAAATAGATTTTCAGTCAGTGTTGCTTCCTAGCTGGACAGTTTGACAATAATTACAATAATATTACACCACAAAATTACAAAAACAGAGTTTATATTGTCGTTTTAAAAACATTGAGTTTTGAATGGCATTTATTTACGCACCTTATTTGCAGGCCACTTCCACAGTCTTCCGTCTGTCTCTGAACGAGTTTGAAGGCTTGCTGTCCAACATTAAATGATAAATGGCGTATCCTTATATAGCGCTTTTCTACCTTCATTGAATGCCGCAAAGCGCTTTACAGTCACAGACCCATTCACACACACATTCACACACTGATGGTGGCTCCGCTGCCGAATACTGGCGCCAACTTTCAATCAGAGGCAATGTGGGGTTCAGTGTCTTGCCCAAGGACACATGGGAGAGAAAGGCGGGAATCGAACATGCAATCACAGACCGACTGCCCTTTCCACTGCACCACGGCTGCCACACATTAACCCAAAAGGGATAAAAACACAAACAAGAACTAAATCAGGAGTCCTTTTTTTTCTTATTGTCTAAAAAAACCAACTCGTCTACCGAGAGAGAACTGTTGTGAGTGAAAGGGATCAAAAATCGCCAGGAAAAGCACTGTGAGGTGATTACCTTTGTTCAACAGGCTCTGAAAACCCTGCTGCCCCAAAGGGATACAGCTCCATCGCGTTGCTGGACCTCAGATGTTGTGTGTAGCATTAACTTAACATTGAAACTGGCTGCCTCTGCCTCGCAAATCTCATTTGGTGTGAAAGTAGCTTTAGATTGGACAATTTTTCCAAGATTGTCATCCGATAGGCAGATTTGAAAACGAAGCAACTTTGGCAAACATGAACTGGGTGGTGTTGCATCTCTGACTTTTTCTGCGAGAAACTAATGCTTGCAAATGGTTCTAAAAGATATCTTGGAACTGAAAAAACAGTAGTGGAGGAAGTAGTGGAGCGGAAGTGGTTTGATGCGTTTTCACATCAATCAGCCTCAAGGGTTTCAAACTTCTTGAAATGCTGCATGTTTGAGTCTTGTGCCTGTTACAGTTGCAACAAGAAAGCATCTGGACTATCTTTTAATTGGTAGGTCAGCCTTCAATGTACAATTTATGAGAACTGACTGGGTGTCAGTTAAGGTCAGCACATGGAGTTCTTTCTGTCTCGCTGTCTTCTGTTGCTCCTGTTTCCACAGTTTTAGACCCTCCTCCTGATGTTTCTGTGCTGCTTGAATGTTATCACGACAAGACTGATATTTGAGCTGAGTATTCAGCTATCAACAAGCTACATCTCCTCTGCTCCACAGACCTTACAACTGCTAAGTTGTGCTAAATTGATGCTAAGTTTCTCCCCCAGACTAAAATATAGTATTTTATATGACATGATCTCCATGATGATCTCCTCTCTCTGTCATGTCTCTCTCTGTTATGTCTCCATTCACAGATGACAGAGGTTCTTGCCAATAGTCACATCAGTCCTTCCACATCTCCTCTCTTGGCCGCTTCATTTATTTTTGTTTATAAGAAAGACCTATCACTCTGTCTCTGAATCGATTATTGAGGTCTTAACAACATCAACCTGACCTACACAAAGTTAGAATCTTGACAAAGTTATTCCAAAGTTAATGCTTCCAACCCATTCAAGATTAAGGAAGATAATGAATAGTAAAATAAATATGAATAAAATTTAAAAAATATCTGATCAGGTATGATTTCCAATCACATGATCGGATTTGGACATCCCTAGTTATAAACCTGTTTCTCTTCATATCTTGAATACATTGCACCCACTGTGTCATTGTATGATGCTCCCCTTACTCGTGCTCAAACATAGAAAAACATGTAATGGCTTTGTTTATGTGTTAATATACCAGAATACTAATAAAAAAGATAGAAATGTTGCCAGAATAAGTATATTTTTTGAACAACTTTAAATAGAAAAAATGGAAAAGGAAACTGAAAGAGGAATAAGAAACCAAACACAATTTTACACAAGTGTAAATTGGAATGTTCTTTACCACAGTACTGTTGTAGTTGTATTGAAACATGTATCTATGTAAACAGGTTTTTAGGTAAACAGGTTTGTCAGTCAAAGTAACACGATGAAAAAGACACCCAGCCTCTGCATAAGACCACCTGATTTTTGGTTTTTGGAGCTGCATTTATGTTGCACTCTGGTGTCCAACCTCAAGTTTCCTGTTTGCTTTTTACTGCTTGCCTGCATGTGAAAAAAAAAGACTCAGCGTGAAATGTTTTCTCGTGCTATAGAGGTGATGCATCAATTCACCAACCAATGTATTTTACATAAGTTGCCTACACTGGTTGGGGGGAGCCTTTGTGCACTGTTCTACATATTGAGACAATACAGGAAGGAGTTAAAAATAGAACATGTTACCTGATGTGCCCTAACTTGATGTAAAACGAGAAGAGTACTTTTTCTAAGACAAGCCGAAAATGTCTTGCTACTCATTAAAAGAGATTACACTCTTTATTGTAGGTTCATACACCAGACAACCAGTATGAACAAATGTTAAAACTAGTTTTTCAAACTGCTCTGTAAGGACACTTGCTTGAGTAAGCCACAGTTTCACACACCCTGTACCGAAAGTGGTGGTATACAATAACATTTTCATCTATAAATATGGAAAAGGAACTTATCTTTGGATTTTAGCCTTCTTTGTAACACATTCTTGTCACAGTTTCGTTACTGTTGTGTTGCTCATTTTAAGCAAGAAAAAGTCAACATTGAATTCCATACAGTTGATGTGTGTGTGAAGTGTGCATTCAGACTGGACACATATGGTTTGCTAAGAGCAGGGGTCAGAAACGTATATGATGTGAAGTGCCAATTGGAAATTTTCTCCTTAACAACTGTGCCATCACCAACTATAATGCAAACTCAGTTGTTGTCCACTCCTCAGGCTATCCCATTAGAGGTCGCCACAGCGAATCAGCTTTAATTGATTTGCACAGGTGGTTAGGCAAAGAGTTTTACTCTGGATGGCCTTCCTGACACAACCCTGTATTTTTAAGGCACAGGGAGACCCAGTTAGGCAGCAGCATGAATGATCTTGTCTAAGACCCTTACGGTATGTCATTCCTACAGCAACAGGACTGGACACCATCCACCCATTTTCTACCGGCACCGGGTCACAGGGGCAGCAGTCCTGGCAAAGATGGCCAGACTTCCCACACCCCGGCTGCCATAAACAAAAAAAAAAAAAAGTAGGTTCTTTTTCTACGGTGCGCATTGATTGAAATCGCCTGGTCATGAAGGCGGAAAGTAATGTACTTTATGTGAAATTATAAAGTTTTGTTGAAAAAAAAAGTGCAGTGTTTATAAAGATGGGCGAGGTCACAGTGACAGCGCTGAATGAATGGACCCTTTCCTTTTGACGCCATGGGGTAACAAAGATCATTGTGAGAAGAGATTATCACTCTTTTCAAATCCAAAAAATACAGATGACAGATCAAGTGCTTATTGTTGTCACACCCCAGTGTGCAACAGACAGCGGGTCAATCGTGAAATGCGCACCACAGTTGGCACGTGTGCCCTAAGCTGCCGACCTCCGGCTTAAAGTGAACCAGAGTTTGGAACCAGAGTTTGTTTCCACTGATTTTCCCGAGCGAATTTTCAGTCTGAATACACCCAAGCGGACTCTGGTCCAAGAACAGGACATGCTCTCTGACCTATCTTTTGAGGTGATCTCGGTTCATTTGCAATCGGACTGAACTTCAGTTCTCTCTGACATTCTTCAGTCTGAATACGTTCTGTGCTCAGAGTGGAACAACTGAACCAAAACAGCCACCGTAGCCAGGCTTTGCATGAAGTAAACAGAGAGCTCCAAACAATTGTGGAGCAGTGATGCAACAGCAACTCATTAAAATGTGGTCAAATGAATGCAGGATCATTCCATCACTTTTAACATGATGCACATTGCTTCTCACAATGTTTTCCCAGCAATCTGTCATAAACACTTATGTGCATATATTCTTAGTAGAAGTTTCCTCAGTAAATGACTTGCAGCATGCCTCCAAAGTACCAAATTAGCATTTAAAAGTGTTGTACCCAACATTAATACAAATGTTCAAAATTTGTTAGTGAAATTCATATTCCATAATTTGTGCCTCTTGTAGCTTTGCCCTGCTCTCCTGATTCCTGGCCAATGACTGAAGGTGTCTGCTCCCGACCAAGGGACATTTCCAGTCTAAAAAAACCCTAAGAAGTTATGGCTCGGCTCTTTTTGCATTCACATAAAACTAATATCACACCAGAGTCCACTAGACGTTCTTGCTCCTCTCTACAAGCCCATATAGACATTTGTTTGCAATTGGTGCCCAAGCACAAAGTGATTATATTAACTGTTCATACTGTACTATGGAGTCAAATGTGCTGTGGCACTGTTTGGATTGTGTGGTGTGTCCTAAAACTCTCACACTTTATTTAGCTTAGTTTCAGTTTAAGTGTGTCTTGCAGTTCCCTTTGTGGCTCATGAGATCACCTCAGTGGATGTCATGAAAATGGAACGTACCATTTTTGTGCGTGTGGTAAGTATATCATGAAGTAAGGAAAATGCAAGTTACACACACTTATAACCAATGGGTGTTGCTGTATGGTACCCTAACACTGCACTGTGGTCATAAGTGAGGTGCACGTACTGGCCCCTTACTGAATATGTGCAAATGCGTGTGCAGAGGTGTGCAGGTGATACTTCAGTGCCTGTAGGATGCCCACACAAACCACACGACTGAGCATAGATCATGAATCACTGACGTGTGATCTATGTTTGATCTGTGCTGTTTGAGGATTTCTACAGCACAGGATGTAAAACCAGACTTTGACTTTCTGACCAGGGGGAAACATTGTTAAACACAGATAAAATCAACATGTGAACAGTTTATGTTACATAATGTTTTAACATCTTCAATTTAACCCTTGACATTCATTCATGAAAATAGGAATCAAACCACTTTGGCTCCAAAATTACCAATTTTTTTTTTTTTCTTTTTTTTTTTTGCTATTTGACAGTGAAAACATTAGTTCCTTTTTTTCTGTCATAGGTGTAAAAAAAGATCAATCGGGGGTTAATGTTTAATGGTGTTGTTTTATGCATTTATTTTCAGTTCATGACTATTGAACTGTATTCAGAGACAAGCAGCAACAATAACATTCACTCCTAACATGAGAATTACAGTTAGATTCGTGACATTATTAGTGATTGATGACATTATTTTTATTTAATAAATTATTATTATTGCACAGTTTTTAAAGGATATATAATATATCTGTTGTACAAAATCTTTGTTGGACAAAATCTTTGGAGATCATCCCAAATGTGAAAGATTCCAGGGGAAGTAAATGATGACAAATCATAAAATTGCTCTTTGTTATCTATTTAGTTTCCTTAAATGTTGATAACTAAATGAACGATTCATGTCAATATCTTAATTAAACATTTAAATGAATATTTAAAATAAAATTACAAGAAGACTTACATTTGCAACATACCACTTTTAAATGGACCGATTTTTTACAGTCTTAACTTTACAATCAGCCCTTTGATGACACTTGAGTGCACAGATATAGGATAAAGATATGAAAAAAAAAATGTTTTGCTTTCATCTAGATGAATAAAAACACTCACTAAAAATCTTGACTGATTTCATTATAATTCATGCTTTTAGGGCTAGTCAGGGGCAGCCATAGTGCAGTGGTAGGGCGGCCGACCTCTGACAGGTAGATTGCACAGTCGATATGTCGAACACATCAGGATGATGAAAAGGTTCAATATGTCAAACTGTAAACCCAGAGGCTCCCTGTGATGACTTCTGCTGCACCGTAAATGGTAAGAAAATGAAAAATGTGAAGATGTCAGAGAGCAAAATCAAGAGTACAAGTAACTGAAACATGGTAACACATTTACTTCTGTTATTCATTTTTTAAATTTAGTTTAAGATAAGAGTTTAAAAACAAATCTAAAATACTACTGAGTGCTGCTTAAAACACTTCATTGTCAAACAGATTGAGAACAAAGAGCACACTTGTTTTAATTCAAGTGATAGATAATCTGTCATAAATCAGATTAAAGGGGCCTTCTAGGATGTTCGTGCTCTACTAGTTTTCCTTTGTGTGAAGGTTGCAGCTGAGCATGTCAGGGAACCATCTTCAATCTGGGAAACAAAATGGAGATAGATATTTGGATAAATTAAGACAAATAAAGATTAAGGCATCATTTTAAGCTTTATTTTACCTTTCAATGTTCTCGGTCATCAGAGGAGTGGAAGACATCTACTTCAAAAGAAAAAAACAATGTTTTTTAATCACATTTTTTTACACAAGTAGTATTAAATGAAGCATTGAAACATGGTTTACCATTGGAAACACTGCTTGATTTTTTCTTCAATTTATAAAGTAGGAAAATTATAGCTACGATGCTGGCAGTCAAAGTGGCAAATAAAAACAGAAGAACTGCGTTGGCTGTTTGTAAATCCCACGTCTGGAGTTCTGAAAGAAGATAAAAGCACAAGTCAAGGACTCTAAAGTCTACATGATTTAAGACAGTTAAAAACAGGATCTTTTTTGGATGTTGAACAATTCCAAAATTTTGGACGGAAGATGAAAAGCAAACCTATCAACGTTGTCCCATTTCCGTAAAAGATCTCTCCACATGCAGCCACTGCGCAGTAGTAAGTCCCAGCATCAGAGGAGATGAAGTTCTTAGTGAAGCTGTAGACACATTTCTGCTCAGAGGGAGATTCAGGATTCCTCAAACATTCATCAGAACCATTTCCATGTGCATAAATAACATGAGGATGAGACTCATTCGACTGGGTTTTAAACCAGAACACTCTCTGTTCTGCTGCACAGGTTTCTTTGATAGAACTTGAGAGAACCGAACACTCCAGACTGACTGGGTCTCCTGGATACACTTGATCAGATAAAAGCCTATCAGTGACAGCAACAATGTTTGGTTCTCTGCCTAGAAAATATAGAAAAAAATTATAAAACATTTGTAGTTTAAAAATGTTATGATGATATGAAAAAGTTACACTTTCTTACCTTTGACACTCAGAAATGTTCCGGTCAAAAATATCAAATCCAGGTTTTTAACTTTAAAGCAGTAATAAACACCATCATCACTTTTCATGGCTCTGTTTAAATAAAGAACAAAGGACTCTGGTTCTTGCTTTACTATAATGTGAGATTTTGGGATCTCTTGGCTAAAGTTAAAGTTCATTGTTGCTCCCAGAAATTCAGGCTTTTTCCCGGAAACAATCCTGATCCAAAATAAGTATTCTCTGTAGAGAACATTCGCCTGGCGAGTGCAACTCAGCGTAACGTTTTCTCCAACATGAACCGTCTTTGTCATGAATTGATACTCATCTATGGAATCTGGAAAAAACAGTCACAAAAATTCTCTCACAGACACGATAATGTATTAGTATATTGTAATAAAGTATTGCATACTCCTTAAAGTACTTACATCCCTTCATGATTATGAGAAGCACGTAAAACAGAATCATCTTTTTGTATTGGTCCACTGGTGGCTGCAGAGAAGTAAAAGAAGGTCAAAGCCTGAGCTATCTAAATGTAATGATGAAAAGGGGCGGGATCACAAATAAAACAACCTGATTGGATTTGATGTTGACATCTCACTGTTAACCTCCATAGAACTAATTTGCCATTTTTTTAATGCCATTTTTAACCAACTCATAAGATTAGAATGAACACAAACCCGATTAAAAAGGCATGTCACTTCTTAAGAACACATAAAAACAAAACTTTCTTTTAGTACAAAATGAACACAAAAAAAAGACTATAAAAAACAATAAGGTTAAAAAAAAGTAAATATTAAATGTAATCACCAATGTAAATTGCACAAATCCCTCATTAATAAGCAAAATACAATTAATAAAAAATATCAATCATTTTATTTATTATACTTGATGGCACTATGATGTATTTTTAGTACAGTCTTTTATTGTTAAAATACACACGTCAAAAATCTTAAAACCTGATTTTTTCGCCTCCTCTGAGGTAAAATCATTAATTACATTAACATAGAAATATTTTGTATAAATATTTTGGAAGAGTCCGACTAATTCTGAAGTCACACAGTCCACATGACTGGATAAGTGAAGAATCTAATACCCCCCCCTTGCTCTCCCTCTTAGAGTGTGATGATCTGTTCACATCCTTTGCAGTTGCCAGTTGGTTTCCCCTGCGACCCACACACAGAGAGAGTGCATGATATTGTCACTGTCAAAATGACATAATAGTTGGCCAACAGGCTCTGTTACCAACTGCACTGGCAATAAGCCACCAAGCTGTGTTAAAATTTATCCAGCTTTTCTACGTAAATCAACACCTACATTTACCATTTATCGTAGATGTACAATAATATGATCTTTGCGTTTCTGTGAACCTCAATTTGTTTTGTTTTATTTTAGGTTGTGATCAAAATAACAAGCTTAAATATATGATTCATTTCAAAGGGACACCAACTAGACAGTCTGTACAGGAAAAATTACTCATTGAGGATAATTTATCAATCCTACCTTGAATGTTGAAGAAAGGCATCCTGATCCATCAAACTCACTAGCGACAATGTTTTCTTCTAAATTGACCTAATTACAGGTTTGAAAAAAATGGCCATCTCTGAAAGTTAAACTCTAAGCTCACCTTAAATTGAACTTTTGTGTTAGGCTCCACAAACCCAAAGTGGTTCTTCTTCCGTCACTGAGGTAGTGGATGTGGATGAAAGCAAGATCTGCGTAGATCTCACACAACCAACAGGAACATTAGCTCAGACCTGTGGAAGAGAGATTTAGATCCCTTGTGGATCTCACTACTAAAGGTAGCTGCAATCAGTGAGATTACAGAAGATTTCAAGTAGGCAAACATTACCCATTTAAAGTTATTTTATAGGTAAACTAAAAAGGTTAATAATTTGATCAGTTTAAAAAATCGGAGGCAAAAACACATTGAGCTTCAAAAATAGATTAAAAGACGTGAATGAAAAAGTAGAACAAGTTCAACAAAATCTTGGTCTTGGAGCAAAACGTATGTAAGTGAAAAAAAAAAAAAAACTTAGAGAAAAAAAAACTCTGCGAGAAAAATGAGAAACTAAACTTAGTTCTTTGTGCAGCTCCATATAAATCGAGAGGTGAATCTTTCTCTACCAATCCATGGTGAGCACAGATTCTCAAAGGCTGTGACAGATTCTAGTTTCACTCTAAAAGCATTGAACTCTTATTTCTCTTCGTCATTCTGAGCATAAAATGTGGTTTTATTGCAGAATCAAAGCAAGTGATGCAAAACAAGCTTGAACTACTCATGTGAGGAAGTTCTGCATAACTTGACTGGAACAAGATCAGGTTAACTCAGTTTCAACATTCTGACACTTTATGATAAAAATGATGAAAAACAAAGTCAAAATTCATAGCAAAATGTGAAGTTTATTGCTCTTTCTTCTTGTCAAATTAAATTACTAATTTTCCAATGTGATTAAATATTGTAAATACTTAACATACAGTTTCTGTCAATTGCTAATTGTTTTATGTGAACCTGTATTGTCAAATCCACAACAAAAATTGCAAATAAATCACAAAGACAGAGTTTTTGTTCAAATGTAAAAATCAATTTATGTCAGCATCATGTCATTTTGGATCATATTCAGAATGGACTTTATTGATGGTAATGTCTAACATAGTTTTTTTCAGAATTATTAAGCTCAATCCAATTCCTTTTGTCATTCAGTGACCTTAAAAAAAGCCAATTAAAATTCTGTGGGGTTTTTTTTGTGTTTTTGACATGTTCTTGCAGGATTTTTCTGATAATGAAGGAAATGTAGAATGAAAATTAAACTTAAAATTGAATTTCTGAGTTGGAGGAGACAAAAAAGCCAAAAGCTCCCTGCTCCACTCCATTCTGATGCATCCACTTGTAGATGATTAGATCCATGAATGTCTTTGTGTTCCTCTTTGGAGCTGGAATCTGGCTCAAAACTACAGTAGATAGCTCCAGTTTTGTTCGCCATTTTTGTTCCACCACTAATCTTAGTCTGGGGGTGTAAGGAGCTGTAAACCAATGGGAGAAAGTGTAAACAAAGAGAGGATGGGAAATGGGGAAGGATTACTCCAAACCATCAGTCCCACCCACAACTGAATTTCCAATAAACTGCTGCCGCCTCGCAGAAATTAGGTTGTAGAAAACAACACAGGACTTCCTCTTGGCCTCTTTCCTGGCAGTGCCAACCCTCTCTCCTCTGGATGTGTCCACACCATCTCCATCTGCTTCAAAACATCTAACACGATCCGTTCCTCTGGATTCATTCCTGATCTTATCCATCCTCATCTCTCCCAAAGAGAACACCAACATCTTCATCTCTTCTACCTCCAGCTCTACCTCCTGTCTCTCCATCAGTCTCCGAACCAGGGGTGTCCAAATCCAGGCCTCGAGGGCCAGACTTCTTCTTCTGGTTTCCAGTAATCTTGTCTTATTTGCTGCTGGATCAGGTGTGTTTAGTCAATAAGGAGCTTCAAAGGCAGATTGGTTGGAATACATGTAGCACACTGGCCCTCAAGGCCTGGATTTGGACACCCCTACTCTAAACCAACAACATGGCTGCTTTCACCACAGTCTGTCATGGGAAATTCTGAGATCTGGATGAGAAAAAACAAAACTCATTCATAGTTCATAGTAAAGATTTATTAGACAAAAGAAAAAAAATACAGTGAGCGTTCAGAGAGATCTACGGAAAGCTCTGCCGCAGACAAGGAAACACCCACATTTATAGAGAGGCTAAGAAGAAACTTTGCGAGTTCCCATGAGAATGGTTTTAAGGAGTTTCAGAGGAGGAAGCCTTTGAGCAGATTGGAGTCGTCTTATCTATACAGCTGTGTGCGGTCAGGCAGGATAGCTAACACATAAAGCGTTTTTAACAAGTATGAGCACAGCTTCACAAAGATTGTCAGACATGACATCTTTTTTAATAAAAATATAAGAGCATACTGATTTTTTTTTTATTTGAGTATAATAAAAATGACCTCACAACACCTTTCTTTTTATTATTATTTATTATTCTTGACATTATTTTGTCACACATCACACGTTAAGCCTTCCTCCATTCCGTCTGTGAGCAACTGATTGAACCAAAGTGTGAGTTCTTCAATAGAAAGTGAAATCCTGTTTGATTGGGATGGATATCATCTGGCTTAAGGGTCTTCTGTAGTAATTTTGCAAATTGTCAACAAATGAAATATTACATGAGTTGCAGAAGACTTTAATCCGTTTTTGGGGTCCATTTCAGGAAAACTGACCATCTGTGCCAAGAGGAAAAGTAGAAACACCCATTGCATTCCATACAGGAAAAAAAACTGGGTTAAAGAAGATGGACCATGAAATACAGGTCAGGCTTCCCTCCTGATGCAGAGTGATGTCAAGGCTGGAGGAGCAGCCAGAAAATTATTAGAAGCCGGAACCTAAAAACCAAAGAAATTAAATTGGAAATGACTATTGTAATCCAAAGCCCTTTTCCTCAGCAGACCACTTCAGTGTTGAACTGAATGAAGGCCAAGATGATGCCTCAGGGTACCAATGAACATTGTCCCATAAACCTGCTATAGATGAGACAACATGCTGTTGATCTGCCAAGTTTGCCAAAGTTCAACATATTATTCTTGGAACTGAGTTCATCAGAAATTAACTGAAGGGTTTTTTTTAGGTCAGTAATTTGTTGCCATTTTTTCCAATCACTTTCATGTCCGAAGAATCCACAGCAGCGGACTGAATCCGCTTAATTTGGTCAAGTTCCGACTGCCTTCAACCAGACATTTTTGTTTTCGAACAAAAAGCTTGTAAAACAAAACCACTTGTATTCAGATCTCTTCAGTCATCGGCCAGGAATTACAAGGGTGGGTAAAAGCAACGATCAGAAGTAATCTGCAATCTTTTTTGGGATAGTTCACTTTTTCAAACGATATATTTCGCTGACTAATTTTGAGCGTCTGTATCAACGTCTAGTACAACACTTTTTAACTGCAACTTTGTTACAGCGCAGGCATGCTGCAAGACAGTTACTGCAGAGGCAACTGCTGTAAAATTACAGCTGTAAAATTAAGGTCATGAACTGATTTCTCTTCAAAAGTGTTAATGCACTGCAGCTTACCCAACTGGTATGTCTTTGTATGCAGCTTCTCACACATGCTCAAATGTAGAATTTGAAAAAGAGTTGAAAAAATTCAAACTGATTCAAAGACTTTAGTTATGGAGTGTGTGAAGTGCATCCATTGACTGTAAATGACAACTGGATGGAGTGACCCCTCCATGTTCAAAACTGGATGCACTTGCTGGTTCCAAGAAGCAATAAAACAGCTATTACTCAGTCATTGTATTTTTCAGAATACCTATTCTTGCTTTAACATGTTCTTAGTAATCCTTGTTTTTTTTCATATTTTTTTTCTGTTGTTCAAGTTACTCAAGTTATAAACTAACCAATCAGATGCCTCAATAAGAGTATGTGGTTTCACATCAAACGTCTTAAAAGTTTGATTGGCAGATTATATTTGTGTGGTTTTCTAACAAGCTCACTCCTGATTGGCGAGAGTAGTTGCAATAGAAATATTGGCAAACCAAACTCGGATCAGTCACTGCTTACTGACAATTTCTGGTTCCAACCTGGCAACATTTGTGTCTTGAAAACACGGCGTGAACTGACTTCCTTTTGTTGTAACCGAAAGTAAGCCATGTTCTATGGGTAGTGTCCAGTTCTTGTATACAGTCACAGAGTGCATCATAAGCCCCTTTTCTACATAAAATAGAAAGGCCTTGATCGTTGCAAGGAAAAGCCAAAAGACAATGAGAAAGCAAGTAACAGTAGCAGTTACTGAAAATTCTAACTGCAGATGATTGGAATCAGGGGTTTTAATGAAAAAGAAAACTTAAATCAATAAGTGTTCTTTCAATATCCACGCAAATCTAATCAAAGCAAAGGAGATAGGGGTTGAAATCAAGGGGGGTGCTCAGTGTGGCTTAAAAATTGGACCTGTTCATCAGATTCATGTTTGCAGGTTGATGTTGAAAAGCTTGTACAACATGCAGTGTGTTAAGCTTATTATCAATAAAAGGTGATCAGACATTTCTTATCTTATCTGCTAAGAAAATGGTGAAAAAACACACATTAAAAGTGTTGGGTTTTATTTGTTCAGTGAAATGACAATAGATACAATAAAAGAGTAGCGCAGAGACCTTAATAAAGACTAAATATACATATTTACATAAAGACAAATTGAAAAAAGTGGCTCAAATGTTGCCATAATAAGACTGATCTTTCACAACAGCTTAAAAAGAAAGGAGGAAACCACTAAGGAGTCTAAAGTGGGAATGTTGTTTAGCAGAATCCAGTTTGTTTTAAGACATTTTTTTATTTAAATGTTTATTAGTCAAAGCAGTGTGCATCACCCAACCTATAAGACCACACTGTTTTGGTTTGATTGCTGGAGCTGCGTATCTGCACTGTGGTGTCTCACCTCAAGTTTCCTGTTTGCTTTTTACTGTTCCCCTTCATGTGAAAAAACAAAACAGACTTGGTGTGAACATTTTTCTCATGCTGTAAAGGTGATGCATCAGTTCACCAACAGATGTATTTTAAATCAGTTACCTGCACTTGTTGGAGGAGTCTCTGTGTACAGCTCCACTTAAATAGGAGGAAAATAAGAGTTAAAATTGAGTCTTTCTTGACGTGCCCTAGCTGTCCTAGCAAGAAGGGGAAGCAGTTACAGTTCATCAGTAGTGTTGCACATTTCTGGCTTGAGCCTAAAATGTGTTTTGCTGCTCACTAAAATTGCTTTTATTATTACTGTTGACCAGGATGTCCTTGAGAGACAATAAGGCCACAAGCACTTGGAAGCCTTATGTGAGTAGGCCCGTTACTGTAGTCTGTACGCATACTGGCTTCAGTAAACCACAGACGATGGTGATATGCTTTCATTTTATTGGTAAAGGTAAATCTTGTGCTTTCCACTGTATTCTCCCTTGTAAGCACATTGTTTCTGCAGTTTGACTTGTGGTTATGTAGCAACTAATTTTAAAACAAATGAACACTGGAAATCATGCTGTTCAGTTATTTTATTGAAACTTCAGCATTGCATTAGCTGCTCTTAAAAACTGTGTGGTTATGCAATGGTTGTTCTTCCTGTCAAGCAAACTGCAAATCTCAAGAGAATAGTCTTTGAATGTTGTGTGCTGTGATGCAGTGACTCATAAATGTTGTCATAGAAGTACTTGTTGCTTTGATCTTTTTTTATGGTGTGGGGGGGTGATGCTCAGAGGTTAACATTTAGGACACACACTGATCTTCCAGGCAAAGCACAGTTTTATAGCTGCAAATTCAGCAAACATTTCACAGTTCACTCAGTCTTGTGAAATGATTTAAACGACAAATTTTTGAGTCAATATCAGCATAATTATTAACAAATGTTGCAAAATCATCAATACACACTTCTTGCAACTGCTTAAAGAAGCATTAGATGAATGGAACTGTTCATTTGTATTGGCCTGCCATTTAGCTGTTATTTTATTTACTTCCTGCCCCAGGAAGGGTGGCTCCCCCCATAATAAATGTTGTAGCTCCACCACTGGTATAAAGCAAAAGCTATTTGAAATGATTTATTAGATTTAATAGTTAAAAGATGTGAAACCAAACTGTACCAATTGCAGCTTTTTTTTTTTTTTTTGCTTCTTTTTAAATGTGGTTTGTGAGCAGTCAAGTCTTTTCTGAGTAAACAGCTGCTGGTTGAGCAAAAATGCAAGACCTAAGTCACCACAGATTGTTTCCTGACAGGCGTCTATCTTTTGCTTGGGTTTGTCTTTTGTTTTGTTACAAACAGACACATAAACATATGGAAACCTCAAATGTATTTGAATAGCACTGTGAAATGCTACAGATGTTGGCAAAAGTGCTTTCTAATAAAAAACCCACCAAAAAAAAACATAAGTTGCAAAAAACAGGCATTTAACAAGGAAGGAACTTATATATGATCAAATGGCATCAAAAATCCAAGGAGTGCATACATCTTTAGATTTGTTTCTAAAAATCTTAGTTGAAGACAGAGATGAGTCCACAGCTTTGAATCTGCAACTACGTTTGAAGGAATTGACAGGATGGGGGTGGTGTTGTCTCTCTTTTTGAAACAGTCTCTCAGTTCAGACCAATTACAGACGTCAACTACAGAAGTTTGATGGAGCTGGCATTTAAACCAAACCAAACTAACAAAGCAAGCCTAGATATGCAATAGGGAGGCACTTTTACCAAGAGTTTATTTATTATGTTGAATTGTAAATGAATACATGTCTGTGCTTGAAAGTTTGAATGAAAAATCAAATAAAAATATACATCAAATGAGGTTTCTTGGGTGTGGTTTCTTTTTTCTTTTGAAATTACATAAATGAAAAACAGAAAGTTTAAAATAAAAAAAACATATATCTTATTTATTAATCTGATTAACACTGTGGTCGCACATCCCAAAATGCCACAGCATGGTGACCTAAATGCAAGTTTAAAAGTGAATATTTTAGGGCAACGGGCACATTTTTCTCTAAAAGCTGACATCGGTCAGTGACCGCTGGGCATATTTTGAGGTCTCACGGTGGTTCTCCAGTTACAGGCAAGGATGACGCCATTATAAAATCAAGTGACAGCTGGGCAGCCACAGGGCAGATCACCAGCCGGCAGCAGTTCTGACTGGCCAATATTTATATATCTATAGACACTGGCCATCCTCATCAAGTGCCACTGGTAGTCCAGCAGGCCATTCTGCTCACTTGACTCCCGCTGTCTACATTCGTGACCAAACTAATGATTTTCAAAAAGAATTGTGCGATGGCATGAAATCTTGTAGATTCTGGCGATGCTTCCCCATCGCACTGTGGCAGTTGTATTTTTGACGGTAGTATAATAAAAGGCTGTCCAAATGTTGTTAGAGTTGCCTGTGTTTTTTTCTTGACAAATTGTTTCTCTTGAATCCAAACAGGTGTCTAGCGACTCTCTTGCTCTTTGTTCGTCTTCTTCACCATCCTGTAAAATAACAGAGTAATGCATGATCATGGGGAGAACTCTGTGTCTACTTTCCATTCTTTTTAATTCATGTGCAGGATCACAGGGTTGCTGGAGGCTCGAGGGACAAAGTAGAGGTACACCCTGGACAGTTCATTAGTCTATTGCAGGGCAACACAACGACAGACAAACATGCATACTTTGGGGACTACTTAAACATCACCAATAAAACTATAAAGCATGTTTTTGGACCATGGGAAGAAGCCAGTGTGCCCAAAAAAAAAAAAAAAAAACACAAAAAAAACCATGCAAAGTCGAGGAGAAGATGCAAAGTCCACACAGAAAGAACCCAGCAGGGATTTGAACCAGGGTCTGAAGAGTAATAACCACTATACCTCCGAGCATCCAAAAAACGCTTGTATTTGACCATTTCTGTCTCTTAGGTCCGATAGTGCAAATCCCGACAAACAGACACAGCAGGCCACTGAAATACCGCTGTCAGAAAAGATGACAAACTTTGACAAACTTTCAGTTCAGATTATATTAAATTTTAGTAATTTATCTCAGTTTGATGTTTCTTGGCTTTTGCCAACACCTTGATGCAGAAAGCAGCGCTTTTGCAGATATTTCTTCCTGTCAGCTATAAGATTCTACAACACATCATAGACACTGGACAATAACTATTGTAATTTCATTTCAGTGTTATTTATTATCTATCTGCTGCTTTTAATAGAGCTGTGGTAACAAGGTAATTTCTCCTCTGTGGGATCAATCAAAAAATGTTTATTCTATTCTAACCTCAGATGTAAATTGGCATTTGACAAAAAAAAAAAAATAAATAAATAAAGTAATAATTAGCCTGTTGGATTTAAGAAGAGCCGATGTTTATGTTTGAATATGTTCTTATCTTAAAAGATGAGATAACCCTAACTCAACGATTAAAATGATTTATTAAAAAAATTATTGTCGCAAAGAAAATCCCCAAAGTGATTGGTCTGTAAAGTTTGCAAGAAAAACTCACTAAACTCAAACTACTTTATTTTCTGGATTGGAAAATCTGACGCAAAAGAGAGCACTTCCTTCACCACTGCTCACTGTTACGTGTAGTTGCTTAAAGATCAAGTTATTGTTGAAATTGTGGTGACAGAAGTCAAGCCACACAAATTCTTCAAAAATGACCTCGATTTGATCCAGGCCAGTACAAAGCAACATGAAAGCACAGCTTGCTTCAGTTGGAAATTACTCAAACTTTCACTGAAAGGTTTAGTTTCTCCCAAATAAGTTAACTTTTCAGCAAAACATTCATCCTTTTTTCCAACATTCTCTTTGTCATATGTGAATTTTCAACGAAAAACATCCAATGAACTCCAACCCAATTATCAGATTTATACTTACCAAATCATTTCATTCACCCTCAGATGATCTTTCCTGCTCAGCGAGATGAGAGGCTTTTAGTTCTTGTTAAAGAATAAGAAAAGAAAATTAAACTGAGTACTCCACATTAACATTCTGGCAAAGATTCCCAGCACAAAACACAGAACATCTGCATTGCTTTTTAGATGTTTGAAAGATGAACACTTCTATGTGGACAACTGAAAACTGAAAACAAGTGCCATGCCCAATGAGTGCTTTAGGAAAGATTTACCTATAAAAACTTTGATTTATAAAGTTTGTGCTTCATTCTGTGTTTTGTTATCCATAAAGCATCTTGGAAATCTTTCACACAGTGTTAAATAAAGTGTAAAATGTAAAGCTTTGGTGTTCTAAAGCATTGTGTTTCTGTTGCAGAGTTAGTCCTACCGTTGCACTGCTCACACTGTCGCTTTCTTCTCATCACAATTAGGGTGATGTTTACAAGTGCACAGCAGGCTAACAAAGTTCCAAGAATGATGGCAGAAGAGCACACCTGTTCTGTAACCAAAAATATGCTGTTTGAACTGCATTGTTCTCTTAAGTACACATATACAAACAACACTGGGGTATTGTTTAGGATCGAGATTTCAGTTACTTGTGCTGCATTTGATGGACATTTATTTGCGCAACAGTGCGATGCCTTATCAACAAAGAGGAAACCATGTACTGATTGCTCAACTGTTTTTAACCACTACCAAAATAAGAGTCACACATTTTCTCCAAATGTGAGATAACTGGATTAGAATTCTTTTCTAGAACTGACACCTCCTGTTTTTCAACTGTAGTTCAGTCTTCAGCAAAAAAAATGTCACGCTTTTTATTAATATATATTTTCTTACCTAAGACTAAAAACAGATGTTAGTTAAATGGTATTTTGATAGAATATAGTAATCATACTTATCTGCACTTTGGTTCCTCCACCAAACAGGATTTCTCCACATGAGACCACGGCACAGGAGTAAACACCAGAATCCGACAGGCTCCTTATTGTTTTGGTCAGATTGTAGATACAGCTCCTTTCTTTTTTAACGTTACAGCTGGAACTGGTTGTGTAAATGAAGCGTGGATGAGATTCAGATCCAGCTCTGAACCAGTAAACTCTGTGTTTACCTGAACACTGGTCTGGGTTTTCTTTGGTGCTCAACAGAACTGAACAGAGGAGATTTACTGACTGACCTAAAAAAACTGCCTCCACATTTGAACTTTGGTTTACAATTATGTGTTGGGGCTTCTTTTTTGGATCTGTGGAATTAATAAAAATGTGTAGATCAATGTATCTTAAAAATAAATTTTTTTTAAGTAATACAGCAAATGATTAAATAAAATGTACCTTTCACCTCCAAACGACTGCCACTGAAGAACTGGAGTTTGTAGGCTGCTCCTGCCTGACAGAAGTACGTGCCTTCATCCACTTTCTTAACATGTCTTATGTTGAGAGAATACATGTTATCTACATTTACAATATTGTATCTTGGGTTATCAAATTGTTGCTCCAGTTTTTTTTTACCAAAATTGCTTGAACCAAATGTTTGGAACTTGTAGCCAAACTGAATCTTGTACCAAAAGAATAAACCATGATCAACACCAGAAATTAAACAAGTCAGAGTCACATTGTCGCCAAGTTCCACTGAGATCTGCTGAAGAAGCTCCAGGTTTTGAACCACAGCTACAGAAGAGATGCAAAAAAAGGGTCATCAGACATTAGTGAAAAACTACATACCATGTTTTTTTTATGCACAGCATTACAGAGTTCACTTACTCAAAACACTGAACATAATGAAAGTTGACAGACCAGACAGTCCTCTGAGCATTGTTGCATTTTCCTCTCTCTTGCTTGACTGATGTCTTCATTCTCAGAAGAAGAATTTACTCACCAAGTGATCAAAGTGGAAAGCACAGTGGCTGGCTGATGACAGACAAAGCACTTCCTGCTATTTTGCAGTGCTAGCCAGTTTTATTCCCCCCATTTTTACACTGATCTTGAAGGGATTTTAACAACATCACCAACAGGAGAAAAGAAAAACAACAATATTATTAACATTGTACCTCTGAAAATAAACTTAGAGATGCGTTCTTTTTTATTTTGATAAAATCTGTAAAAAATGTTAATTGACATTGTCATCTTATTTTAAAATGAGTGAGTGTGAACGATGTGGGTTTTTTTCAGTTAGTTGGTTTGTTTTTAAAAGTATTGTTTTATTTTTCATACATATGTTCCTACTTCTGACACATAAAACAAAGATATTAATCATATTAATTTTACACATGCACATTCCCCCCTATTATGTGCTTAACAGATTTCTCAGGGATTTCTTCTATACTTTGATAAGAGCACTTTGATTTTATCGTAGTCTTTTTTTTTTGCAGAAGTGGCTCCTACCTCTTCTGAGGTTAAGAACCTCTATCAGGAGTCAGAGCTCTGTATCTGCCTTCGGTCTCTGGGGGGCCTGAGTACTAGACACACTACATCTCCCAGCAACCTTAGCTCACACTCCTCGGATGCCACTCAGCTGACACTCATTGACAATCACCCACATAATACTTAAGCACTGCACGAAGCCTCACTCATTGCGAAATATGCTTTTGTGCCACCCTGCCTGCATTACCGAGTGTTTCTATCTGGGCCTGATCTTCTGTTTCTGACCCGCCTTATTCTCTGATTGTCTGCCGCCTGCCCTGACCCTCGCCTGGACTCTGACATCTCCAGTCTCTTCTTGAATAATCCCATGCTCGTGATTGACCTCTACTTGTCTGACTCTGATTTAGCTTTGTAGACTTTTAGCTGTACTTGGTTTCTGTCTGAACTAATAAACCTGCTGTAAGTGGAACCAGCCGTCTGCCCATTTGTGGCACCCTCACGCTAAAGGGCTAGACGTTGACATTTTTGAAAATAATACTTCTATTACATTTAAATAACTGCTACAAACAACTTAGAACAGTATTCCCAGCAAACCTAGCCTACATAAACCACAAGACAGAATTACTGCAAAAGAGGTCACTAAAGCAGGTACAGTTTATCAGTTGCAACCTTTATGTCATCGTAATCACCTTTTTGTATACAAGTTTTAACTCACAAACCATTTTTCTACATTATCATCAGTTTGATGGGAACAAACCAGAAGTGCAAAACAAACCATTATTGCACCAGTCACATAGTTTTATACATTTCTTTAACAATAAAAAAATAATAATATAAATAAATAACGGTGCTCTACCACACTAAAGTTTGTCTAAGTGAACACCTTGGTGTTGCATTGACTCAAAAGCAGATCACAGATCATTGTTCACTATAGGTGCCTCAGCTGGGAGCTGTGTATGGACCCTCTCTGGTGATCAGCTTCCTCTCTGTGTTTGTAGCCCCAACTCTTGTCCTCTTTGTTGTGGGCCTTGGTTTAAGCCCACAACTATGAGACAGGTCCTAGTGTGTCACAGGACTGTGTTAGAGATATTAGACTTTTGTTTACTGATATTTATGGTGAACTTGTGTTATTTAATTTAACCTGACTGTTCACTCTGAAACATCTGACAGCCTTTTTTCTTTTGCACTTAATTCATTCATTTATTTTCTGATCCGCTTTATCCCTTTCGGGGTCACGGGGCTGCCGGAGCCTAACCCGGCTACTCATGGGCGAAGGCGGGGGACACCCCTGGACTGGTCGCCAGTCTGTCGCAGGGGCCACAGTCACACACACTCATGCACACTCACATCCACACCTAGGGGCAATTTAGAGTAACCAATTAACCTATGAAGCATGTTTTTGGACGGTGGGAGGAAGCCGGAGTCTTTTGCACTTACCGTTGCATTAAAAGTTGCACTTTAACATTGCCCCTCTGGTTCGGGTCTCATTTGTTTATGTTACACTTTCTTCTCCCTTTCCCTGGGTCGGGAAACAAGCGTTTCCAGCATAGATAAACTATAGACATACTGTAGATGTAAGCGGACCAACAATCTTTGATCTTACCCAGAAGATTTGGAATGATTAGCACGAACCTTGCATTATGAGGTAATGAGTAGGTCAAAGGTAAATGTCCCTGAAGACCTATACATAACACCACAGATCACGAATGTCTTGTTTCCAATGAGCAGTACAGTCCAATCCAGTCCAGTATTATGAGCATTTCATTTTTAAATTGACTTGAACCAAACCATTTTTGGGCCCCCGTTGGTTGTAGGTCCATAGAAAAATGGAACAGACCAGAAAGTGCCAAAAAAGTGTCAGTATTCCACTTAACCACCGCAACCTTCTCTCAAACAACATGAAATACTTTGTACATATGAAGGACCCAAAGCCAAGGGGGAAAAATTGAGGTGTTGAATGACCTCCGTTGTTGTTAGCTTCACCCTGCATGCGCTTTGACGATTCAACTTTGTGTCACTTGACTTGCCTGGACAATTCTAAACTGTACTGTACGTAGCACTCAGTGGAAACAAGGATTAAGAGGTTATTTGGACTCCATGGCACGGCTGCCACTTTTCAGCATTTAGTGTGTTGAAAGTAGGGCTGGGCGATAAAACGATATTGCGATATAACTTTTCTCGATAGTAAAACGAATCCTTTGCAACTTGTATTTTGAAGGGTCAGAATTTAACACACCAGTCCCCAGAATTTTCTCCCCTTTGGTGAGTAAAAGTTGGAAGGTTATTCACCGCATGGAGAGTAAATGTTTGTGTAAACTGAGTCTCTTTTATTTGCTCTTTTTCTGGTTAATTTTTTTTGTACTTTTATCCTCGTCTGCAATCAAGGTACGTAAACAAAAACGATGCGAGACACAACACAAAACACAATGAAAAACAAAATTCAAAGATGTCTCCAATGAAATCATGATGGTAAAAATGTCTTTTCTAAATAATATTAATATGATAAAATGCTGAAATAAAAGAAAGTTGGACAGAGGGATGGCAGGGTTCTGTGTTAGATCCCTTCCTCACAGCAGCTTGCTGGCAGTGGTACCAGGTTCACTCATTCCACCTTTAGCTCAACAGTCACAGATGCAACTACTGCTGCATCCCCTCGGTCCTTTGAATCACGGTTCAGCTCCAGATGAAGCGTGCTTCATGACTTAGCGTTGCTGAATCCTCCTTAACTGGGGCTGCAGCTTTAGACTTTAGAATTTGTTTCTGCCGCTTGAGTTGCTGTTCCCGAAGTCGCGTCCCTTGGGGCCTCCTCCTGAGTGCCATTCTCAGTCTTTATCCTGACCAGGCATGACTGACAGCACAGCTGAGTGTCACAATGTCATCAGCCCATCCAATAAGCCCCAGCTCAAAGTTAAAACAAGTACAACAAACACAGGAACCAAAGATGCACATAACTAAAAAATATGAAATGCATTTCACAAAGAAAAAATGTGTTTAGTTTTTTTAACTTGACAAGAATGACCCAGAATGTAAAGAGCCCAAGGCAGAACCTAAACATGTTAGACATGGTAAGTTCTGGAAAGATTCTCTGGGTTCTGAGGCTCACACCTTCCTTTCTACGTTCAGTAACATCATTTTTTTTCTAGGAAAAAAACACTAACCTGAACACACGATCTTGCTTACCTCTGCATAATCATGATTGTATTTGCAGACATACCTGGGGTTTGTTCCGAAAAGTAAGTTATGTGATAAACCCTGATAAATTTGAGGGTAAGTTGATGGATCATCTCAACTCTCAGTTCCAAAAACCAAGGTATCTTTCAAGATATCCACTTAAACATGGCATATTTATGAGAAAGATTCTGTGAATGTGGAAGCAGAAATTATATGGCTCCCTTTTCACCTTCAGAAGATGATAAGGCTGGGTATTGATGTAGTTTCATACACAGACAAACATTTCAAATATTTCATTGTAACTGTCCAGAACACACCAAAGGTCCAAAACATTTTGGAAACAAAAAGAAAACAAAGCAGAAATGATCAAATAAAAACCGGGAACTAAAATTACTAATAAAAAAACAATAGATTACAGGTTAAACTGATCATGCACAACAAGTTTACCAAGCAGATATAAGAAAATTAAGACATTAAAATACTCAGAGTCTCACAATAGTCCTACAAAAAATGTTGAAATATATACTTTTCAAATTAACTCATTGTGTTATTTAAGGAAGACAAGAAACTGACATGTTTGCTGATATATATTATTTTTGCTTACCACATTGGATTTTGAAATCCTCCAAAAAAGTTACATATTACAAAATAGTTTGTTTTGTTTTTTTTCCAAAAATCCAATCTCCCTTTTCAGGTTAACAACTGTCTGTTATACAGAAATGAAAAGTGTACAAAAATCATCCTGAAAAATCATAATTTTACTGTTCAAGGATCCATATTTTCATAATACTCTTTTTTGTTTGCATATACACAGGTCTCCCTGGACTCCCTCCTGCTTCTCTGTCTTTTTGATTTCTTAGAGGAGAAGTCAAGTGCAACATAATGGAGTCCATCATCTTCATCACCCTATAAAATGATAATACATATATGACAATACAATAACAAGATGTTGAAATAGTTTGATTAATATTGCCATATCTTATGCTGAAGGGCTTATTAGGGTTCAGTTGACTATAATGGCACAAATGAATTCATATAGTAAATCATTACAAATTTAACAAATCAGTGCTGCGAGTGAACATGATGTAGCAACCACAACCTCTGACTGTAAATAGATAATTACTGTAGTATTCGAATGTGATGCTGAAAGCCCGTTCACACAAACCAAAATAACTAGAAGAGGTGAAAATCAATTTACACATTGAGCCCAAATCAGTAAAAAAATAAGTTAAAAAGGGATATGGAGGAAAAACAATGAATAGAGAAGGGTTAATTGTTTTTCCACTTAGACAACACCTTCAATCTAACCCTAGTCTCCTTTTCTGTCAGTTTCATTTTAATACTAATGTATGTGTGTTTATCCAATAAGTCTTAATACCACTGAAATATGAAATGTTAGTAAGGTGAAATGTGGAGAGGTTCTCACTTACACTAGTTACTCAGACTACGGTCACATATCCCAAAATGCCAAAGTTCTGCGACCTAAATGCACATGAAGTGGCTTCTGTTGCAGCAGGTGGCAGTAGAATTTTTACAGGCTGCCTGTGGCAAAGAGGATTTAAGAAAAAGTTCCAATTTTAGGGCAACTGGATGGATTTTTTTGCTCTAAGAGTTGACCTTGGTCAGTGTTGCATTTTGAAGTCGCGCAGTGGCAGTCCAGTTAAAGGGCAGGATGAAACCATGACCAAATTGTGTGACAGCTGGGCAGTCACAGGGCGGATCACTGCCCGACAGCAGCTCTGACTAGACAATGAGTGAATGTCTCCAGACGAAGGCCATCCATATCAAGGGCCACCAGCCACAAGGTAGCCTGGGGGTGTATAAGAAGTGGGCCATCCTGCACGTCTCACAGCCGTGTGACAGCCGTCTGACTGCAGCCGTCTACATTCATGACAAAGCCAACGATTTTTTTAAAAAATTGGGCCGTGGCATGAAATCTTGTAGATTCTGCCGAAGATTCTCCCCATTGTACAGTGGCAGTTGTAGTTGTGGCTGTAGCATTAACAGCTTGTCTCTGTTATATCAAACACTATGTTTCCTAACAATCTCTTTGAATATGGATAAGAGAAGAATGTTTAGCTAAACGTCGAGACCCAGTAAGTTTCTTTGTATTTGATTTCAGCTTTTTTACCTAAATAAACAACTGGGCTGTAACAGCCACTTTGTCATACAGCATATGATGTTTCTGTTAGAACTTAGAAATTAGAACTGTCTTTTATGAACCGTAAATCAAATTTACCAAGTTAGTTTGTTGATCCTCAGCCAGTCCATCACTTTCAGCACGAGTACGAGGTTTACCATCTATTGAGAAAAAAAAAATATTTTAGCCAGTGCAGTCTTTCTATATTTAAGTTTCTTAGAATGAAATGTGGAGCTCATTGAGCACACTTCTACTGGAGTAGACCTCATTTATCTCTAGGTCCCTGTTGGGTCAAATGCTTTTGTTTTTTAAACTTTTTATGTTAGCTGCAGCTTTTTTACACATCCAACTTGTAAATATTAGTCAATATTTGCCTCATTTAAAAATCTTTGTAATCATTGCACACTGTTTTGACACAGTATTAACAAAGTAGTTCTCATCAGAGGATTTTGGTGTGATTTAGGGACTTAGCAGTTAATAATGGAGAATACAAAAGGTTTTTTGAGCATTATAAAAAGTTACAACTACTCTTTGATGATTGAGAAGCTAGTTTTGTAGAGATGTTTAAAATGTTTGCATGACAGTACGACAGTTCTAGATACAAGACTACAATCTATACGCAGGTCCTGCGGGTCTGCGTGGGTTTACAGCCTTTCAGTACCTTCTCACATTTTGTTGCATTCGATTGTGCAATGAGATTGTAAAATCGCTCAACAATTTTTTTTTCTTCTCAAAGCAGAAAAGTGATGGTTTGAGGCGTAGGAAACAATGCACACAGTTCTACTCGTTTTCTACTAAATTTGACTTGTGCAGTTCCTCCTGTGTGAAACATCAGCTCTCGTTGTGCCTGACACAGCGTAGACGTAAGAAGTAAACCTTTCCGCACCTACTTCAAGTAGGTATCAGTCAAATGCTTCTGCATTTTTCAATTGTTATTCATTTTTGTAGCTTAGGTTTACATTTCCTCTGCTCAAGATGAATTATGATTAAATATTTTTGACTTCCTGTTTGAATGCATATAAAAATCTTTGAAAACTTACCTTTGCATTTGCTACAAACTGGATTTTGCTTTTTCCAGCTCACAATCAAAATTACATTTGCAAGTACACAGCAGGCCAGCAGTGTTCCGAGTATGACAGCATATGGACATACGCCTTGACCTGAAATCAAGCAAAATCACATGCAATTACTTTACTGTGCTTTTAGCTCATAACTCATTCCAAACAACCACAATAAAAAAGTCAGTTGTTACATTTCTTTTTTAAAAAAAGTCAAAAATATTACAATATTGAGGTTTGCTTCTTTCCTTTGCTATTCTAAGTCTACTTTGGTTTAGAGACATCATTCCCATACAACCAAGACGAGGTAGAAAGTCATCTGCTCATTTGACAACATAAATTGAAAAAAATGTAAATGCATTTTTATTCAAAATTCTTTTAGGGCTGCACGGTGGCGCAGTGGTTAGCGCTCTTGCCTCACAGTAAGAAGGTTCCTGGTTCAAGTTCTGGCTGGGGGACTTGAAACAGTGTCACCACCGGAGGACCTTTCTGTGTGAAGTTTGCATGTTTTCTCCGGGGACTCCAGCTTCCTCCCACCATCCAAAAACATGCTTCATAGGTCAATTAGTTACTCTAAATTGTCCCATGAGCGTGTGACTGTGGCCCCTGCAACAGACTGGCGACCAGTCCAGGGGTGTCCCCTGCCTTCGCCCATGAGTAGCCGGGTTAGGCTCCGGCCACCCCGTGACCCAGAAAGGGATCAGTTCAGAAAAAAAAAACATAATGACAATTAAGTCTTTCTTCCAAACTACAATGAAATGAGCTTTCATCGTTACAGCAGACATGTTTAACATATTACTTAAGTACAAAGCCTCAAAACGGGGAAGGTGGACTCCTCACATCAGTGGAATAAATGGCAAAGATAATATAGGTGCAAATTTCAGTGACAGCAGTGAGGTTCTTAACCAGTATAAACGTATACAAAGGTAATTCAGGTAGATTCAGTATCCTCTGCTTTCTATAATATCACTGCAAAATTAAACATCAATGACATAATTTTTTCACGAGTTACTACTACTATTTGGTGACCTGATTGAATAAGTTTCTTTTTTTGCAAGGTTAAATTGTAACCTCTTTCGGTCTTCAGGCTTTCACATTTCAGTGAATTTTGAAAGACAGCTGGACGACTTTTTGATGGTACACCTTAGTAAAATGATTAAAGAAAAAAGTTATGTCCCAAAATGTGGTGAAAAAAAATTGGACAGATGCAAAGGCTTCTCAGAAAAACGTAGGCATATTACACAAACATTGGCAATAGGTGTTTTTTGAAATGGATGACCATTAGGGATATCAAATTGTTGCATTTATGGCAATTAATTAATTACGCACAAATCAGCATGTTGTTTTTTGTTTGTTTTTTTAAATCACGCTCATCTATGACTATTGTCTAATATGTGAAGAATATTTCCCAACAAGGTGCCCGTTATCAGAAATTAAAGGACGAACGGGAGGCCTGACCGTGTCTGATGTGGTCAGTAGTTTTTGTTATAAATAAATTATATTAATTTCTTTATGCATTTTTGTTATAATAAAAAACTTTAAAAAGCCACTTTTTTTAGTTGTATTTTGATCTTTTACTTTTATAATGACACAAATTTAAATGAAAACACCTCAAAATGAGGCTTTTTCACAGCAAACATTGGGTTAGATTAAAAATAGATTAATTCAGTTAATTACAGGTCATAATTCGTTATTTGCTCGGAAAAATAATCACACAACAGCACTAACGATTACCTCATATTTTCCAGCGTTCATTTTACGTGAGATAATATGGTTTATACAAGAAACTTCCTTCCAAATGTCAATAATGGTATGCTTGTAGAATACTTTGTATTAGTGTACGTTGCATTCATTGGGGACAATTGTATTTTAACAGTTTGAAGGCCTGGAGTTCGCATGTGTGAACATCACATTTTGGGTCATATTACCATTATAGTTAATTTAGCTTAACTGGGGCCCTGTGACTACATGTTTAGAGGGTTTGCTCAAGTATTAGCTCAGGTCTAAAGAGATTAAAGACTTGGGTGTTTTTTTACACTTTCATTTTTAAGTAGGTTCTCTGATAAGTTCCCTGTTTTTACATCCCTGTTATTGTGTTTACCTGAATTTTTTTTTCCTTTCCTTTCCGCAGTTCTATAAACACTGATTGCGAGAAAAGAAGAAACAACGAGGTGTTTTTTGTTACTTTATTGAATCAGAAATATAGCTCTGCCAACATGAGTTTCAAATTTGGATGAATGCATCTAATTAGATGCATTTTTGTTACCCTTATGCCAGAATTTACCACAAAAATGTGCTATATGTTATTTAAAAGCATACTTACTTACGTTGTATATGTGTTAAATCTAAATCTAAAATGCCTTTTAATTTTTTTTTTTTGTAGTGAATTCTGACATGAAAGCAGCAAGAATGCAAAAATATTAATATAACAGTTGGCCAAAATTGACATTACTGTCAGCTAATTTATTTTGGCTTTTTCATTTAACACCACATTAAAAAATGTCAATGGCTACGGACAACATTAGTAAAATTTTTCAATCTTGTTTTGGTTTTATTAGCTTTTCTCATTTCTTGTGATTTCACTTGATCAAAAGGATGAGAATCCTTTGTCTATTTCTTAATACATTGAACATTTTCCCTCTGGGTGACACAGAGTTCTTTTAACTTAACATACTAAGATAAACCTTCAGTCTGGAGAAAAAAATGATCACAGAGGTTATCTGCAGTAGAGACCCGAGGCTGTGGGTGTTGACCCAAATAAATGGAAAAAAGTCTAACTTAGTCTAACTGTCTTGTTTCGTTTCTAGTGCTGGAGTCACTTCAGTGAAATTTCTTGCACACTTAACCCAGCTCATGGGAGAGAGGTGAGCTGGAGTCATATGTAGTGATTTAACCCGTCAGTCCTTGCCTTAGTCACATACCCTAATACGGAGTTGACCTGTATGGGGTTTGCAGGTTTTCGGGTTGTCCAGCCCCGGAGAGTGTCATAGACAGGAGCGGTCGTATCCATACTAAACTATTTCTGACACTATAATCCAGACAGGTGTAATTTTAACAAACTGAAATGAAAAGTTGTAAAACTTACTTATCTGTGCTTCAGTTTCTTCACCAAACAGGATTTCTCTGCATGAGGACACAGCACAGGAGTAGAGGCCAGAATCTGAAGAGTTCTTTAAATCTTTGGACATATGGTAGACACAACTCTTTTCTTCTTGATTATAGGACCTGGTGATATAAATTATGTTTGGCTCAGATTCCAATCCAGCTCTGTAAAGGTAAACTCTCTGTTCTCCCAAGAACAGATCTTTGTTTTCCTGATGCTGCAACAGTAGTGAGCACTCCAGATTTACTTTGTTTCCCGGCGACACAGATTCCCCCTGGAATCCTTGTTTGACACAGACAGAGAAAAATCCATGGATTTATTTTCTCTTTTTGGCTCAGCAAAACTATAGCTTGTTGAGTAAATTGAAGAATTTGTTTACCTTTTACAACCAAATGACTGCCATAAATGAAACTCATTGTGTATGATGTTCCTGCCTGACAGAAGTAAGTTGCTTGATCCTCTTTGCTGACGTTTCTTATTTCGAGGGAATACTTATTCCCATTTTTTGTGGCCTTGAATCTTGAGTTGTTAAACTCTTCCAGAAGAGGCAAGTTTGGACTACTGCCAAAAGCAATTGTTTCGATCATATGACCAAACTGCAGTTTATGCCAGTAAACCATTCGCTGCTCCAACCCAGTGGTTGCACATGTCAGGATCACATTCTCACCAAATTCAGCCTCGGTAATGGAGATCTTTTGAGAAAGCTCCAGGGTCTGTGGCACAACTAAATAAAAAACAGAAAAAAAACATCACTGAGTTTGCAAAAATACATTACAAATGAATGCTGAAAAGTGCAAGTAAAACCAAAATTAATGCAATTTAGCATCTGTCTGGGAAACTCACGTATTACACAGAGGAAAATGAAGGCAGCCAGTTTTTTTGTCATCGTTGCATGACATCTCTGTTGCACGACTGATACCTTCCCTCTCAAAGGGAACATCATTTTAACACCTTCAGCAAAGATCACAAAGTGTCATGATGAATGTCATTGGTTAGAGGACCAACACTTCCGCCAATTTTGCAATGCAGTACTTTTTTTTTCCAATTCTGTTGAGAAATCAAAAAATGACATGTTTGTAAGGAGATTATTTATGTCTTTTTTATTGTTAAAATATATTTATACTCACAGATATAGCAATGTTCCTGTTTTTGTTAAATATGCCTTAGTTATTAGAATTCCAAATCAAAATTATTAATTTTTTTTTCCGTTTAGACTGTATTCATACTAATGAGTTGACAGGCCTTTTTACAGTATTACTTCACATTAGACTAGTGAATAAAGCATTATTAGACCGAAAAATAATTGTACTAATACACTTTTAAAGAATTTTAATATTTTTACTGTGTATTTAGATGTGATAGACTATTCTTAAGCTTATCAAAAACTTAAAGCAGATACATGTTATATCTTTGTAAAAGATGATGACCTAAATTGAAAATGGTATTGTTTTGAGAATAAAACAACCTAAAAAGCCACTTCTGTTCTTGGGTCTTTTAATGTACTGGAACAACCTTTTTGACATGTATTCCATTTGTCAACATTTCTTTTAGAAGCAAAAACCACAACCTCGTAAGCAGTTATCTGAGTGGTGTAAAAAATAGCACAGAAAATAGGTCAAGAGACTGTTAAGCGGTGCTGTCATCAGTGTTACTAAAGAAAAAGGTACGTGTCAGCCAAATACTGCTGACAGTTTTGGACAGTACTTTGTGTGTTTGAAGTTAGTGGATGCATGTACATATCGGTTGAACTTTATATTTAGAAGTACAGTTGTTGTTTTTAATACAAAATGACACATTTAGACACTAAAGCTGAATCCATCGGGGACAAATTAACTTCTTTCCAATAAACAGCAAGCAACAACACAACAACCAACAACTCGATTTCCAACAGTGATTCACGTGGCCAATTCACACGTCCCGCCCCTCCTTTGCGGTGCGGAGAATTCGCTGCTCGCCGCATGGCATTGTGCCTCAGCCACTTGTGGGAGGAGCTACCTGCTAATGTTTTTATCATGATTGCTACATACAGCAGCGTCTGTTTATCTCATTCACAAAGCATGGGAGACATGGATGATGTTCAGAGATCAGGTTTGGTCTCTTATTTCAGTGGTAGAACCTATGAGGTCACTGTTCACTCCGTATCATCAGAAACAATAATCCTGTATATCCCAAGGTTCTGGGCTCCATTTTATTCATTCTCTACATGATCCTTCTTGGGAGACTCATCATCGATTTCAGTCACATTTCATATCATCTATATGTCTGGCATTCAGCTTTACTGTTCATTTGTTGAAAAACTACAATAATCTCTCGTGGTTATGTTTAGCCATCTATATGTTTGTGTTACCGCACACTATTTTCATAATGTATTTATTTGTATAACAATAATACAGTGTTTGATGAAAATTTGCTTTTCTGTTCCAGAGGGACTTTTTTCTCTTTTTTGAAAACCTCTAGCACTGAGCAGTAATATTGACTGTAAGAAATTCAAATATTCTCTTCTAAAAGTAATATTTTATTTTACTGCTGCAGGTTTGTATGTCAGCACCAAAAACTTGTATAGTCACACTGTGAATAGTCACATTGCAGAGTCACATCGACTCAAAAGTGCTGCGCTTTGAGATTCATGATGTAGTTGGCCACTTCTTTGCACAGAACAGACACTCTGCCAGTTGCTGACATGCTGACATTTATTTTCTGACCTACTTGTGTACAGTAAGCGGCTTAGATGAAATCTGAGCTCACAAACACAACCAGACCAGTCAGCAACTTAAAAAATAAAAACACATGCATTGACCTTGCCTTTTTAAACACCATATCACACCTCTAGTGTTAAAAGGCCACTTTAAAAGTTTATGGTTGCAGTGAGGTTGCACGTTAGAGCTACCATAAACCTTTATAACGTGTTGTGGAGTTCCAAATGAAATGAATAACTGTAAATGACAGCGTAGAAACATTGCGATAATCCTATACAGAGCAGTTGAAAACAGGGAATTACTGACTCAAAAAGCATAGATGTGGCAGAGTGTGGTGATACTTTTGCTCTGACCATGTCATGTCCTCTGGGGATTTGAAGTGGTGTTAAGCTAAAGTGTTTTTGTTGATCTTTACTAATAAACAATTGTTGTGTAAAAAAGATTAGAAAGCCCTGTAATTTGCATCAAATGTACGCTTCAGCTATGAGACCAAATGGTTAAAAGTGTCCCGGAAATTACGGTGTAACTTTTATTTTAACATGATTGGTTAATTCTTCAGCAAAATAAGAATTTAGTGAAACGAGATTTGTGGCTCTCCCAGAGCTGTGATGTCTTCTTTAAGAGGCTCCTCTATCTGGCAGCTGTTTGAACTTGTTTGCAGTATAAAAGACACCTGTCCACACCCTGAATCAGTCACTCCAAATTCCACCATTGCCAAGACCAACGAGCTGTCAAAGGACACCTTAAACTAAATCTGCCATAGGTAAGCAGCTTGGTGTGAAGAAATCAATTGTGAGAACAGTTTAAAACAAATGGGAGACATACAAGACCACCCATATCGTCCCTCACTCTGGGGCTCTGTGCAATATCCCACCCTGTGGAGTGAAAATGATGGTAAGGACGATGAGCAAAAATCCCAGAACCACACAGGCAAATTTGGTGAATGACCTGCAAAGAACTGGGATCAACATAACACATCAATAACACATTGCACCTCCAGAGACTCAAATATGGCAGTACCAGACGTGTCCCCCTGCTTAAGCCAGTGCATGGCCCGGCCTGTTTGAAGTTTGCTAAAGAGTGTTTGGATGATCCGGAAGAGGACTAAGAAAATGTTGTGTAATTGGATCAAACCAAAATAAAATTTTTTGGTAAAAACTCAGTTTGTTGTGTTTGGAGGAGACAGAGTGCTGAGTTGTATCCAATGAACACCATACCTAATGCGAAGCAGGGGGCTGGACACTTTATCTTTTTGGCTTGTGTTTCTTCAATGAGGAAAAAAAAGATTGATTTGTACAAAGGAAAGAATGAACAGAGGTATATCAAACACAGCTTTTCATTGTCTTTCATTATCTCTTTCAGTATCTCTTTACATTATCTTAACAATGTCAGGGTTGGCGTGTGGACACAAACGCAGACGGTACTCGAAAATGGAAAAAGTCATTCATTTAATAGCTCGAAAGAGGTAATCAGTTCAAGTAGTAACAAAACCACCCGACAACCCGTGCAAGGGAGACGAGGGTATATAACGGGGAGAGAGGATTAATTAATGACACACAGGTGTGTCAGGAGGGAGGGAACACATAAGGAAGGAAGCGACAAGTGACCTGCGAAGAACGGTGAGCACAGGAAGTACAACAAAATAAAACCGGAAATGACTACAACCGAAAAACAATACGACCTGGTTCCAAAACCCTACAGTACCCCCCCCTTAAGGTGCGCCGCCTGGCGCAGGAGGAGGCCGGTCTCGGTGCCGCTGACTGAAGTCTCTGATGAGGTCAGGATCCAGAATGCGCGAAGCGGGTCCCCAGGATCTCTCCTCAGGTCCGTACCCCTGCCAGTCCACCAGGTACTGGAGACCACGACCCCGTCGCCGAACGTCCAACAGGCGACGGACGGTGTAGGGCGGTTGGCCATCAATGATGCGAGGAGGAGGTGGCGGAGAGGACGGCTGTTGCAGAGCACTCGTGATGTGGGGCTTTAGCTGTGAGACATGGAAGACCGGATGGATGCGCAAGGACCTGGGCAGACGTTGCCTGACTGCCACAGGATTGATGACCTTGACGATCTCGAAAGGTCCGATGAACCTGGGAGACAGTTTCTTGGACTCCATCCGAAGCTTGATGTTGGAGGTGGAGAGCATGACGAACTGGCCCGGTCGATAAGCTGGAGCTGGAGTGCGTCGGGGATCCGCCAGTCTCTTGTTGGTCTCACTGGAACGCAACAAGGCTGCTCGAGCCTCCCGCCATATGCGCCGACAGCGGCGATAGAGATGTTGCACCGACGGCACCGCCACCTCCGTCTCCTGCTCTGGGAACAGCGGAGGTTGGTACCCCAGGGAACACTCGAAAGGGGACATACCAGAGGCAGATGAGGTGAGGGAGTTATGCGCATATTCCACCCACGGCAACAACGTACTCCAGGAGGTCTGGTGTCGGGAGCAGATGAACCGGAGCGCAGCCTCCAGGTCCTGGTTGGTCCGCTCCGCCTGCCCGTTAGACTGTGGGTGGAAACCAGAGGAGAGACTGGCAGTGGCCCCGAAAGCCCCACAGAAAGCCTTCCAGACTTGTGAGATGAACTGAGGACCTCGATCCGACACCATGTCTGCGGGAATGCCATGTAACTTGAAAATGTGTTCTATCACCAGTCTTGCCGTCTCAGCAGCTGAAGGAAGTTTGGACAAGGCCACAAAGTGAGCGGCCTTAGAGAAACGATCCACGATAGTCAGGATGACAGTCTTTCCAGCGGAGGACGGCAGGCCGGTCACAAAATCCAAAGCAATGTGTGACCAAGGCCGACCCGGGATGGAAAGTGGATGTAATAGTCCAGCAGGTGGGTGTGTACTCACCTTGTTCTGAGCACACACCAGACAACCTGAAACAAAATCCCGGACGTCCTTGGTCACGCTGGGCCACCAGAACCGGCGACGCAAAAACGATTCAGTCCTGCGGATTCCTGGGTGACAGGTGAGTCGTGTGGCATGAGCCCACTGGAGTAACTGAGATCTGAGAGAACCTGGGACAAACAGTTTATTAGGAGGACCTCCTCCCGGATCTGGTTCCTGAGCCTGGGCGGCCCTAATGTCTCTCTCCAGTTGCCAGGAGAGGGCACCTAGCACACATGAGGGGAGAAGAATACAGGCCGGTTGGCTGTCCTGAGAAACCGGTTCCTGCTGACGGGAGAGGGCGTCTGGCTTCACATTCTTAGAACCAGGTCGATAAGTAACCACAAAACTAAAACGGTTGAAAAACAAAGACCATCGTGCCTGTCTGGAATTTAGCCGTTTAGCGGTCCGTAGGTAGGACAGATTTTTATGATCTGTCCAAACCAAAAACGGCATAGTAGACCCCTCTAACCAGTGCCTCCACTCCTCGAGCGCTAGCTTTATTGCCAGCAGTTCCTTATCCCCCACATCATAATTACGTTCGGCCGGAGAAAGCCGACGGGAGAAGTAAGCGCAAGGACGCATCTTACTGTCAGAAACCCCCCGTTGGGACAGAACCGCTCCAACTCCCGTATCCGAGGCATCTACCTCCACAATAAATTGTCTGGACGGATCGGGTTGGGCCAAAACAGGGGCAGAGGTGAACAGATGTTTGAGCTTATGAAAAGCTGCCTCTGCCTCCTTGGTCCAGATAAACGGGGAGGAGACTGAGGTGAGCGCCGTGAGTGGCGCGGCCACCGAACTGTAACCCCGGATGAAGCGACGGAGGAAGTTGGCAAACCCCAGAAAACGTTGTAACTGTTTCCTGTTAGAGGGGGTAGGCCACTCCACCACCGCTTTCACCTTAGCTGGATCGGGTTTCACCTCACCCTCAGAAATGACAAACCCCAGGAAGGAAACAGACGGAGAGTGAAACTCACACTTCTCCGCCTTTACAAACAGTTTGTTCTCGAGTAACCGCTGGAGAACCAGACGAACATGCCGCCTATGTTCGCTGGCAGTCCTGGAAAAAATCAAAATATCATCTAAATAAACAAACACAAAACGATGAATGAAATCCCTTAATACATCATTAATCATGGCCTGGAAAACTGCAGGGGCATTACAGAGACCAAAAGGCATGACCAGATACTCAAAATGTCCCAAAGGGGTAGTGAAGGCGGTCTTCCATTCGTCTCCAGCTCTCATCCGCACGAGATGGTAAGCATTGCGAAGATCCAGCTTGGAATAAATCCGGGCCTCCTGCAAAGCTTCAAAAGCGGAGTTCATCAATGGTAGATTCATGATGGTTGCCTGAGATAATCAAATGAACAGGTTCGGTTATGTGTGAGATGGTGGCTACCTCTTGACCGTTTAGGGAGACCACTTGTAACGGCCGAGGTAATGACTCATACGCAAGTCCGACCTGTTTAGCTAGCTCGGCATCCATGAGGTTCTTCTCTGCTCCTGAATCTACTAACGCCTCAACAGAAACTCCCTTTCCCTGGAACATGACCTGTATTTTTAACAAACAGGCAGCAGGACCTTTACTAGTGAGCGCCAAATCACCGCTCATCAGCGCGCCCACTCTTACTGACGAGTTTGGGCACTCCCTGCAGAAATGACCCCGCTTACCACAGTAAAGGCACTCACCTGAGACCATCCGTTGCCGTCGCTCGTAAGCTGTTAATTTACCCCGGCCAAGATGCATAGGTTCCTCAGAAACAGGAGGCGGGGGGTCTGTGGGAAAAACAGCACAGTCAGGTGAGTCTAAGCTCCTGCGCCCAACAGAACTGTGTTGAAAGCGGGGTGTAAATCTGCCATGTTCCAGTTTGTGATCCTGTAACCGGTTATCGATCCTGATAACCATAGCGATGAGGGGTTCCAAGGAGGAAGGCAGCTCTAGAGCAATTAGTCTGTCTTTTAATTCCTCGGACAGTCCCTCCACGAAAGCGTCCATGAGCGCAGTGGTGTCCCAACCACTAGTGGAGGCCAGAGTTCGGAACTCGATGGCGTAGTCAGCTGCCCTTCTGCCCCGTTGCCGAAGTTGCATAAGGGCTCGAGCTGCTTCTCGGGCCGGCTTGGTGTGCTGGAACACCTGCTAAAAGGCCTCCAGAAAAGCCGAGAGAGATGCGCAGGTAGGTGCTCCACGCTGCCATTCAGCCGTTGCCCATGCACCTGCTCTGCCGGTGAGGTGGGAGATGATGAAAGCCACCTTGGCTTGGTCCGAAGGATAGTGAGGAGCTTGCAATTGGAAGTGGAGCTCACACTGGGTAATAAAAGCCCGACAGTCCCCAGAATCTCCCGAAAACCTTTCTGGACGGGCTAGTTGAGCATTAGGAGCGACCGGAACACTCTCCCAGGTCCCCTGGATCGGCGTGGAAGGCGATGGGCGTGACGAAGGGAAAGACGGCGGATGTTGAAAACGCTCCGTCAGTTGCTCAAAACGTTCAGCCAGTGCGGCAAATTGTCGTTCGTGACGGCTCGACATCTCCAGTAATCCTTGACGTAACCAGGACATCTGTTCCTCCTGTTGGCGAAGCAATGCCCGTACCGTCTCCGCGTCTGCTGCGTCCATATTACAGGTCGGGTGGTAATGTCAGGGTTGGCGTGTGGACACAAATGCAGACGGTACTCGAAAATGGAAAAAGTCATTCATTTAATAGCTCGAAAGAGGTAATCAGTTCAAGTAGTAACAAAACCACCCGACAACCCGTGCAAGGGAGACGAGGGTATATAACAGGGAGAGAGGATTAATTAATGACACACAGGAGTGTCAGGAGGGAGGGAACACATAAGGAAGGAAGCGACAAGTGACCTGCGAAGAACGGTGAGCACAGGAAGTACAACAAAATAAAACCGGAAATGACTACAACCGAAAAACAAATCGACCTGGTTCCAAAACCCTACAAACAAGGTAGAAGTGTTCATTAGCACAGTGGTGACAATCCTTTTTCAGGCCACTGACTGATTTGGTGTCAAGTTTTTCACATACTGGCTTGTTTGTGGCTGAAGAGGGCTCCAGTTTTTCTTTTTAATTTTTAGCTTCCAGTTCTCAAATTTAAAGGGTTAGTTTTATCTTCATCTTTTGTAAAATATGTGCAGCATGTTTTAACTTTATTTGTTAACTTGGTTTTTGTAAGAACCATTAAAATGTTATTTAGATTTTACCTTAACCCATAACCGTCAAAGTGAAAGCTAAAGAATTGGACACCAAACTGAAGTATCATCTGAATTTTAGGGTATGACGGGTATATATATAGTTTTCTCTTGCAGCCCTGTAACAACTCTCCTGTGAACTTTTGGTTTTGGAACCACTGGTTTAGCAGATTTAAATAAAAACTAAGGCAATTTTGATGAGAAATAGGCCGTCTGTGTAAAAGGGGGTTAACATGGGAATGGTAGAATATTTGCTGTCTTCTAGAGGAGACTGGCAACCTACTTTTTCTTTCCAACACAAGATTTTAAGGAAGTAGAGAATGTGGTATTTTAAAACAGATAAAAAAAGATTGAGACAGATTTTATCCCACAAGTGGTTTCTGGTTTAGCAGTCACATCCTCTTCCTTTTCTGTCTGATAAGCTCGGAACCCTGAAGCAGCACAGGCTGAACACCTTTCACATGACACACGCATCCCCCTGGTGGTGTCACATGCTTAGTGTACAAATGCTGGTTTTCTCGGTTTGACAGCGTTTTGTGTTTTGCTTTGTTCTACCCAGCCAAAACTGGGGGTGCTAGCATCACTGAAAAGATGGTAGAGACAGTGTAAAAGAGGCTTTAATCCATGAAATACTTGTGCTTCATTTTTTGTGGTTTACATAACATTTTGGGACTTGTTGTTTTAATTATATTATTAGTTTAAAAAAATCTTCCCCACCAGTAACAGGCCAGTAAAATCAATGAGAGTATGTGTTGTTAGACTTTTGTAGATCTACCAAAAGATAACCTTACAACAACAACTATTTACACTGCTCAAAAGAATGAAGATAACACTATGAAACATCCTATTCATGAACATATGAAATATTGTTTTTAAAGGCTTTATTCTAAACATAGTTGCAATTACTGAAAGCCCAACGACACGCATTTTTAATTTAAATTAAATTGATTAGCCTTTGAATGCCTGGATGTGGAATAATACCCAAAATGAAAGTGGAAAAACAAACACACTACAGGCTAATCAAACTTGGTTGTAATATCTTTGAAACAAGTTAAAATGAGGCTCTGTAGGGAATGTTGCCTCCACGTGTCCATATGACTTCCCTGAAATGCTTGGGAATGCGTCTGATGGCTGAGGGGAGTGGATCTTTTATCCCTTGTGCTATCTTGTGGGGTCCAGGGCCCCATTCCCTATGTTAACGTGCCTTGGATAGCACAAGAGCTAGGGTATCTCGTCCCATACCTGAACCAAAGCATACGCCAATTTTGTGTAGCAGAAACTGCTAACATGCTCCAGCCACATGAGGTTTAGCATTGTCTTGCATTAGGAAGAACCAAGGGCCAATCGCAGCATCACACGGTCTCACAAGGGGTCTGAGAATCTTCTCAGCAGTCAGGCTAGCTCTGGTGAGCACATGGAGAGCTGTGGGCCCTTCAAAGAAATGCCACTCCATACCTTTACTGGCCCACTGTCAGGGCAGTCATGTTGGACCATGTTGCAGGCAGCAGAACGTTCTTCACAGCATCTCCAGACTCTGCCATGTCTGTCACATGTGCTTAGTGTGAACCTGGTGCCAGTGGGGAATTTGCCAATCTTGGTATTCTCTAGCAAATGCCAAAGTTTTGTACAATGTTGGGCTGGAAGCACAACTGTCACATATGGACATCGGGCCCTCATGCAACCCTCATGGAGTCTGTTTCTAACAATTTGAGCAGACATGAGCACATTTGTGGTCTTCTGGAGGTCATTTTGCAGGGATCTGGCATTGCTCGTCCTGAGGATGAGGAAGTGGTCCTGATCCAGGGTTGTTGGCCCCCTACAACCTCCTTCACATCTTCTGATGTACTGGCTCGTCTCCTGGTAGCACCTCCATGCTCTGAACACTATGTTGACAGACACAGCAAACCTTCTTACCACAGCTCGCATTGATGCGCCGTCCTGAGTGAGTTGCACTACCTGGGCCATTTGTGTGGGTTGTAGACACCGTGCCATGGTACCACTGAAGTGACAAGACTGTCGAAATTCAAAGTCACCAAAGCAAAAGACAGAAAACAAAAGGATGAATAAGTTGTCTGTGGTCACTGCTTTTAGAACCACTCCTTTATTGGAGGTGTCTTACTGATCGTCTATTGCAACCTATGCAGGGAGGACATTACAACAAACTCCACAAGTTCAGTAGTAGTGGTTGTGCACTGTGGTTTTCAGCCCTCAAATACTTGAAAAAAAACTTTAAAAGAAAAAAAAGTGCAAGCTCCCCCACATCCAGTCAAAGGACTCCATTTACTCTAAATGGAGTTTCAGTTGCAACAATCTACCAAACATGCATGTTTTTCCATTGTGGGGAGAGGCCCAAGTATAGAACTCTCACACTGACCGCAGCACCAATGTGCACTTGCTGTCCTCTCATTACATTATTGAGTTTTTCAACTCCAATTCTTGTTAAAATAGATTACCCCTTATCATTTTATCTGTCACAAATGAAAAAGATGAGCGATCATTTGTCTTTCCTGCAAATATAGCATGTGTTCTTTTGTTTACACTAGCTGAGACAGAACGTGCATGTGGCATTTCTGTTTGGTGAAATCTTTGGTCTAACTTATTGGAAATTATTTTTAATAATAATAGTTTAGGCAAAAAACTAAAGTGTAACTACAAATATCCACAGATGAATCTTATTGAAAGTTAACTAATAATAAAAAAAAAAATATATATATTATTTTTTTTTTTACAAAAATTAAAGTTTCTGTAAAAGGAATATGCATTTTATCCAAATTATGCTTCACAAAAAAGGTTTTCTGCTTCTCTTAGTGCAAAATAGCTGTGTCTTTGTAAAACCAAAGGAAGTGCATTTTCTGTTCTTCAGCCAATCGCTAGGGTTTTCTTTTTTCTGAAGTTTCTTCAGGCTGAGTTTCTTGTTTCTTTGAGAGAGGAAAGATCAGTTGAGCAGCAGTGGTTTGATATGCCACAATGATCAGAGGACTGGCTATTTACATTCTTCTGGGGGCAGTATGTGAGTGTTGAATGTGGTATCAGACAAAAACCCACAGAAAGCATTTAAACAAAATTTTGTCTTTTTTTATGTTTTGTCATTTGTCTCTTTTTTCAGTGGGAATTCAAACCCTGGAACTTCCTGAAGAAATCCCCTTGATTGAGGCAGAACTTGGTGATAATGTGACTTTCACATGTTTCTCTCGAGATTTTGACCAGGCATTGATGTACTGGTATAAGTTTCAATATGGATATACAATCCATATGATTTCAAGGAGCAGATTTGGAGAATCTGACAAACATTTTGATAACCCAAGAGTCAATGCTAGAAAAATTGATGATCAAAATATGGTTCTCACGATAACAAATGTCAGCAAAGAGGATGAAGCCTCTTACTTTTGTCAGGCAGGTTCGTCATACAACATGCAGTTTGTAAACGGGAGTCATTTAGCTGTGAAAGGTTAAGTATATTCTTTTGTGCTTTCTTATGCCACTATGAAAACAACCGTTTTAATCAAAGTGTTCTCTGGTGCATTTCACAGATCACAAAAATAAGCTGAAATCTGCGAATCAGAATTTAAAGCTGGAGTTGGTTCTGCCGGGAAACACTGTGAATCTGCAGTGTTCGGTTCCATCCAACATGAATCGATTTGCCAGAGAACGCAGAGTTTACTGGTACAAAGCTGGATCTAAATCTCACGCAGACATCCTTCATACAACCAGTTCCAGCTGTGATGTTCGAGAAGGGAGATGTGTCTACAATCTGGCCAAAACAATACAGCATTTCTCCGATTCTGGCGTTTACTCCTGTGCCGTTGTCTCATGTGGAGAAATCCTGTTTGGAGAAGGAACCAAAGTGCAGATAAGTATGTTCTGCACTCTAGCATTTATGCTTTCAAGTGTGTTATTCAAGGCTTCGATGTTTTAACTTTAAAAATACACATTATTTTCAACTGTAAAACATTGTAATGTATTCAAAGACAGGAAACCATGTGAGTGAGGTCCACAGATAACAATAAATGCAGATTGGGTTTCCCTGTTAGTGTTTTAAGTTGCTGGTTCCTGTTCTCCTTGTGACATCAAAGTTGCTGCTAATCAATTTTTATCGTTAAATATAAACAATATTTAAGTTTATATTGCTATTTCATATTGAAGGAACTCAAAATTAAATCCACAAACTCATTGCAGAAGAACATTACAATTCTTTATTTCGAATTTGGTAAAACAAACAAAAGCAATGTGCATTTGTTAAAACAAACTGCTTTTGTTTTAGCAAAATTTACTTTTAATTGTATCAAGACTGTTTTTATATATATATATTTCACACACACACACACACATATATAGTTGAATTTGTATGTTATTTCTTTGTTAAAACTATTATTTCACTTTTATGCTATTTATACCATCATTTTTATGAATTATTTTTTTAAGTGTAGGATTCTTCATTAGTTCGAAGATCTTATTAGTGTGTTGTTTTTATAAATAGGCCTCAAAAATGACAGATTTTTAATGTAGTATATGAGTGTGTGTTTGTTGTAATAATTTTCAACAAAAATTATTTTTAGCCAGTAGCTACTTGTTCGGCCTTTAGTTTTTGTTTTTTTTTTTGCTGATCTGAAAAATGAACCGAACTGTGAGTTGTGTGATCTGTTTCACCCCTAGTTTACAGGTTAACTATGAATAAAGTCTAAAAACATTTTACCGCAAAAAATTAGGAAGTTGTTTTTTAAGACACACAAAGTATCCTAAGGATAGAAAATGTGAATCATTCATTGATTCATTCAGTCATTTTCTAAACCGCTTTATCCCTCATGGGCGAAGGCAGGGGACACCCCCGGACTGGTCGCCAGTCTGTCGCAGGGGCAAAATGTGAATCATTGTAGGTATTTATAATGGCGTTGGGTGGCTAAGTTGGCTGCGTTAGGACTGGCCCATGGGAAACCAGGATTCGTTTCCTAGGAGTCACAATGGGCTGAATCCAGCGTGGGGTCTTAGACAAGACCTATTACACAACTGCCTAAGCTATTTGGGCGCCAGGGCACTTGGGTCTTGGTCCCTGTGTCGGACCCCAGCCCAGATAAACAAACGGGGTTGTGTTAAGAAGGGCATCCAGCATAAAATTTAATAATAAAATTTGATAATTTAATTAAAATGTGTGGATCTGTGCTCTGATTTGCTACGGCGACCAGTGATGGGATATGCTGAAAGTTAAACGACATTTAAAGTAATAATAAAGTAGTCTGAACTAAAACCAGTTAAACTGACCAAATCATAAGTTAATAAATAGTTTACATGAGTGTAGAAAAAAATAAATGTCACCTAAACATGCATTTTTCTTTTTTTTTTGTTGTCATTTCAGCACAAAGACAGTGCCCGCATATCAGCATATTTGGGACACTGCTAGCCTGCAGCATACTTGTGAATGCTGCATTATTTCTCACAAGAATGAGGCAAAAAGGAATGTTTGCTCTATGCAAAGGTGAGTTCACTCTACTTAATGCATCTGCAATCTGTTCTAAACTGTTTTTCAGAAATATACTCAAAATGGAAATTCAAATGCACAGTGAAGTTGGAAAATACATGCTTAGTTTTTGTACATCAAAGTAACTTGAGATTGCATTCTGCGGTCACTTGCACTGCATGTACAGAAATCTTCAGTCTGTAAAATCTGAAAGCTTTTCACACATTTTCAAAGGACACCTCTGTTGCAGGGGAGGATATGTGCAGACATGCTCATCTTAAGGTCATCATGCTACTTCTGCAAATAACGAACAGTCTTTATGTTACTACCCACAAAAGCAATTCTTGTTATTCTGCAGGGAAAAACTGCACATTACATTACATTACATTACATTAGTGTGTGGCATTAAAAAGTTCTCCTTTTTCAAGTAAAGAACTGCACGTCAGAAAAAAACAAGGAGAATGTCAGCTATAAAAAAAACAATAAATAGACTAAAGATTTTCAACATGTAAAATTATATTTGAAAGTGTTTTATTTAATAAACATTTATTTATAGAAGAAATGTTTAATTATTGATTTTTCAAACTGATAAACAATATTGCAATTTAAATATGTGTTTCTGTCTGCATCACACAACAGTTTTTTTATGAAAAATATTTATTTTATACATTTTAAAAAGGTCATTACCTTTTATTCAATTTAGTTTTGCAATTACAGACAAACAGTTTTTGTCCATGTTTGACTTTTGCATCACAATTTGATGAGACCAGACAGTGGGGATTTCATTCCAGACAAAGATTTCTTTTTCTCTTTGTTAAAAACCCCAACATGTTACGCAAAAGCAAATAGCAGAATCGCTCAAAGGTCTTGTTAGTGGTGCAAGAAAAATTGATGTATAACAGGAATTACATTATTAAATGTTTTTTATCCATATATTGGTTTTATACGTTTTTGTTTTACGTTAAAAATGCACAGTTACCAAAAGCAATATGTTTAAATTGTAAAATACGTTTTGAATTTCAGTTATACTTATTAATGTTCATATATATATTTTTTTATTTAAATATATATACAAAAATAACTGTATTACGGTTTTAGAGACACTCCCAGTCCTGGAACAGCTAAAGTGATATTTGAAGCACAATAGCAGTGATTTTGTGTCTTTGTCTGAGAGATGAAGCAGGCTCTTTCTAGTGTTGACTGAACGTTTCCTGAATAAACACCCAGCTTGTACTAGAATCACTGGTATTCTCTTTGTTTGTTTGTTTGTTTTACAGGCGCAAGTTCTAGTCAGGCTGAACAGCTTAGATTTGCTGAAGACCAACCAAACAATGGGGTAGGTATACTAGACATTGTTAACCAAGTGAATAGATTTCCATTTAAATACTTTACTTGTAATATTTTAAACTTCATTTGAGTCACAAAGTAAATTATACTTTTTAGAGTCTGACTTTTGTAGAAAGTGCAACAAACTAAATATGTAAGCCAAATTAACTGATTATCCAGAGTTGTTTAGAAGCAGACTGGGACCACCTCTTCAAACGTGGTCTACTTGGATCAATTCTGTGATCTAGGGTTTGGATAAGTATATTCACACCAGCGCTCTTGGTCCAGACTTTTGGGAAAAAAACAGCTCTAGCCGAAGAATTAAGTGTAAATAGACCCCAAAGTGAGCATTCGCATTTAGAGGGGAATCGCCGCCAAAATAAACTCTGGTCCTAAATGAGGTTCTAACACAAACTTCTAGGTAATACATTTATTACCATCTGTTGCCACAAGCAGGCTTACAGCTGTCAATGTTTGAGCAGTTCAGAGATTAACTGATTTCTTTACTGATCCCCATCAAATTTATCATGTAGCATTCACTATTAACTGAAAGTGAAATAATTTCCACCAATAACATTTCCAAGACATCCTGTAAACAGATGGAAAATGGGGGCAGGCTTGCTCCGCACCAGCAGTCCCACTCACAACTTAGAAGTGATTTTCTGATGAACTCCTCCTGCTCTGCAGAAACTACAGCACGTCCTAGAAAGGAATGTCCTGATTTTGGCTGAAAACAACAATCCTAATGAAAAGACCTCTGGGAATACTTTTAAAATAGATCAAAAGACGGTTGGAGTGGGACACTAATACGTGTTTTCTGCAGGATTTTGGAGGAACTGAGATGTATTATGCAGCCTTGGAGTTCCCAACAGGACATCCAAGAAGACAAGAAATCAAGGAAAACCCAGCAGAGGACTATATATATTCACAGTCAATAGCAATATTTGAAAGAAGAGTTCGTGAAGAGTGAACCGATTTTTGTGTTGTTATTTAATACAAGAAGAAATATTACAATGAGATTTAAAGCAGATGTAAAATTTGGATTTTTGTTGTTTTTTTTTACAGTTTTTTTGTATTTTATTCTTTTGGCAATTTACTTAAATTTAACGAAACCTATGAGGTCATGTTTTGTGTGTGTTTTTTGTTTCCTTCAGGCTTTTCATCTAAAGAAGCTTGCCTATAGAAAATCCTTCCACATATTGACCTACTATCGTCATTATTCGTTTGATGCAAATTTTTCTTCCCATTTCAACCACTTCCACCTTTACGGATTTTCATTTTATTAGCACACAAGCATTTTACCTTAAATAGCCCCTGAAAGGACATGGAAGTAAAAAAAAAATGTTGGCTTTCTCACGCGCATGAGAAAGTAAGAAAGCAGAAAGAGACTAAGGGTGTATTCAGACTGTAAAAGGCTTCATTTGGATGGCATTGAGTCCTGAGCTTTTGTTTGGTCTGCATTCAGACTGCCATCAAGTGGACTTTCCTGTTTCCAACTAAAGCTTGTGAATAAAACCTTGTGACTGGAAATCACATATTTTTTGTAACCAAATGTTTTAATTCCAAAGTCATGGCAAATCCTAAAACACCTGATTAGCTGTTATAAAAAAAAAAAATAAGATAACAGTTAGTATAAAAATATACAGATTCAAGTAAAGAGAAGTGGTATGTCTAAAGGCACGGCTCATTACAGTCAATTAGAATTGGCTGTTTTTCATTTATATTTAGAATATCTGAATCATGGTCGTTACGTACAAATGACTGCAATTATTCTTGCAAGGAGGTCAATAAAAGGAAAATAGCAAAACGTGTGTTTTCTGCTTTCATTTCAGCACAAGGTGAAATAAAATTAGTAATTCTGGTCCTGGGCCAGCGAAATAACAGAGCAATAAAACTTGTGATAAAAACTTAAAATAAAAATAACAACAATAGTATCAATATTCACACCATGTAAAACGAGATGTTGGTCCATAAAGTGTCAGATGAAAAGGGGTGGGATGGGGAGTTTGAACGGGTTTTGAGTTCAGCAGTCTGTCAGCTTCTAGGAAGAAGAAGTTCTTCAGTCTGGTGCTCCTGCTCCATATGCTCTGTAGCCTTGCTGCTGGAGGAGAGCAAGGAAGACAGAGCATGTGCAGGTGAGGGGGGTCCTTCAGGATGCAGGAGGCCCCATTTCTTTTATCTGGCAGTGCAGATGTCTGTGGTGGAGAGCAGGCTGCATCCAACCATCCTCTGTACACCCCTAACCAGCCCCTGCTGAAGCGCATTCTGCCGTTCTGCTGACACAACGCTCTCTACAACACACTACATAAAAAGAGGTCGAGACTGAGCTCCCCTTTTATCACCCCTGAGCCTCCTAAGGAAGTACAGGCACTGATGTTTTAATGCCTTAATCTTAAATTCCATTATACATGTCCTCCATCATGACAAAAAGGCTTGTTAAAAACACAATTTTCTTTGGAGTGGGTCTTATGATATTTTTTTTTAAAAGATAATTTTTTTAACCTATTTTTTGTTTGAGAAAAGTAATGACAAAGACATTTGCAAGGTGAATAGAAGACAATTGTTTTTAGGAAATGAACCTATGATCACCAATGCAGCATGAACGTCTTTTTGAGACTTTTGAAAAGTGCATTTGCCTATCACTCAACTCACTTCCTCCTGTGGGTGGGGGGCTAAAGGAGTTTAAACTAATGATCTTTTTTCCTGATTTAATCACAAGAGAGGAAGACGTGAAATTGGAGACTGAATGATCACTGGTGCCTGTGGCGCCTCACGGAAGAACCTAAAGACAAAGCTCTAAAGCATCGCATCCAAAGACTCATCGCCATTCACTCAACAGACTTCTTCTTCATAACTACATATGTTTGGTGTCCCACCATCTGAACAAAAGCAACTGCTACTCAACCACAAATGTGTGCAGTATATTTACATTATATAAGTACAATGACAGGAAAAAAAATGCTAAACACAATTATCTTTTTCAAATAATAAGGTTTTTCAAATGAATGTATTTGTTTTCTTGAGACAAAATTTGTGATTCCTGTACAAGAAACTGAGCTTTATTTATGTCATTTTAAAAACGTTTAAATTCTTTTAATAAAAATATTAGTGAAAATGAAAAAAAAAATCCCAAACTGCACCAACAAAACCAGGACAGTCTAGTCCAGGGGCATCTCCAGGCCTCGAGGGCCGCATTTCTGCATGTTTGATGTCTTCTAAGGACTGAACACTGATGACAAATGTGGCACCAATTCTGCTTGTAAGAACATCGGGTGAAAAAATGAGAGCTTTGGCAAAAATGTCTGCAGTATGATTGGTGAGCTTTACTACTTCAGAGATACCTAATCATGCTGTCATCTCAGGAAGTCGTGTTGCAAATGTGGAACACACACTTAGGAACTCTGTTCTCAGAATCTATCAAGTCAGAATGAGTTTAAAACAATCTATCAATATATTTAGAAATATCTTATTCTGTTTGCTATAATAAACAAAGTAACACATCATTTTTGTAATCTTGTATATTGATTGCTAGGTAATATTTTGTTCATCATTTATACTTGTGTTTTAGGATCATTTTCAAGACAGCACTTTTAGATGTTTTGTAAACCCACTATATAATAACAAAGTATCCAATAGACTGTTTCAGCTTAAAGTAGTCCAATGTCATTTTTTGTTCAAACCAATTGGGTAAAAACAAAACACGCAACATTGTTAAAAAAAATACTGGCTTATGAATTAAAAAAAAAAAACGGTTGCAACTTACAGTAACCTTGCACTTATCTTTTACTTATCACCACTTGTTTTTTGATCATTGTGTGTTTGTGCGTCTGTGTGAAACACTGACAAAGCCGCATATGCTTTGCAAAGCAGCTCATCTGTAAAATTCAGGCTGCGGCAAGCCATTTCTGTGTCAGACAGACCACTGATCATTGTTACCCAGAAAGAGAGTTGGCTTTGAGTATCAACAGGATATTTAGCTTCAGTACTTAAAAAGCTATATTTAGATACAGTGGCTTGCAAAAGTATTCATAGCCCTTGAACTTCTCCACATTCTCTCACGTTATGACCACATAAATACACATATTTTATTGGAATTTGATGAAAAAGACCAACACAAAGTGGCACACACTTATGAAGTGGAAAGAATTTTACAAGACTTCCATTTTTTTTTTACAAATAAAAAACTGGAAAGTGCAATGTATGAAAGGTATTCAGCCCCCCTGAGTCAATACTTTGTAGAACCTCCTTATGCTGCAATTCCAGCTGCAGTCTTTTGGGGTTTGTCTTTACCAGCTTTTCACATCTAGAGACTGAAATCTTTGTCCATTCTTCCTTGTAAAACAGTTCAATCTGAGTCAGATTAGATGGAGTGCGTTTGTGAACAGCAGTTTTCAGAATTTGCCTCAGATTCTGGATTGGATTTAGGTCTGGACTTTGACTGGACCTTTCCAACACATGAAAATGTTTCATTTGAAGCTATTCCATTCGGCTTTATGTTTAGGGTGGTTGTCCTGTTGGAAGGCAAATCTCCACCCCAGTCTCAAGTGTTGTACAGACTTCAACAGGTTTTCCTCCAATATTTCCCTTATTTGGCCACTCTTCCAGAAAGTCCAGATTTGTGCTGTGCACAACTGATGGTTGTCCTATGGAGAGATTCCCCACCTGAGCTGTAGATCTCTGCAGTTCATCCAGAGTCACCATAGTCCTCCTGGCTGCATCTCTGATCATCTCTGATGTCCTTGTTCAGCGTGTTAAGTTTAGGTGGACGACCACGTCTACATTGTCTACACTCTACTGCTTTGTGCTGGTGAGGCAAGTAATCAATAAGCATGTACATATTTTTACCTTTGCTCACATTTTGTATGTGCTCAGGCCATAGATGTCTGGTTTATAAACACTGCGCCAAGCAGCAGCAGAAATATTATGTACAATGGTGGGCAAAGGACAGAGCCTCAGAGCTTCCCTGATGTGACCAAAGAAGGGGGATTAGAAATATTCAAACAGAAAAATGGTTAAAGTAAAAGTGAGATGTGGGAGATACTTCTAGGAAGATTCATTGCAGAAAAATCCTGTACAAGACAGTATTTATATGTACAAAAGTACAATGGGCCAAAAAATTATTTAGAAAATTCCATTAACTGACTAAAACTTAAGTATGTTTAGTTATCTTAATGTTAAAACTAAAGTGTATTTTATCCTGGGTTATTCTTTGTAATTTTATTGATGCTACTGTTTGCTCTTGCTACTTACAAATGTCATTTTCACAGATCACAGTCTGAAAAAGTAGATTTTCAGCAAAGAAAAATGAAGGAAGTGTCTTATTTTTTTAACCAATCACCATCTTTTCCACTTTTTTTTTTCAAGCTGTGCATAAATTATCTCTTTGAGTAGAAATACACCAGTCGTGCAAGAGGAGGGAGCTGTGCCATAATGATTGGAACTCTGTCTACTTTCATTCTTCTCAGTGCACTATGTAAGTTGCTGTGTCGAACAAAAGAAACTAGTTTATGTGTAAATTAGGTAACTTTTCAGCATTCTTGAACTATTTTCTTTGCATTTGTTTCCAGTTGTGACCGAGTCCATGGAAACTCCTTCAAAGATCTCTTTGATGAGGGTTGAACTTGGCGATGATGTGACTCTGATTTGTTCAGCTCTTGGAGCTGATAAAAAGCGACTCAATTGGTTTAAGTATGAGTTTGAAAATGTGATTAAAACTGTTGCTAATATTAGTTATGATAAGGTACAAATTAATAGGCAGTTTGACCCTTCAAGATTCAGGATCATTCCAGAAGCTGATGGGTTTTCTCTCAATATAAGAAATGTCAGCAAAGACGATGAAGCAACATACTTGTGTCAAGCTGGGTTGTCTTTAAGAATGAGATTTGTGAGTATCAGTCACCTGGTTGTAACAGGTAAATAAGCTACGTTTACTTTGTTAAATCTCTTTTTCAGCATTTCATATCATTTAAGTTATTATTTTTTTTGTTCTGTGTCTCACAGATCCAAAGAATCAAAAACTCATTCGTGTGCAACCAAGTTCAGACGTGGAGTCAGTTTTCACGGGAAACACATTAAATCGGAAATGTTTAAGTCAGTCAAAGAAGGAAAGAAGGAAAGAAATCAGGAAGAACCAAAATCAGTGTTTGGGAGAACAAAGAGTTTACTGGTACAGAGCTGAATCAGAACCTCGTGCAGACATCATTCATGCAACTAGTGCCAGCTGTGATAACCATGAAAGAAGATGTGTCTACAATCTGTCCAAAACCGTGCAGAACTTCTCCGATGATGGCGCTTCCTTCTGCGCCATACTCTCATGTGGACAAATTCTGTTTGAAGAAGGAACCAAAGTGCAGATGGGTATGTGTTTAACCTTTTTAGCGCAAAAACAAGTTGAATTACGAACTTTATTATTAATTTTAACAAATATTCTTTTGTTAATTCTGAAATTTAAAAAATGGGATTTCTGGAAAAACAACTGAAATTATTTGTGCAGATTTAAAGTCATAATGGTGGATGTTTTTAGGTGTAGTTGACCTTCCTAACTTTTGCCCCATTGTTTCATCTTTGTATGTCTTTTCCTACTGCGGTCCCTTTACATCAAAGTTGCTCTTTCTTAGTGATTCAACACATCCATCGTTAGAAAAAGAAAAAAAAAATTAAAACTTTTTAAAGTAAGCACTTCTTTTTTGTGTTTTATCCATTTATGTAGAAACAAAAAAGGTAGATAGATTCAGATTTTTTTATTTTTTTTTTTTATTTAGACTAATCAAGGTAAGGCAGTGGATAGAAAGTTTAAATTTGACAGAAATATAAAGCCATGGTTTTAGTTTGGCTTACAGGGAAATTGTAACAAGAAGATTGAGGTGCTCCAACTTTGAATACAAAGTTTGAGGAAAATAGGATTTTCTTGGGATCTAAAGTAGTGCTGTCAATTGATTAAAAATGAATCAGATGAATCATACTTTTGTTGTGATTATTCAAAATGTTTTATTGGGTACATTTTATACAACGACATACGGCATTTGAACAAAAAATAAAAAGGCCAGAAAGAACATTTCTCATTCATTTTTATTGCACTTGGATAGTTAAACCGTTTGGGTGAATACTCAAATCTGATTGGCTGCTGGGTGTTGACGCGCAGCTAAAAAAGAAGTTCAGGTCATGTAGCCCAAATGTTTTATATCATTGTGCAGGCTTCTTTAAAACAAATGTTTTCTTCATGATATGGACAAAAACAATCTGTAAAAGGTGAACTTTCTCTCGTAACTGATGCTTTATTGAACCTTTCGTGACAATCAGCACGAGTATCGCTTTCCTTTGCCAATGCAGTCGAGGTTCTGCCGGCCCAGCGGCACATTCTCGTTTTACCGTAACAACAGGCCACACCACCAATAAAATAGTACGCTTTTTGTGAAAAGCAATCAAAGCCAAAGAAATAACAAGAATAAAGAACTCAAAATCATTTGAATATTTATTCTTGTTGTAAGTGACCATGGTATAAGTGGAATAGTGCCCGAAAAAGTGTGCATTTTCAACAATAATGCACGCCATGGAAGCCTGAACGGTCACTCCTGGCATTTAATTAATCTGCGCCAATAAATAATGACACACTAATTCTTTTAAATGAATCGCATGCGTTAAAGCGTTAGTGTTCACAGTCCTTATAAAAACAGTTCTTTCTAAATCAGTATGAAGTAAAAGAAAGCACGGGATTTGTCTGGACAATGATCTGAATAAAAACACTTAACCTGCAATAATTTTTCTCAAGGTTTTTCAATAACTAATCCAACATAAAACTGCTGAAACTAGCAAATAACCCAAATATTTAAAATTCTTCAATTACTTAACAGAAATGTAAACTTTGCAAACAAACAAAATAAAAATGTTATGCTAATTTTTTTTTGGATGTTTTTCCAAGATCCAGAACAACAGGCGTTCCATAATCTCATCATACTTGGAACCCTGCTGGTTAGCAGTATTCTTGTGAATACCAGTCTATTATGCATCAAAGGGAAAGGTTGTGAGCACAGCAAAGGTAAGTTTATCATGTTTACTGCAAAGTATCACATAGTGTTATCAAATACAGTACGTTAATTGCTTGCTGTCTCAAAGGGTTTTTACTTACAAGCTTTTTTAAATAAAGATAGATATTTTTAGTTAATAGTGAATCTGAGTTTGAGGAAATATAGTGAAGAAAAATTAAGTCAGACTTGTAGCATCAATAAATGTACAGATAGACTGCAGATTAATTATTGACATTATGATATGATATCATATAAATCATATATAAATATTATATAATATTACTTAGCTTGTGCTCAAAGTTGAGGACAAAGTTTAAATGGGAGTTGCTAACAACATCCCATAGTATCTCATCTTGCCTCTTAATCTTCTTCTGCAAACGCTCCAAATCAGGAAAATATGGTAAGAAAAAATACTAATCCTAAGCAATGTACACACCAGGCATATGACACGTGTTCAGGAATACACTTCCCGGATTGCGCTAAAAGTGAGATTTATTTAACACTTGTTTATCCCATGGTGTTCACACGAGACAAGCAGGAAGGGGCTCTTCGTCTTTATCTTTTGCTACTGTTTATCAGTGCATATCGATCACCTACAGTTGGAAGAGGCTAAGAGCGAAATGTTGAAGCAGTTCAAATCCCATGAATCTCGCTCCAGGTTTTTTTTCACAGCTCTATTCCAATATATGAAAGACTCGGTGTCATGGAATTCCAGCCAGGCATAAACTGCAATTATTATTTTCTTCATAATTTTCAAACGGTTGGCACTTCTGTGACGCCATCCATACGACTCTTCCAAATCCAAGTCTGCGACAGGTGTTGTGAATGCATTCAATTCCTATGCGTTTTGTACACAGAGCCAGAAAAACGGTTGTATAAGTTTGCGTAGCTAAAATCCGAGAGTTTTGAATGCAGAAGCCTGAAATGCACATCTACACGTTTATAGTGTTTGCATTAGAAGTGGTCACTTGAACATGTGTTGCTGAGAGCGGCGTGATTGTAACTTTACATTCATTAGTAAAGAGGATGAAGAAACCCCTTTGTCTGATATCATAGTGTATGTTAAAAACATTTTTTTTCAAGAAGTAATGTACCAGAACAAAGCAACTTTGTTTAGCTTTTTTGTTTGCTTAAGTGGATTCTTCCTCCTCTGTCTTCTTTCTAGCATAGGCTCACCTCAGCTGCATTTCAAATTTGATGTTTTCAAGTCTGATGGGCTGACTTGCTTTGTCTGCACCCCACTGCTTCCCCAGGGGATGGGTCAGATCCAGAGAACAAACTTCACAAATCTAAGTGTGTGACAGCTAATGGAACTTTGAAAAGCCCAAACTTTACACTCCTTCTACATGTCAGTCGAGGTGGACAAACATCACTTTACTCATCTGCCTCAAACTTTAAATCTTCAATCCAATTGCTACAAGCAGAACCTGGAGCCGTGAAAAACTAGATGGAGCATCACTTGAAAGCTTTGGAGAAACATTGATCTAATCTTACATTTATTTTGTAGTCTAACATTTGACTGACCTACTACTGTAAGTTTTATCTCTCGAGAAATCTTAGCTTGCAAGATGCATTTCCTTTCCCCTAACACTTACTGCAAATCTCTCACAGTGTTCACATATCATCTTTGTCAAAGACATCCAACAAAACTCTGAAGTTTTCCCAAGTCTTCAGAGGTTTCTCCATTTCTGCAAAAACTTTGCAATGTAGCGTCAAGGAACTTTCTATTCTTTGAAAACTCTTTCTCAACATTTTGCACAAAATTTCTCAGAAAACACAGATTCAGACTCAATTAGTCTTCACTTTCATAGTGAAGCAAGCAACAAAATTTGTGATGTGATTGTGTTGCTGACCCAATATCCTTTCACATATTTATTTCATAAAGTTCCCCCTGCAGTCATTTTTTATTTGTGATGTTTATGCTATTTACTTTAAGACGTGTTGCTACCATAACATTTGACAAGAACTCATTTACTACAAGGGACAGTTTCTAAGTTCAAACTTTGGGCACAAGTCCACCAAAAAATGACAATCACTTTAAAATTTGCCTCAAGGATTAACCCATCCAATGCGCTCATTCAGACTTAAAAAACCCCCTCCAATGAAAATTGGTTTTTTGTGTCTGTTTTTAGCATGTTCTTAGGGTATTTTTTTCTAAGAAAAATTGATGGTTTTTGAGTATTTCTTCAGCCAAATCAATGTGAATGAGGAGCAGATAAAAATGCAGTTTAAAGAATCTTGTAGCAGTAATGTGGGTGCTACAGTCGGCGGGACACAAGCTCTCTGCTCCGCTCCAGCCTGATGCATCCACTTACAGACAATAGATCCATTAATGTCTTTGTTTTCCTCATCTGGGCTGAAATCTGAAATCAAACACACCTGCCTGTGTTTGCCAGGCTTCTGCAGGCCTGATGATGAGCTGAATCAGGTGTGCATAGACAGGGCAACATGACAAACATGCAGGACAGTGTGCCCCAAGGACCAGGGTTGGGAAACACTGGTGTGGACAAAAATGATGGGAAGTCAGTGCAGGCTTGGTGTACCAGAACAAAACAACTTTGATTAGATATTTAGTTTGCTTTAGTGGATTCTTCCTCCTCTTTCTTCAAGCATGAAGTAATCCACGCCTACACTCCTGTTCATAACTCAGGGGCAAATTTCTGATGAACTACTGCTGTTTTGCAGAAACTATGTCCCAGAAAACGACACAGTTTGTTTGATTTAGCCTAAAATGGCATAATCAACATTAAAAGGCCAACACGTTGACAATAGATCAATATATGGTTGGACTTAAAGCCTTAAGTCCTTATGGGATATAAAAGTGACCCTGTATAGTATTATAGGTTGTTTTTCAGTAACTTTTCAGTCCTTATAGTTACAAATTGTCATTATCAAAAACTTAATTTATTGTTCTTATTTGTTTGCTTTGTGTCTCCCTTTTTGTTTATTTTTAAAATCCGATGTTGCAGCTCCATGGCATCTTAAACAGGGGAGATCAGAGGATGAACCAAACAACCTGGTATGTATCATCTACAAAAGATACAATCTAAACCAGGGGTGTCAGAATCCAGGCCTTGAGGGCCGCAGTCCAACATTTTTTCAGACCAACCTGCCATTGAAGCTCTTCATTGGCTAAACACACCTGATCCAGGTAATTAACAGCAAATAAGGCAGAATTTCTGGAAAACCAGCAGGAGGCCAGAGCTCGAGGCCTGGATTTGGACATCTCTGATCTAAATGCTGTCAAACGTAAAAACAGGATAATTTAATAAAAAAATAGGACACAGTGGCAAATTATTACTGTCTGGTTTAAACTCTCAGAGGTTTGTACATTATAAAAGCCATCGTAATCATTATTTTAACAGGTTTATAAAGGCAACCTGCATTCAGTGTTGGTTTGAAACAGGAAGTGGCTTCTCAAATGAAGCTTTCCCTAAAGAAATGTAACAGACTTTAGTGAAAGGACTGAATTAATTCTGAAGCTACAGTGATAATCTGTAAAACTATTCTTTTGCAGGATGATAAAGAAGCAGAACTATACTATGCGGCATTGGAGTTTCCACCACAAACAAGTTTACGGAAGACAATTTCAAGTCAGACATGAAAGATATTGGCAAAGGGGATCTCAATGAAAAGCCCTGAAAACACTGAAACAATTTTGGTGGAGAGTAAAAGGACATAATTCATCCAGGCTTTCAACCACAAACATTTAAATCAGGACATTGTCCACATCATCATACATATTCATTTGCAACAGGAAACAGGGAGTGACTTCACAAAGGCTTTTTTTCATTTTCTATCTAAATGATTTGTTTCAAACTTATTTCTGTGTTTCATGCGTTAAAATCCTGTTTAGAATAATTCTATTTTTTTTTCTGAGTTGTAAGGTAGAAACTTGTTTTGAAGAAATGTTTGATTTATTGGCCTGTGGGAGGGGCTAAGCCTTTATAACAGAGAACTTGTTCCAGTTAGAGAAAGAAAGCAGTCTTGGTTGCAGTGGTGGCAACAAACTCTCCCAGAAATGATTGTGTTATCTTTTTTTTGTTTGATTGTTGGGGGGGGGGCAATAAAATCAAGGTTTTTTTCTTCTGAAATGTTTGGCTTTGTCATCTTATTTTTGACTGTCTGTAGTTTTTGCTGTTCAGAAAAACCCAGTCACAAGTGTTTTTCTACCTTCTTAGAAGTGCTTTATAGTTGCTGTACCATTCACATACAGCCACGCACTGATAGCAGCTCCAGTGCCAAACACAGACGCCAGCCTATTACTACCAGCAACAATATGAGCTTCAGTGTCTTGCTCTAGGGATTAGAACCACACTTGCGATCTTCTGATCAGAGGTTAACCACTTTTCCTACTCATCACTTTATGTACTCATCTTTTTTCAGAACCCAGTCTCAGATATTTTTACCATATTTTTTGTTAGAGTTTTAATATGTAGTGTGTTTATTTATGTGTGCAAATATGTGTGTTTGTGCATTTTTGACACACATTCCGTAGTAAAGATATATTTTTGTCTGACATATTTCCTCAGTAGTTGCTAAGCAAAAAACATAATAAAATTATAAAATATTAACGATAATAATACATTTTGTTTATTTTTATTGCTCTGAACTCAAAGTCACTGAACAGAGATAAAAGCACAAATATAATAACACAGATGTTAAGTTAAAACTTAAAAAAATACAAATGTGCTGTGGTCAGGAAGAGGATAGGCTGAAAAGATGAGTTTTGAGGCTGGAGATGAAGAGAGGGAGTGAGTCCATAATCTGGAGGTAAGGGGGAGGGAGTTGTGGTGCAGGGAGACTGAATGCCCTGCTCCCCTGGAGACATTGCAGACGGTGGGGATAACAAGTTGAGGGGAGGACAACGATCTGATGGAGCGGGCGGGAGTGGCAACTTGAATGAGGTCTGAGAAATATGGGGGGGTGAGGTTATTAACAGCTTTGTAGGTCAGAAGGAGGATTTTGTTGGTGATCCAATAGGGGATGGGCAGCCAGTGAAGCTGCTTGAGTACAGGTGTGATGTGATGGAAGGACGGGCTCTGAGTGATAATAGGACCAGTTAAAGCTTGTGGAGAGTTTTTGTGGAAGTCTGAACCGTGAAGTCTGAAAAGTGAATTACAATGGTCTGGGCAAGATGTGTCAAGGCTGTGGAACGTACGCCTTGGAATGAGGACTGAGGGAAGGGTGAAGATGGCAGGTGTTCCAGAAGTGAGAGTGGGCAGTCCGAATGACGTTGTTTACGTGAGAAGTGAAGGAAAGACTGCTATCCAGGCCCTTAACTTGAGGGGAGGAGAAAATGAGGGAGATGTCAAACGGGATGATGAAATTATTAATTAGATATTGGTTTTTTCTAACAGCATTTTCGCCTGCTCCTGATCCACAAAGTTTTGAATAAACAAATACTCAGATATGCAATTTTGAGCTTAAGTTCTTCATACATGTATGTCATTGTGAGAAAAATGCTACAAGATCAAGTTACATACTAAAAACACAATTTTCATTTGTGTGTCTTTAAGCTTTATCTCCTTTGAAGGTATTTAATGTCTGAATAACTGCATCATAAATGTTTCTGCTGACACGACTTTTCCGCAGTGATAACAATCATTATGGTTACATGATGTTAAGTCACTGGGTTGCTTGAGTAAGCTAAACTAGCACATGTACATTGATATCATCACTTTGGAAACTGTTGTCATTTGATCAGATCTCTTCACTGCAAGCACTTCAGTGGGCTGCCAGCTTTCCTTCAGCTGCATGTTCTCTAAAGGTTTAAAAAAAACCTCACCAGCCTAATTATAATAAAAACTGCCTTTTTTCTGGCCGCCACACAAACACAACTTAGCTTTCACACCACCCGGAAAAGACACAGAAGCGTCAGTTCCTGTGCCACATGTTCACTTAGAAATCTAAAAAAAATAAAAAGCCATGCCTGCTGCTTTTTAAAATGGGCTGTTTGCACCTTTTTATGCAAGCATGATTGGTGGACTTGACCACTTCAGAGTGTTCTTATCATGGTGGCATCTCAAGCAGCTCACAGCGGAAGGAAGTCACAAAAATACTGCTTACTTGTTGGAAATGTACAACACATTTGAAAACAATGAAAGCACAGTGTTCTAATTTGATTTTTTAGCTACGCAATGAAACTAACATCTTTTGGTAAATTATGAAAGATCTTTTAGCTTTAATGCAACTTTAAATGTTGTCCAAGAACCCCAACCACAATTAAAACTCAAAGCATGAAAAAAACATAAAACAAGGAGAGAAACTTTTAGGATGATAAAACACATGACTTGACAAAGATGTACTGAAAACCAGACACCTGACTACACTGAGGACGATTTGCTAAATGAGTTGTGCATAAGTAGAATCTTGAACCTGATGTGACTGAAACAGGAAGAAAACTCAAGACAGGAAAATAGAGCATGACACAAAAAAATAACTTAAATTACACCAAACAAAAGCGCACAATAATAATGGACCATCTCAAACACACCTAAAGGTGCTTCCTTAAACACTTCAGTGACATTATAAGACCATTCAAGCCTCGTGGTATATCACCCACCTGTACTGAAATACTCTGCGAACTGGCAGTGATTGAAGTAATTTTTGTAAATACATACTAGCTAAAGTGTGCACCCAAAATATTTCACAAAGGGAGATATGATGAGACAAGAGATGCAGTCACAGAAATATTTTGGCAATTTTAGATGGGATGGGCTACACTTTGGTGTAGGGATTAGCAGAGAAGCCCCTGCATTCCAGTTCTGAGTGAAAAGTTTCTATGTTCTCCTCATAAATGCATGGGTTTTCTCTGGGCATTCTGGCTTCCTCCCACAGTCCAGAAATTTGCTTCATGGGTTAAGTAGTGACTCTAAAGTTGTCCCTAGGCGTGCAGGTGAGAGTTTGTGGTTGGGGAGCCTTGCAACAGACTGTGTTACACATTGACAACCTGTCTAGTGTGTTCCCCCAACCTGTGTTCAACTGAAACTACTGGGATGTAGTATGTTAAAGAACATAAAAAAATAGAAAATGAACTTTTTAGCTAAACTCTTCTGTCAAAAAAGTTGCTGTTCTCAGGAGAACTGTCTGTAAATTGTGTAACATTTACATAACTTGAAAATTGTAGTTACCTCTAAACAAGAAAACTTAGATTCCCCAAATATTTTCCTCCAAATGTAAAATGCTGTATGATTCTGGTGTACTAAACAATTTAACACACACACACACACACATACCATCTGTGATGAGTTATGCATGCCACCACAAAAATCATCCAAGTTCCATCATGGTCACCCCATTAAAATTATTTCTTGCTCTGCCAACAAATAAGAGGTGTCCACACTTTAACTACACTTTTTAGCGCAAATACACTTCTCAACACACTGTACACACCAATATATACTGATACCATGCCAATACATAAGTACTTCCTGAGCTTGGCTGTCCATGCTCCTTGAATCTCTAGCAATACTTTGGGTTGGGGATCACATCTAAGCCGGGGTTTTCATGTCCCTGTGGTCTTGGTTCTGGTCCTTGCCTTTGTGTGCTGGACCTCCTAACCTTTTCTTGCATCCCATGAAAAGAGAACCTGGTTTGACCCTGCTTATCATTCTTGTCGAAAAACCTCTTCTCACTGCTGCCCTTGTCCTGGGCAGTAAGGATTGGCCCCGCCCTTTGCTTTTCAGCCAGCAGGTGGCCCAGCCTTGAGCTGCATGGTACCCTTGGTAAAAAAGTACCCCCACACACTTCCAATACACACACACACCCCCAATACACACACACTATCTCTCTATTAGCTAACTTTCTGAAGAAACAACGGTGACAGCAACTCTTTCCATCCTGGTTTTTGGCAGCGTAAGCACCATAGTACAAGACCGGCGCAAATCAGCTTTTCTCTGCAGATCAGCTGACTCATGTCCATCGCGTCAGGAGGCATGTCGAAGAGCATAGCAGGTTTTGACAAAGGCATCTCGGATGTTAAAAGTTTAAAGTTTAAAAGTAAAAAAACTCGATTGTCAGTTAAATTCGTCTTTTTTTTTTTTTTTTTTTTTTTTACAAAAAACAACAGCCTTTTTCGACTGAAATGTGTGTGTGTGCGCGTGTGTGTGTTTAGGGAGGGGCAGGGTAATTTTTCAAGCAATGTAATGTAATAAAATGTAATAAAACAGACCAACCTCTGCTTTGAGCTCGTTTTTCTTTCTCTTCCTTCATTTTTTCCTTTAAAGCTGTCCCTGGGGGTTTTAAAGTTAAGTTAAGTTTAAAAGAAGCACGAAAAGCGCCCCCACTCTCAACCCCACCTAGCTTAGACAGTGGCATCCTCAGTTAAGGAAAGGTGCCGCACTGGACAAAATTATTGATTACATCAAAATGTTTTATTATTAGTAATAAATTAATACTTTGTTTTTTTTCCTCATGAAATTAGTGGTGTCACTGTTTAAAAAATGAAATAAAACAAAAATAAAAAAAAAAAATGAACATCTAACAATTGGGAGTTGGCGCCCCCTCTAGCAGATGGCGCCCTAGGCAGCCTCCTATGCCAAGTCCAAGAAGTAATTCACACACACATATATAAGTTAATCTCAAATGCAAAAGGGCTTTATACAAATATACACCTGACATAACCCTCTATTGCAATAGTAACATCCATCCAACATAAGACGCCCTCAGCTCAACTGCTGTGCACGACAAGATGAAAGAAAAAAAAGGGTCTGCTCCTGAGTCTTAGACCCCCCTGCCTACATTTAGAGTACCTATATTGGTGTAAGGGAAAACAAAAGCACATTTTATTTTTTTGAGTGGTTATAAAGTTAACGAAACCCAAATCTACAATGCATAGTGTGTGTTTGGCTGCATTAGAAATATTGACCTCTCATTTCTATCATTCTATTTGATTGGATAACTTTCATAAACCAGAACAACTATCAGTGAAAGACAAAATAAAAAAGTTTTTCTTTCTGTTTTATCCGCTCATTTTCATCCAGCATGCTGAAAAGTTTTCTTAACCTAACAAAAATGTTTATAAAAAGTTGAATAATCTACACACTTTTTAGAACCCCATAATAAGAAGTACCGCTTTAATTTTGCAGGAAGGGAAATTATTTGACAATGCAATTTATGACTGAGGAACACATTTTTAAAATACATTTTAGCAACGTATTTGGAGGTATGATGCAAACAGTTCAATGATTTTATTTTACAACTCTTCTATTTGCGCCTAATTATTTCTGCTTAGTCAAAGGAATCTGTTGGAGTTCTTTCAAGCATTTTCAGATTGAATGTCACGTTGTTAGTATGTAAATTTAACAAATACTAAATGGTATATTTTCTACTGTGCTCTACCTTATTTGATCCTTATAGAATTGTCATGATTGTCATGATGATATTTTTTTTCCTAGATATGTAGATACCTTAACAGTTTAACTGTATACAGGATGCATTTGGTTTTCAATGTTTGGTTTTTTTAAGCAGTGCATGAGGAAAACATTGCATAAAAGGCATGAATGCAACAGAATTAAAATTTGATAGTTAGATGATTTTCCTTTTTAAAAAAAAAAAAAAAAAACAGGAAGTCCATTAAATGTCTTTCAGCCAATCACCATCGTTTCCCCTAAAGAAAGTTTCATCAAGAGTGAGTGAAAAGGCTTTGTGTGAGAGGACATCAGTTGTGCAAGTGAAGTTTTATGTGTCACAATGCAAGGAGGACAGACTGCTTTCATTCTTCTGTGTGTATTATGTAAGTTCACTTGCTATGTACAGTAAGAACAACTCCTACTGTATAATATAAATATATATGAAATATGAAAATTAAGTTAAGTTTTGCCACTGAGTATGAAAATAGGTTAAATGTATTTATTTTTAAAGTGTGTATTTATTTTCATGTGTTTTTCAACAGTCACTCAATCCCTTGCAGCTGGACAGGTCGACATGACTGAGGCTGAAACAGGCAGTAATGTGACTCTGACATGTTCCACCTCAGTCTCCGATCAAGGGTTGTTCTTTTGGTATAAACTTCAGTTTGGTTTTATGATCCAAACAGTAGCATCTGGCGATTTTGCAAAACTAATACCTGTAGAAAAGTTTAATAACTCAAGATTTAATGTCTCAAAAGTGAGAGGTGTATATTCTCTTTTTATAAGAAATGTTAGCAAAGATGATGAAGCAACATACTTCTGTCAGGTTGGAGCGTCCTATGACGTAAAATTTACCAAAGCCAGTCAATTAGTTGTAAAAGGTAAAGTCTTTTCTTTTTGTTTATTTGTTTAGAATTTCAATGTAAAAACTAAAAATCCATCAATATTTGTTCTGGTTGAATCTCACAGGTCCCAAAAAGAAACCAAAAGTGAATAATGTTACTCAGAGTTCTAATGTGGAGCTGGTTCTGCTGGGAAACACAGTGAACCTGCAGTGCTCAGTTTCGTTAAATACCGAAGAAAGTCCAGATGGGTGTTCGGATGATCTCCGAGTTTTCTGGTACAAAGCTGGAACAGAAAATTATGCAGATATTATGTATATAACCAATTCCAACTGTGATGTTCAAAAAGAAATGGGATGTGTCTACAATCTGACCAAAACTGTGAAGAATTCTTCAGATGCTGGCATTTACTATTGTGCTGTGCTCTGGTGTGGAGAAATCCTGTTTGGTGACGGAACGGAAGTCCAGATAAGTACGTTTTATACTCCTTTGCTTTTTTTAGATTTTATTTCTGATTTTTTTTTCAAATTTATATAGTTATGCAAAATGAAAAAGACAAAAAAAAACAGGTTTTATCTTTTGTCTTTTTCATTTAGTTTGGAAAACTATTGATGCCAAATACAATAAACAGCCCCAATACTAATCAAATCCTTCTTTTATTAACACCCAAACACAAAATTTGTCCCCTAAATTTGCAGCAGAATTTCAATATTTTTTGAGTTGGTGATTTAGACAAGCAGTGCTATGATTGACTGACTGTAGGAATAGACATCTGCACCCAGCAACATTTCAATGTGGGCTCTGTATGGTTTACCTGTGGGCTGAATTAATGGGCCCCAAGTGGGTTTGTCTGCAGAATCTGTGGTGGCCCCACTTGTGTTTGCCCACATTGGCTTAAGTGGGTATTTAATGGTCTGGCTGCCATGGAACCTGCAGAAAAAAACCACTTGGGGCCCGTTAATTTAGCCCGCAGGTAAACCATATTGAAATGTTGGCTGGGTAACATCATATGTGGTGCACAGATGACTGCATTTGTGAAATAGATTAAATGTATGCTTTGTTATTGTAAGTGGGATTCATGTTTCAATTATTGCATACTTTGGTTTATCTTCTGATTTCAGAAAAAGAACTCTGCCCATATCTCATCATATTAGGGACTCTGTTGACCTGCAGTTTACTTGTGACTTTCTCTGTGATTCTTGTAAGAAGAAAGCAAAAAGAAGTTTGTGAACAGTGCAAAGGTACGATTACATTTGGTAAATACGGGTTGGGTGACGGTAAGTTTTGTTCAAAACAAGATTAGTTGCTGTCATATAACGTTGCATTTTTTTTCAATACAGCAAGTAGTAACTTAAAAATAAAAATGAAAATGTGTTATTCTCACCATCAAGTTGTGTAAACTAACTATATTTTTCCCACCAAGTATCTTGATTTTATGAAAGCAATCGTTTTAAATAATGATAAACACTCTTGCGGTCTGGAGTACTCCTCTGCCGGGGATGATGATGAAGATGATAGTTAAAGTAAATATATATATATATATATATATATATATATAAAATCAAGTTTATATATATATATGATCAAGTTTTGAAGACACCTTGGCATATAGAACATCATGATCGGAATGATACTGCAGACAAAAGTTTTTTTCAGTTCTGCTTATCTTACTGTCGGTATCTTTTGTGCTCACAAATTAAACTTCTAAGTTAACACTTCATAAATTTAAAAATTTTAGACAATGAAAATGAATTTCTCTCTGACCTTTGTTTATTTAAATGCTGCATATTGTCGTATATAATTTAACTTCTAAAACATTGTGAATAATCTCGATTAATCACAGCCCAAAAGTAATCGATGTATACATATGTATATATATATATTATTATTATTAATTTTAAATGTATGTTGTCATAGATGTGTGGTAGACCGACCTTCATGAGCTCTGCTACACTTCAGGACAGAAAACAGGGTTACATAAGTTATGTAAAATAGGTTTTCAATGAAATTTTGGATCATGAGATAGGAGTCTCAGAAATGTATGTGTCAAATATGATGATAATGGCTAAATAGGGTTAGTTAGTTATTATACAGTGGGTATTCACTGAGGTCTTTGACTAAAACGCAATGCACCATATTTGAAATATCACAGCATACACCTAGAAAAGGCATACAAATTTATCATTTTTTGATCTGGTCACTTTTGTAACTTATTTGTAAAACTATACCCACAGAGTAAGGACTTTATTTGCAGGCTGTTTAAGACCTAAGTAACTACATTAGTAAGTTTTGACAACAGTTTATCTTTCCTTTTTACATCCGGCAACCGTCACATGTAGGTTGATGCAGATGCATTTGCCTCTTTAGAGCATACTCCCTCCCACTACAAATATTTGCAACAGTGTTGACATGCACGTTTCTTTTGCACACCATTGCTTTATTCAGTGTCATTTACTGTTTCAATATTTCAAAGGCAGATTTAAACAGGTCAAAGATCAGGCTTGGGGTAGTTGACCTCTTTTAATGTTTTTTTTTTTAATCCCTGTCATGTGCATACACAAAAAGGCTTTTCACACCCTCATGCCCTTTTAAGCCTTTAAGGCTTTATAGAGGGTCCAGCTGCACAAAAGGTTTTGCTTCTTGATCACAGACAGACCTTTTTTTTCTTTGTCAGTAGAAAATTCTTGATTAAAAGAGTTTTTTATCATTATTACTTCTAGAGGCCAACTAATAATATTGATGTTGGATATTTATGTGTTATCCACCTCCATCTAATTCTATATTCAACATTTTCTTAGTTCATTCATACTTTCTATCTTTTCTACATCATAGAACCTCCTCTTTGGACTCTTTTCTTGTAGCTTCAACCTCAACAACCTTTCATCACCATCATCCCTGGTCCTCCTTTGAATGGATCCAAAAAAATATCAATCTGCTTCCATTGCAAAAAAACATCTACCATGAATTTTTCATTTGATGGATTAATTCGTGATCCTCTCCATCCTTATCACTCCTTGAGAGAACCTCAGCATCTTCATCTTTGGTTCCTCCAGCTCTGCCTCCTGTCACTTTATCAGTCTCCAAACCAACGACATGGCTGCTCTTACCACAGTCTTTTACACCTGTCCTTTCATACTAGATCAGGGATGGGCAACTCCAGGCCTCGAGGGCCGCATTCCTGCATGCTTTCCAACATACCATGCTCTGGTATGTTCTAATTGGCTGGACACACCTGAACAAGGTAATCAGTCATGACTAGGGCTTGGATATCTGGAAATCATGCAGACACTGTGGCCCTCGAGGCCTGGAGTTGCCCATCCCTGTACTAGATGATACTCTTTAGTAGCAAATCACATCATCTTCTTTCATCTGTTCCAACCTGTTTGAACACACACGCATACGCCTGTAGGGGACAAATCAGTTGTGATAAGCTAACTCCAGTGTGGGTCCCTAGGCAGTACCCTCCACACTGCTGTCTACCCATGTAGCCACGAGGTTTGTGTCTTCCTGTGCTGGTCCTCAGCCAGGATAAAATACAGGGTTGTGTCGAGAAGGGTACGGCATAAAACTCTGCCAAAACTAAGCATGCGGATCAGTAAAAGACGATTCGCTGTGGTGACCCCTAATGGGGATTTGCAGAAAGGCAAACAACAAAAGTACAATGCTTGTATGTTAGTCTTGAATTTTACTTACTAGCTTATGGTCAAATGTTTCTTACTGAAACCAGACACAAAAAAATCAGTTGATGCTTAAATAAACTGGATGGCTACAGCTCTCATTTTTAAGAAATCAACACATGGATTTCAAGTAACTCAGCATGTAAGAGTAAAAATTCAGACAGAAATAATGTATCTGTTGGTGTGTACTTTAATGTTAGTTTACAAATTTGTTGTGCATGCACTTTAATTTGTTCTATTTGTTTTCATGTATGAATACATTAATTATTTACAATCCGTCATGCAAAATGCTTGAACCACTATACATCCTCTTTTTTTCTCTAAACAGGAAATACCACAACTGTCATGCCTGTTGAACAAGACAGAGCGGAAGCCCATATGAACAGTGAGGTAAATGTAACAGACATAGTGGAATCTCTTCCGTACAAAATCAGCTGAAACAAAAGTAAATGAATTTAATCACTATAAATGGATTGTCTCTTTAAAAAAATAAAAATACAAAAAAAGACACATCTGGATACAAAATGTATTTTGCCAATGCTTTAACGCTTTTTGATTGTTATGTTTACTATTTAACAGAATGCTATATATGCTATTTTTAACTTTATATCCACAGTTCTACAAAAGTTCTACATTATTCCTCTTGCAGTAAACAAAGCCAACTTAAATTTGTGTACACTGATTGTAAAGCTGTAGTAGTGATGCTTAATCCTATTTTGTTTTTCTCTCTTTTTTGCAGGATGATGAAGGACCTGAAATAAACTATGCAGCATTGCACTTCTCACGGAAAAACAAAAGACTGAAGAAAAAGAGAGAGTTTGAAGAGGAGGCCACATATTCAACCGTCAGAAAGTTCAGTGAAAGAGATTATTGAGGCCTGAAGACTCCGTTTCACATCGGTGATTCCTGTGGAGCTAAATTTAAATGCTTTTTATAATTCTGTTCTGTAATGTTGGTACTGAAATCATATTAGTTTACCATCTCCGTTTTGAGACTGGTAAAACTAAATATCTGTTTTTGACCTATTAGCAAATGAATTCCTTTTTATTAAATTTTTTTTTTATTTTTTATCTGTGTTAGAGATCAATTTTAGAAATATTAACATGTAAGAATGAATGTCTTTGTTCTCCATTGTGTACTGTTACTGAACTTAAAGTGTGGATTGATTGACATACTAATTCAACTCTATTTTAAAAACTTTTTTTATTATTAGTTTTGTTCCTGAATCAAATAAAAACACATACAGAATGCTAGGAACCTAATGCCTTAGTCACAACTGCCCTTACGACTAGATACGAGTTCAAAACCCAAGTTTAAAAAAGTAGAAACAAATTTACCTAAAATGGGTTCTAAAATGATCGGCCGCCCAGCGCAATGACACTAGGTGTGGGGAGATGTGTTTATGCTTCGTTGCTCATTTCTTGTGCTATTTTATACCAGTTGCAGTTGGTATAAAACTCCTCGTATAAAAGGTATTCATAATAATATGTTGTATTTAAAGGGCACCTTTCAGACAATTAAAGTCTCTGAACAGTTTAAAATAGTAAAAATACAAAACAAAACAGAAAAAATACAGCAAATAGTAAAAAGCAACACAAGAATCAGCCAAATGGAAAACATTGTAATACCCATAAAGATTAAGAAAGTCCGAACAGATGTGTTTTGAGCTTTTTTTGGAAAAAGTGAAAAAGACGTGGCTCAACAACTGACCGGCAACCCTTTCGAGGGTGCTATCCTGGCTTCACCCGACAGGTGCTGGTTTGATTCCAGCAGCCCAGTGACCCCGAAAAGGAGCAACTTCTGAAGATGGATGGATGGATGGATGGATGGATGGATGGATGGATGGATGGATGGATGGATGGATGGATGGATGGATGGATGGATGGGATACTGTGAATGTTAGGGGTGGTGTGAATAAAAAAGTGGGGCTCAGATGCTGCAGTCATGTAGAAGGGAAAGTGAGAGAGACAGATGAGGAAGATCTGAGAAAGAGTCTTAGGATCTCGTGAAGTGACACAATGTTTTGGCTGAATGTGTCATGTGCTTGGGAGCCAGTGGAGATGCTGTAAAAAAAGAGTAATGTGATGGATGAATGGGGAAATTCTTATGGAATTTCTAGTTGAAACTAAATCCGTGAGAAATTGAAGAATGCTGGAATCTCAGAATACAGAGGCAGATGGCATCTTGCCAATTGACTGAGTTGAAGACAGACTTTTTTGACAGCCTGTATCTAGTCATAAATGCAACCATAAAGCATTGTGCTACATTCACTCTGGGCTCAGGACTGCACATTCAAGCAACCACTTCCAACGAAAAGTTGATGTAATCCAGCAGGAAACATTCACCTGTCAAAAATTCACCAGCAAATGTGGTGAACTCTTCATGACCCAGGCCAAAGCAATCAGTACCAGATCGAGTGACCAATCAAACTTAACTCCTTTGATCACATGACACCTTTAACAACAGTAACAAGCAGTAAAAGTTAGCGTTGTGTTTTTTCCTCTTTAACAGAGATTGTTACTGAATGCAAAGTACTAATTGATAGACGTTTCATTTTGTTTAATTTCTTTAAATACTCAACTGGATGAAATGTTTTGCTGTCGGAGCTTCCGGTCTGTGTTGTTGAAGGCATAATGGCAGCAGCAAACCCCGGCAGCTCTTTGGTGGTATATATTATTTATTATATATATATTATATATTATTTATATTTATATATATATATATATATATATATATATATATATATATATATTATTTCTTATTTTCCAAGTTTGTGTTTGTTGAAACAGCAGTTTTGTTTCAATTTATTACTCATTGAATAAATTACTAAGACAGCTTTGCTTAACTTCTCTCAGAAGCCCTAAGACCACTAAGTTCTACATGCTAGCATCAAGGTAAGAGAGTTGCCTTTTTCTCAAAAAAATGTAACTATATTTCTTCCATAGATGTTGTATATTGTGCATATAAAATGAAAGTGCTTTGCAGATCCACAGAGTGTGTGTGAGCCTGGGGGATGGTGCTGGCATTGCAGACTCTTCCTGGAAGGGACCACCCCCCTTATATGAATGTGGGGACCCTGTCATTCTTGGGGTTTGGGTGGATTTTGGTTAGTAAATCAGATCAGATCAGTCAAAATGAATCAATAGACTATGAATTACATCAACAACCACAAATTATGACATTAACTGAATCATTGTTAAAATGAATCATTGCACCTGTTATTACTCTCACTGCTGCACAAGCACATTTATTGTCTTTTGTTTATTATAAATATAAATTTCTTATTAAAGGATGTTTCCTCTTTTATTTTGTTCCACTATGAATCACATGACAGAATCAATTTTTATCTAGTAGCGATTTTGTCTCTTCTAAATAAAACAAAAACAAGCAAAAAAAAACAACAGTTTGATCAACAAAATTTTTTTATTTAATTTGTCACAGAAAAAGAAGAGGATTGATCATTGAAGATAATTGCCCTCGTCTTACACTGCAGTCCGCCGATGAGGCTGTTTGGTCTCATCAGAATCCTGGACATATTCGATACAGTGCAGTGTCAAGTGGACTTTCTGTTTCATAAGGCCTCGTACTTAACAGCCACAAGGACAGTACAACACAGTAGCAATGTCCAAGAGCAAATATGACAGCCACAGGAAACCAGCTAGAACAATGCAAAGGAACTGGCACTGAAGGGAACAGAAGCAACAGCATATATGAGGTGGTGAACTGGTTAGCCAAATCAGGCTCAGTTACATTTAGCAGGAGAGAAAACAAAAAATAAAAATCAGCAGGCTGAGAACAAGACAGCCATCCAAGAAGCAACAGAAATGTAAATTAAAAGGTGACACAGAATCACATTTTAAGCTTGAACTGTTACCAAAAATGTTGAAGATCTTTTAATCAGCTATCCTAAAATACTGCACTAATAACAACATTCTAGCAAACGGCTAATCTGCCCGATGTTAACAAAAATATCCAATTCAGTTTACACGAATGACATACTGAATGTGTTCATGGTGGACCTCCTCTTAGATTTAAATATATATGCAGTCATCTATTAATTTGGTCTTTCTCTTCAGGCTTGTTGTATTTTTGTGAACACTGCAGAACTACGTAATTCATTCCAGTTTCTTTGTTGTCCTGCGACAAAATAACATTATATATCAGTGTAACAGTTATACATGCAAACAACACAAACTTTTGTCAGGAATGGGGGGTGTAGGACCCATAATGCAGAGACTGGGCTTGAATGTTGGAACTTAAAAATGTATAAAAAAATTCAAAATATGACAAAGACGGGGAGCTATATTGGGTGACATCAGTAGATGGTTTGACAAAGCTGAACTTAGAACTACTGAAAGTTTAAAGTATTTTGTAATTCTGCGAAAAAATTCCAAACTCTTTAAAGTATAATTTTGACATCTTTGGATCCAGTGTGTAGATGTTTGATTCTACAGTGCAAACAATGCATTGGACTAGAGACAGCGCAGTTCTTTCATCCTCACTGCAGGTAGATAATTCAAAATAAGCAAACCTTTACCGGTATGCATTTTTATCTTATAAAAGTTCTAAAATGTACATAAAGTAAATCTTATATTAATTTACTTCAGTACATGCAATATTTTGCGCCATTGTTTTACGATCTACTTTCTGTAAAACGGCTCAACATGTGAATTTCATTACATAAATCAACACAGCTCTTATCTTAGTTTGTCTTATTTCACAAGCATCATATACAGGACAATGTTATTTTAAGTATATTCCTAGTTTTAAAGAAGGTTTAGGCATGTAAAGACTGTAAACTTACCTTTGTGCTGCACACAAACAGGAATTGTTTTTTCCGTGATTAGAATTAAACTGAAGTTCAAAAATACACTGAAGGTCAACAGTATCCCAAGTACAACGACATCCCAGCACAATTCATTATCTGGAATTCAGAAAAAAATAAAAAATTTTACATGAGCTGAGGAAAACCAATAACTACGAAAAATACCAATGTTCTCTGTGCTTAAGTAGCACTTTTTTCTCAATTCTGTCTATTTTAAAAGGTTTCTTCTTTTAACAACAAATATTAAAAAAAGTAAAAAATGTTTTGTTGGTTTGTAAAACGTACCTATTTGTACTGTAGTTCCTTCACCAAACAGGATTTCTCCACACGAGAGCACAGCACAAGTGTACAGGCCAGAATCCGAGGAGTTCTGTATGGTTCTTGCCAGTTGATAGTCACATCTTCTCTTTTCTTGAACATCACACTTGGAACCAGTTGTGTAAATGATTTGTGGACTAGATTCTGCCGTCGCTTTGTACCAGTATACTTGGTGTTCACTTGCACACCGTTTGGAATTCTCTTTGCTTTTTGAAATAACAAAACACTGAAGATTGACTGTGTTTCCCTCCATGACCAACTCCACACTTGGACTTTGTTTCATGTCGTCAAATGTTCGCTTAGTTTTAGGATCTGTGAGATTCACAAAGGAAGAATTATTTCAAGAAAAGTTACTGATTATTTGGATTTGAAAAAATCATGAAATATGTTTTACCTTTTACGACTAACAAACTGCCATTGAAGAATTCCATGTTGTATGAGGATCCAGCCTGACAAAAGTATGTCGCTTGATCTTCTTTGCTGACATTTCTTATGGTAAGAAGATGCTCTTGACCATCTTGACTGGAAAAGAATCTTGAAGATTTAAACTTTTCTTCAAGTTTTTGATCTCCTCCAGAGGTTTTTGAAATTAAGTGGATCGTATATCCAAACTGAAACTTAAACCAGTAAAGCAATCGTTGATCAAAACCAGAGGCTGTACATTTCAGAGTCACATCATCACCAAGTTCAGCTTCAATCCAGAAGACGTGTCTTAAAAGTTCCATGGTGGAAGGTATTGCTAAAAATGAAATGAAACCATTAATTACAAAATAGCAGTTCTGCACAAATATTCTAGTAAAGTTAATTTAAATGCAGTATTGGAGCAGTTATTTGTAAAGTACATACAACCTAACTTACATATGGCTCCTAGAATGATTAAAACAGCCAGTCCCCTTATCATTGTGCTGACATCATCTCTCTCTTGCACGTCTGTAGTCTCCCACCTCAAATGCAGAGCTACTCATGAGCTAAAAGAAACTTTTTCAGAGAGATTGGCTGAAAGAGAGAAAATGTACTTCCTGCTGCTTTGATGAGTGGGTGTCCTTTTATTTTAGTTTGTTTAAAGCAAGTGTTCTGTTACTAATGCATGTTTCTAATGCCCTAAAGGTAAATTAATGCCATTATTAGTAAATATGTTTAAAAAGAGCCCATTATTATACATATATGATGATATATTTTTTAAATCAAGTTAGGCTTTAACACATATATATATATAACATATAATACATTTTTCATATTTTAGTAACACAACGTGCTTTCCAGAATCAACATATTTTTTAAACTAAAAACATACAAAGATTTTCACATTTTATATATATATATATATGTATATATATAAATATATACATATATATATATGTGGATCACACACTATTCCCTCCTCCCCTGAACCCTCCACATTGCAAAACAAAAGATGATGAATAAGAAGAATAAAAAATATACAACATAATGTTTAAGCAGTCTGCCCAATACAACGATAACCCCATTCATGATCACATAGGACTTTAACACAGGATTTTATTGCTGTCAGAAAGTCAGAACAGATAGCTTGCTAATGGATGGATAATATCATATATCAACGAGGATGTAGTGGTTCATCCTGACGTATGTCTAATGGAGATTAAAGTACAAAGCAAGTACAAGATTTGGCAATCTAAAGTGCTTAGACATTTGCATTTGCATGCTAAGATAAAAAGCAGTTATTTATGCTCAGCTAGTTATTTTAGACAATGAAGGTTTCACGTCAATTATGAAGGGTGCGTAACAACAGGAGAAAAACATTCTGGATTTAGAGGAATTTTTGTCAGTGTAAGAAGAAAGCTCTGTATCATCAGCCTGTACAACACACTACCACCATTACAGAGGAATGTTGACAGAAATATTGACTACCTGATCAGGGCAGGAACCTCCATCACAGCATTACGTAATGCAGGTGAGGCCATGAGCAACGCTCTTCCTGTTGCTGTGGTTTCAAAGAAGTTTTGAACCATTTGTAACACACATAACCCAAAGTTAGGACAATATAATGTTTGATGACTTAAATGAGCTTTTTGAAAAGAGAAAAACTAACTCCAGCTAAATCAGTGACGACAGAAGTAAGTGAGTGCTCATATGAGAGCACATTCATAGCATAGAGCAGAGATAACAGTAATGCCTGACTTATTTGTTTTAAGGTGCAGAACAAAAGACCACTGTGCTAAATTGTGCAGGAAGAAACACACACAGTAGCACCACTTGAAGACATAAAGCAGATGGTGTGAGAAAAAAACCCAGACATGAAACCGGAAACGGATCTGATACCAGCTGTCGCAGCGCTGTATACCTTCAGGTTTGAGAATGTAACGCTTTATCATTTCTTGGTCAAGAATCATCTTGTTATATTGCATTTTATTTAACTATTAGATATATGTTGTAATATTTGTTATTATATTAATTAGATTAATAGAAAATAAACTAAAAACTAAAACTATGACTACACAAACATGACATTGTTTGTGTTTAAAAATACACAAGTGAATGTGCAAACAGCAACTAACAAAATAGATAAATAATAAAGAACAACTAATGTACAGACATTTGAAATAATTCTCTGACCTGTCAGTTGACCTCAAAGAAAGACATGACATGTAAGGCTTTATGAGCAGTGTTCCCCCTATTTTTTGCCTAAGCAAACACAGAAACGCACTGAGCGCTCCTTCGATCACGGTGAGCAACACTGGGGGTTCAATTTGTAGTCACATCTATATTTCAACTGTCTGAAATCTCAGATCTTAACTAGTCATGAAGCTTATCAAATGAATCAAACTGCACCACTAGATTTCATCAAATTATGTTTAATATGAGTGATTTGCAACAATAACAAAAAAAAAAAAGTTGGGAATGAGTCCTGCTCCTGCTGTGGCCTGGGGTGTGTGTGCGTGTGTGTGTGTATGCGTGTGTGTGTGTGCGTGCGCGTGTGTGTGTGCGTGGGTGTGTGTGTGTTTGTGTGTGTGTGTGTGCGTGTGGGTGCGCGGGTGGGTGGGTGTGCGCGTGGGTGCACACGTGTGTGCGTGTGAAACGTAAACATTGTAGAGATGACAAGTTTTTCACCTTAAATAATTTTAATTACTGCTTATACTTTTCATTAATTGCCTCTTAATGTGTTTTATCCTTAAATTAAGTTTCTTAATTTCCTCACCTTGAACATTTGATTGACAGATTCCCCCAAGCCTACTTTGGTGGTAGGGGTGTCAAATGATTTTATTGACATTAATCACAATTATTTAACTATAGACAAATTGGCATGTTATTTTTTACATTTTATTATTTAAATTAATTAACCAATCTGTTAATCAGATTATTTAATTAATTACAGGCCATGATAAATTGATCACACAAAAATAATCACACAATAGCACTGTTTATTACACATTAATTTATTATTAATCTTTGTTGATATTGTAATAAATGAGTTATACAGAGCTCAACATTCACACATTTTTGGGGCAATTTTTTTTTTTTTTTTAAAGCAGGTGGGTCCATTGGTCAAACCAAGCTCTATTTTATCTTTCCCTTCTGCAACTTTGGGACCATCATTGAGTACAGCACAGTAAACTCTGGTCAATCTGAATTTGAAATGTGCTTTATTTTCACCTTACAGAATTCAGTCGGTGAGGTTAGAGAATAGAGAATACACCTAGTAAATTATGTCAACGATTAGTACTTTTTTAACACTAAAGTCTGGGAGTTATAGATGCAAAAAGAACATCTCAGAAGCAGTGCAACTTGTCAAATGTGAATCAGGTTTGTATCCATGTCTTGAGTCTATATTTGGCACTTCTGAAAAGCTGGTGCAAACGGGCACAAAATTATTTGTCATTTTTTCAAATAGGAGGCTAATAAAATAAAAGACCGAGCACGCCACATCTCTTATGTGAACACTTTCAAATACAGCAGACAATGGTTACTAAGAAACAGGCTATTGCACTTTTTTGTGGTGACACGGAACCAGTGATGGTTATCAAAGCTGACATTAATGTCGTACTATTTTCCTGTTTTTCCAATGTAACTTTTTTTACCTTAGGCTTAGGGTTATTTATTTCGTATGCAGACCACTTTTCAAGAAATGTCATACTTTTAAGAAAAAAATTGAATTTCAGAATATGTCAGCATTAACTTGTGAAACCTCTCATAGCTGTGTGAAGTCCAAGCGGTTGGTGTTCTGATGCTGTTCCCAGTATTACCAGTACTTAACAGTACAATATGGAAGTATCATACAACCATATCTGTGTATTAGCGCTCTTGCCTGACAGCTGGTGATCTGTTTAGGTTGCACCTCTCCTTCATTTAACAGTGGTTGGGTTGCAGCCCTTCAGAGGTTTCTGAAGATGGATGGATGGCATTAATGCCTATTGTCCGCTTTGCAGTGTGAAATGAACCCCTTTCATTTAGTCAGTTACCTTGACTTAAAAAATCTAAATGTTAGCAAACAAAAAACTGAAGGTGAATCTTGTTTTTGGGACCTGGAAATTTCCAAGAGCTCTCCTCCAAAGCAGTCTGTTAGTTGAATTCCATCAGAAAATGAGCTGTAAAATTTGTTCTGCTCAACTATATTTCTGTTCCAAATAAAATACTGTACTTGTAAAACATAAATCTAATTTTGTGGAGCAATAAACAAATATTTTCCAATCAAAAAAAAAACCTAATTAAATCATACATCTCTTTTCTCTGATTAAAAATATACATATTCTACCTCTTTGAAAATAAGGACGAAAAAAATGATTATTGTGTCTCACTTGTTATAGACCACAAACAATATATGATTTGCTCTTTTTACATTTAGTAACTGTGATGCTAAACTTTCAGAAAACACCTATTCTTTTCAAAACGTACATTGTAAAGAAAAACTAAACTGAAGGACAACCGCTCAGCAAAACAGCAGGAAGTACATTTTCCGTCTTTCAGCCAATCGCTGTGATTTCCACTCTGTAAAAAGTTTTTTTTTCAGCTCATGAGTAAATCTTCATTTGAGTGGGAAGACCTCAGTTGTGCAAGAGACAAGTGATGTGCAACAATGATGAAAGGGCTGGCTGTTTTTATCCTTCTCTGTGCCTTATGTAAGTTATGAACAATGTAAAATTTAGTTCACCACCATATTTGTGCAGAACTGCTATTTTGTTATTAATGGTTTCATTTCATTTTTAGCAATACCTTCCACCATGGAACTTTTAAGACACGTCTTCTGGATTGAAGCTGAACTTGGTGATGATGTGACTCTGAAATGTACAGCCTCTGGTTTTGATCAACGATTGCTTTACTGGTTTAAGTTTCAGTTTGGATATACGATCCACTTAATTTCAAAAACCTCTGGAAGAAATCCAAAACTTGAAGAAAAGTTTAACTCTTCAAGATTCTTTCCCAGTCAAGATGGTCAAGAGCATCTTCTTACCATAAGAAATGTCAGCAAAGAAGATCAAGCGACATACTTTTGTCAGGCTGGATCCTCATACAACATGGCAGTTTGTTAGTCGTAAAAGGTAAAACATATTTCATGGTTTTTTTCAAATCCAAATAATCAGTAACTTTTCTTGAAATAATTCTTCATTTGTGAATCTCACAGATCCTAAAACTAAGCGAACATTTGACGACATGAAACAAAGTCCAAGTGTGGAGTTGGTCATGGAGGGAAACACAGTCAATCTTCAGTGTTTTGTTATTTCAAAAAGCAAAGAGAATTCCAAACGGTGTGCAAGTGAACACCAAGTATACTGGTACAAAGCGACGGCAGAATCTAGTCCACAAATCATTTACACAACTGGTTCCAAGTGTGATGTTCAAGAAAAGAGAAGATGTGACTATCAACTGGCAAGAACCATACAGAACTCCTCGGATTCTGGCCTGTACACTTGTGCTGTGCTCTCGTGTGGAGAAATCCTGTTTGGTGAAGGAACTACAGTACAAATAGGTACGTTTTACAAACCAACATCAGCTTTCTCAGAGGTTTTAGAAAACCTTCATTTTTTGACATTTAGTTGATCAAAATCAATGCATTCCTATTTCAACAATGTCTATGCAAACCCAATTGATAAGGGGTTTCACATTTCCTGCTGCGCTCTACATCAAAGATGTTTCTCAGTAATTCCTTTACTCTTAGGCAACCCTCACAGCAATCTGTTTCTTTAATTGTAACTCGCAACCTACAACTACTGTCACAGTTTAAAACCAAACTGAAACTGATATGTTAACCCATTATGCAGCAAAATTAATGAAAAGCTGTAATATATATATATATATATACATATATATATATATATATATATATTTATTTATATTTATATGTGTGTGGTCTTAGACAAAGTTATTTGGTCTATCCTGGAGCAAATCATTTCAAAATGATCTAGCTCTTTTTAAAGTTGTGAAAAATAGTAACATAAATGTTAAACATAAACATGTCTGACATGGATGTTTGAATTGTTCCAGTTTTTGTCATGTGTTTCTCTTCCAGAGGGTGAAGTGTGCTGGGATGTCATTACACTTGGGATACTGTTAACCGTCAGTATTTTTGTGAATGTCCTTTTAATTCTTGCCAGAACAAACAAGAAACGTGTTTGTGGAAAACGAACAGGTGGGTTCCAGATCTGGACCAAAAATGGTCCATACAAGATTTTAAATAATTTATTTTAGTCAAATATACATAAAAACTGCTGAATGGAAAAGTGGATGAAAGAGGTTACTTCTTCATGCTCTACAGAAAAATACAGTCAAACTTGTGTTTTTTTGTCAGAAACAAATATTATTTTGCTTTAGAACATACAAATGACAAGTGTGATACAGATACAACAGAAAAACGCTATTGGTGCCATTTTATATATATAACATCTGCTCATTGCATGACAACGCAGACAGATCAGTGGTTTTGGTTGCTTTCTGCTAAACATCTGAAATAAACTAAACGGCCTCACTAATTCCAGAGATTACATTGTTTTTTTCTCGTATTTGTTACAGAACTTTTATTTAAAAACTTGAAAAAGGTGACCTTTACCAAAATGTTTCATGTCTCTGCGATCATAGTGCCTTCCTACAGTATACTACTGGACTGATTTTTTTTTTCTGTCTTAGTTCCGCAAATAGGAACAGATTCTAGTCAGACTGAACAGGATCAACCAGCAGAGGGGCAAGGAGTCAGTTTGGTAATCACATACATTTTTTTTTCTTTTATTGTGTCTTTGTTTTTGGTGAAAAAAATTGAACAATTTGAAAGACAAAATATCTGTCAAGAAAAAATTAAGCGACATAAAACTTATAGAACAAAAAGATACCAAGGTCATAGCCTTTTTAAAAATACTTTCAGAATCAGAAAGCTTTAGCTAAAAGGGCAAGGTAGAAGAAAAAGTATCTGCTGATACTGAACATAAATGACAAGAATAATTCAGATGTAGAAAGATGGCTTAAAAGTGACTTAAAATAATAATAATGTTAATATCTGGTAAAGGGAAGGCACCGAACAAAACAATTTGAGCAAAAATGAGAAGTCAGAAGCCAGTTAAGACAATGCTGCATGGTGGTTTGGTGGTTGATGCTCTCATTTTCATTCACTTTGCATTGGCCAAGATAGGCTCCAGCAACACTAAGACCCTGAAAGAAATTAAGCGAGTTTAGAAAATAAATGCATGTATGGAAAGAGAGAATGTGCTAAAAAAACGCATATGAAAAAAAAAAACTGTAGGTTAAGATTACTCCACACAACAACGTGATGGTCAGCTAATGGCTCTGTTAATTAAAAACAAACAAACAAACTTACTGAAAACCAGCAGGAAAATTGTTTTTTCTGGCATCTTTCTGCTTGTTGTTGCCTCATGATCAAGCAGCTATGAACAATTTTTGGTAGGGTTAGGTTGCAATATCCAAGTAACTAAACATGGACTGAGTAAATTTTTTAGTAGTGCTTTACTCTACCTAAAAAAGGAAAATGCATTATATTATAAAACATTTTAATTAAAACCGCTGGACCCAGACATCTGGATTGCCAACCACTTTTAAGAATCTTCCATTCTCTTCAGTCTCTTTGTATTCTCCCCCATACTTTCAGTGTAAACGAGAAAAACCACTGACCTGTGGTTATGTACTGCAGTATAACTGAAGGGGCTCTGAGTGATAAATTCAGCTCTTCCAAAAACTAGTTTCTAAGCACATGCTTTCCTTTAACTCCTGGACACAAAAAAACAAAAAAGCCAAAACACACAGAACCTCTCCTGGGCCAAAGTTAACTTCATTTAGCATACTTGAAAGCAGACGTTTTAATGTATTTTTTTTCATACTTAGAAAGGAATTCAGGTGTCAAGAGATTGTATATTGGTTTTAGAGTGTATATAGTTCCAATTTTAATTTTGTGTTCATTTTCCAATACTAATTCAGTGACAAAAGGGTCTCTATTATTCTATAAACTCAGAAGTTATAAATCCATGGTGCAAAGGTCTGATTTACAATTTTAACTGGATTAGTAGCTCCAGTGTTTATATTCTTTTGAGTTGTGTAACTCTTCAACTGTTTTTGTAATCAACGTCATTCCAGCTGACTCTGATGTTGAGAAAAGCATCTCTGCGCTGATGTGCAACACTTCCCGTCAGTTATGAGTTACATAATGGTGCACAGTCAATATGCAAAACCTCTTTTTTTCCACCTCAGTTCAAGTTGATCGCGTAAATGGTCAAAGAGTTACAGTATTTCAAAGAGCATGTGTTTTTTGAATGTCGCCAGTGACATCTGTGGTGTTAAAAGACTTTTGAAGTTCTGGTGCTTTTGGAGTTACAAATTTAGTAAAATGTTCAAAATGTGTACCTGTGAGTCATTTAGCTATATTGTTGATTACTAAAGTCATTGGCCAACGAGGATAATTAAAAATTAAATGGCTCAACTAACAACAAACTGACTGGGTAGAAGAAGTAGGTATAGGTGATATCAAAGATGTTTAAGTTTTAGGCATTGTCTGGAACGTTTTTTGAATGACTTGAATAAATAACTTCCTATGATCTAATCTCCAGTTACTTTTCTTGGCTCAGAGACCTACCTTTGTTCAACAGTGGCTGCAACAGACTCCACCAACTTTGTGACCCCGAAAGGGATTAACCGGGTTTTTAAAAATTTGATGGATGGGATTCTTGGCTGAGTTTATAATAGCCCAGTTCAGGAATACTCAGGTTCAGCTCTGTTTTGAGTGGAGACATCATCTCATATATGCATCTCAGTAGGTCGTCATGCTGATATAGGAATGTTCGTTTTCATTGTACATCAAGAACTGAACAATTCACTTTTGAGAGCACAACAGCTTCCGAAGTCTGGAATTAGCTTAATGTCAATTAGAGCTTATGTTGTCTTGTACATGAAGTTACTGTTTTTCTTTGTTTGATTTTCACAACATAATGTAAAAGCTAATTAATTTGTGCTTTCATCAGCTTCTGACTACTTTGTGTTGTTTGCATGTGTGATTGTTGCACTGATACATGATGTTCTTGTGTTGCAGGACAATGAAGACACCAGTGTAAATTACGTAGCACTGGAGTTCTCTCGTAGAACAACAAGGCGGAAGAACAGTACAGAGTTACTGGATGACTGCATATATTCAAATACAAGAGGAGGTCCATCCTAAAAATATACGTGATTCATGTAGATGTTGTAATGTTGAGCATTATTCTTTAAAGGTGTATTCAAACTGGACACCTTTGGTTTGCTTAAAGCGAGCCAGAGATCACTTCCCCTGAAAACCTGGAACAATTTACAAGTCTGAATGTACCCAAATGGTCTGCTGATCCGGGAACCACTCTCAGGCCCACCTTTTGAGATGATCTTGATTCATTTCCAAATATCTGTGACATTTTCTCAAGCTGCTTCAAATGGGTTACTGTCTCGCCATTGGATTTACAGTTTAACTTTTTCTTGGCAAATCTAATATCAACAAAATGTGTAAAATTAAACTTAAAACCCTTTAATAATTTCAAAAGGGAATTCATAAAATCATGTTCTTTGTAATTTGATGTTATTGTAGTCTAGATGGGCTGCACGATGGCACAACAAGAGGCCCCCCAGTTCAAGTCCCAACAGGGACACTTCTGTGTTGAGTTTGCATGATCTCTCTTTGCATGGGTGGGTTTTGTCCAGGGACTCCTGCTTTCTCCCGCAGTCAAAAAACATGCTTCATACGTAGGTGAATCGGTTGCTCCAACTTGTCCCTAAGTTTGAGAGTTGGTGTTTATGGGTAGATGATTGTGGCTCTGCATCAGACAGACCTGTCCAGGTGTACCCTGCCCTCAGTAGCCAGGTTAGGCTCCAGCAGCCCGTGACCCTTTAAGAGATGAAACGGGTTTAGAAAATGGATGGATGGATTCTAGATCTCCAGTGGGTAAGGATGTGGACTGTTCAGCTTACTGGAGTTCCCACTAAGACCCACAAGCAAAGCTCTTGTCTGTCAAGGCAAGAGGCAAGAAGGATGTGTTTTCTACGATGCTCTAGCTGAATGTCCTTGTGCTTTTGCTTAAGGGGAAAGGAGACCTCCACATTGGAAACCGTTCCCCAATGACCATTCTTTCCCTTAGGATGGATAGAGAGGTGCAAAGCCCTGGGTACACCATGGGAGTTGGACTACTTGGCATGTCACCTCTTACCCGTGTCATGGCGTGTACTTGCACCACTCCTGACTAAATGCATTGCCTATATTTTGACATAACACAACAATGAATGGTTTCAATGATTCATATCCTGCACAAATGTCTTTTAAACACTTGTTTGAAATAGTTCCCATTTTCTTGCTTTTTTAAAACAATAACTCATGTAATGCTACAAATTTAAAGTAATTCTTTATTTTAGTTATTTTAAAGTACAAGAAATCATGTCTATTGTAGTTAAAAGAAATCACCAGATAATATTTTACCTCACTTTATGCTTTGAGATCAAAATAGTTGTTAAAACCTACTCTCTTTATAAAAATGAGAAATACTGAGTACACTCTGGGTAGACAGCCAGTTCATCACATGGTCATTTAATTCTGAGTGTTTTGAGGTGTTTGTCTTACATTATATGATAGACTTCTGTACATACATACTCTATAGAGGTCATTTAAAGTCCCTATTCTGCCTATGAAGTCGGTTTTGAACTGTGGAAGGAATCCAGAATGTCAATGAAAGCTCCACACAGAAGAGATCCAGTCATTAGTTGAACCAGTGCCTTGTTGTTTGGAGGCTACAATGCTCCATCACAATACTGTCGCCACACTGCTGTGTACATAATGGTGTAAAGTATTTGTGATAGATTGTGTTTAAATCTATACAATGTGCTTCAAATATCAAATTCCATTGATTAACTGGAAAGAAAATTGATTCAATTGTATTTATTAATGTTTGAAACAAATTACAAGCAAATGTGACACATTTAGATAGAAGTCTCACTCACCAACTCTAGAACAGGAATTTCTTTATTTTATTTCATTATTATTTTTTGTTTGTTTTTCTGGAAAATTTGAATAAACTACAGTTTTAAAGAGCATAAAAAGTTGACATTTATTGGAAAAAGGTTCCTGTAAAGTTTTGCTCTGTTTGTGAGTTGTGCTTTCAGCTGTCGTTCAAAGAAAGCGGTGACCTTTTTTATTATGAACACATTTGGGTGGACTCCGTCGAAACTTCCACTGTAGAGTGCTTTACACCTAGCGTTTTGACATTTAGACCTTTATAGGGAGGAGAACGGTGGAGCAGCAGACAGGAAACACGAGGTGTAGCAGCCCTAAGCAACAGTTCAGTTCAGAGAAGTTCACCTCTTGTTGCTTGTTTTCATCTAGAAGATGAAGCAAAAAGTTTGTTTTAAAGAATCCTGCACAGTGATATAGAACATTTGGACTATGTGACTAGAACTTCTTTTATTAAATGTGAGTCAACACCCAGCAGCCAATCAGAATAGAGTATTCACCCAGACCATTTAAAGTGCAGAAACAATGTTTGTTTCTTATGGCTGTGTATAAGCATCTTTGTGTTCTTGGAGTAATACTGCAAACATAAAAGTCTTTAGATGATTAAATTGTTAATGTGTTTTGTGCACACAAATTACATTTTTGGGATATTTGAGTTAACACTTTACAACATTTCAGACAACAAAAATGAAGGAAAAATGTTCTCTCTGGCCTTTTTTTTCAAAAGCTGCACATTGTTGTATAAAATGTACCCAGTAAAACATTGTGTGAAACAAAAGTTTGATTAATCTAGTTATTTTTTAATCGATTAACAGTACTAGTTGAACCACACAACCAAGTGTGGTAAGTGTAGTGAACTCCAGTCACAACTCTCAAACCATGTTGATGTTTGAAACACCTTTTTTTTTCAGCAGATACCCACAAAGATAAAAGCAGTGAAGAGAACTGATTGTGCCTTCACCTTTACAGTCTGTTCTTTCTTCTATTATCACAAGCCAAGACTCCCTCATGGTGGTTTGTTGTTAACCTGGCTACAAAACTTTTATCAAACTTTTTCTCTTTTTTTTTCTCTCTTGATTCATCATTGTTTACTCTGCGTTTATAAAGGTCTGTGTCGAGTTTTGTATTTTCCCACCTTAATGTTTCACCTCTAGGAATTTGGAAGTAGGAACACCAGTGGTTATAAAGGAGGAGCTTTCTTCTCCAGAGCTGCTTCCTTATTAACCTTGCTGCACACTAACAACACCCCAACCACGTCCATTAAACGCATCAAACAGACTTGTTTCAATAGTTAAAAGTAAACACAGTTTACTTATAGTTTGAGTAATTTTATTTATGCACCCTTAATTATTCATCTGACACCCATGTTCTCTATCGTGACAAATGTATATATATTTATGTGAAAAAATAATCAAATAATTTTCTTTATTCAGAATGACACTGTAGTAACTTGTGCTCAAAGTCTGTCAACCCATTCTTCCCCAAATGGAGATAACTTTTGTTCATCATGACCATCCCAGTGTTTCTGTAAAAATGGGCTGGCCAGTTTCACACGGCGTCTCTCAGGGTCTCAACTTTCAGATGCCCTCAAAGTTGACTGAAATATATCTATTTAATTTTTAAGTCCCAGTAGATAGGTTTTGACTTTCTTTTGTTTGTTCTTAAAATCTTTTTTTTTTTAGATTTTATGGCTGAATTATTGTTTTAAGGTTGTAAAACTCCTCACAACAAACTCTTCTACTCTTTTCTCAAACATGAACAATGTCACACTTTTCTCTGTTGTTTAAACTCTCAAAGCTCAAACATTCACAGAATCAATAAGTCTAGTATTATAGAAAGAAAACAAAGATTTGATTGTGATCAAACTTTATGTAAAGTTGATAAGCTGAATGCATTCTTTACAGGAGACATGACATGGAGAAGTAGATTGGCAATGGTTTACAGATGTTAAGGACCCAGAACACCATGCGCTGAAAAAAAAGAAAAAGCAATTACAAGGCCGTAAAAGGTGAACCACATTATAGTGAGGGAACAGTGTACTTTTCAAATCAAGAAACATAAAAACTAAGTTGGCCTGATTTGAAACTGCACAGCAGTCCCATTCCAATTTGACACACGGGGTCATGTAAAACCCCTTGATCCAGTTACAAACAGAACTGCCTGTATATTTTGAGGTGAACAGAAAAAGCATGTTAATCTGAGAAAGAAATCAAGTTTACTATAAGGGTTCTGTTACTTCTGTGTGCTGTACTTGTTGCTGTACAGATCAACATACTGACTTTCAGTCTGTCGATGGAAACTTGAGCACTGCTGTGGTTTGACGGTCAAACAGAGGTGTGAATGAATGCAACGGGCATTTTAATCAGTTGCTGCTTTGATCTTAAGATGATATCCTGCAGATGCAACAATAAAGACTGTAATATTTCCACCCACAAACATAATGATATTGGAGCAAAACTACTTTAACTTATAATTACAACAGAGTTGTTGCATAAAAAGTCCAATTCTATTCTCAAATTAGCAATGGGATCCGCCACCTGGTCATTATCTGTCATGTGGTTATATATCCAAACAGTTACAGTTTTTATTGGTTATATAGAATCAGGGGTTACATTTTTTTGATAGCCTGTATTTATCAGATATTTTTTTCTCAAAATATGTTCATATCATTTTGTAACTTTATATTTGTATGTGTTTTGAACGGCGTTGTAGGTAAATAATTAAACATTTATAAAAATAAATCTGACTTTTAAGTTGCTTGGTTTTTGCTTGTCTGCTGGCTCTTCTAATCCCCTTCGGTTGTTGGTTCTGTTTAAAAAAAAAAGGCAAATTAAATATAAACACACAGTCAACGTAAATCACAGCAAAATTTTTATCACTTTTTTAACAACTTACTATTAGAAAGGTTTTTTATTTCTTTCTTTAGCTTCTTGACTAAATATATTGAGAAAACTATGCATATGTGACTGACAAACAAAACAGCAATTAAAAACTTTATGACAGCTTCTTGCATCCTCGAAGTCCAAATGTTTGCTGCAGATTTGAAGGAAAGAAAACAACTGTAATTATTTTCAAAGATCACCATGAGCTATTTTGAACTTTGCCAGATCCATTACCCAACAGCAAATAGAGCAAAGTAATCTTAACTTTAATAATTCATAGAATAAATGCTTTTACCTCCAGTGTTGGGTTGAGATGTTTTCTCTTCACTTTTAGGAACGGCACAGTAATATGTCCAACCGTCAAAAGAAATCAAGTTTTTGAAAAAGAAGGACACATCTTTTTCTACATCAGTTCCTCCAGAGGGGTTCTCCTCTTCATTTCTTCTGTCAGCTTGAGTATTATTTGGATCAGACTGATTAAAATCAGCAGTGAAGCAGAACATGCTTTCATTGGATGGACATGAATTCTTCAAGAAATCATGAACAAGTGAACATTGCAAAGTCAGCGAGTTTTTCGGGCAAACGGGAATAGATGGAGGGACCTCGGTCACAGAAGATTCTGGGATAAGGTGTCAAAAACAAAGAACTGATTTTGATATATGAACATAAGACTAAAATGATGTTACAATAAATTATATATCGAATAGCAATTTCTGAATGTATATGTTTTTGGGTTTATGGTTTTTAAATAAAGAATGAAATCTTTTTCAGTACTCACCTTCAACTCTCAAGTATGTCACATTGAAAGACAGAAGATTTCCATTTTTTTTCCTCATACAAATATAAAGTCCAGTGTCGTTCAGCTTTACTTTTATCTTGAATTCAAGCTGTCCAGGTTCTGGTTTTACTATAAATCGAGGACTCTTGTTTACATTTTCTTTGAAAATTTCTGGAGGATTATCAGAAACAATTCTCATCCATACAAGCGTGAACAGTTTAGCTTTACATGATCTCCAACTTTCACATCCTTTGTCACATAGAACACATCATTTGCAGAACCTAGAAAAAGATTAAGCAGAAACAGAAGAAAGCATGTAATTTATATTATAAAAAAGCAAAAAAACTCATATATTAACTAAAAATCTACAGTATGAATTTAATCTGACCATTGTACTTACACTCAGTTCCAAACACCAACAGTGAATAAAAAATAACCAGCATATTTGTTATTCTGCTGAAGTGTGCTGTAACTGAACCCTCATAGAGAGGATTTGCCTCAGTGTCATCATGTAACAAAGAAGTAGACAATGTCAGAGTCCTCTGATTGGCTTCCAATTTTTACCCTTTTACCGCACCGGAAAAGTGGTGAGCTTTTCCAAATATAACACTTGATGTGCCATCAGAGATAAATCTCTCATTTTACATTTCCTTCTCACTGTGGTTTTTACAAACAGAAACTTCTCTTATCATTTATAGTGCTTGTAAAGTAACTCAAACGTGTTGTGTTTTTTGAATAGCTTTGCCGTTTGTAATCCGGCTTTCAGAAATGATAAACAATGCTAAACTGTTTTCTTTGTAACAGTTCTGTTTGAATTGCTGCTATCTTTGTCTTATGATAAAACAGTGAGTGGTGAAGGTTGTGGTTGGTGAAGCACTGACTTTATAAGAATCAGATTGGGACAGCATGAGGGTTGGAGGATACACCTCTCTCTCTCTCTCTCACACACACACACACACATACACATACACACACACACACGCATTGCTTTAACCTTTGCTTGTAAATAACACTGACACGCCTCTCCTTCCAGACAAAAATCTCTGTGACTTTTGTGCAAATGTTTTCCTTATCTTTCAGTTTTTGAAGTCTCTGTTTAAGCTGTGTTGGTCCAGCATTAATTATCCAATAATCATTACTTCACAAAGTTCAATTTTTAGACATTCTTTAATCATATTACATCCGTCAGTCAGCAGTCAGTCAATGCAAAGCAAAAAATGCATCCATAATTAAGGGTCAAAACACTAATGATAATAAAAGTGTAGTTTTGTGTCAGGTGTTTTAGCTTTACAGAAATATAATGTTATTCTAACAAAAGGAACTTTGATATCTGAACATTTTTATGAACACATACCTTTCTTTAAAGCATTGACTTCACATCAAAGCATCAAAGTTTATTTCTCTTTAGTCATGGTAACTTACTTACATCTTGAACATATTTTAAGACGTTAACTTTGTTCAAATCACAAATGTTTTTTTCGATGAACAACAGAAGAGTAAAGATTAAAAACTGTGATAAACAATTCAGGGCTGCACGGTGGCGCAGTGGTTAGCGCTCTTGCCTCAAAGCAAGAAGGTTCCCAGTTCAAGTCCTGGCTGGGGGACTTGAATCAGTGTTACCAATGAGGGACCTTTGTGTGTGGAGTTTGCATGTTCTCCCCGTGCATGTGTGGGTTTTCTCTGGGGACTCCAGCTTCCTCCCACCATCCAAAAACATGCGTCATAGGTTAATTGGTCACTCTAAATTGTCCGTAGGTGTGGATGTGAGAGTGCATGAGTGTGTGACTGTGGCCCCTGCGACAGACTGGCGACCAGTCCAGGGGTGTCCCCTGCCTTTGCCCATGAGTAGCCAGGTTAGGGTACAGCGACCCCAAAAGAGATAAAGCGGTTCAGATAAACAATTCAAAAATAAGCTACTTTAAAGATTTTTTTTCAAATGTCATTCTCAAAAAAAAACAAAAAAATATTGAAATATGTGCAATGTTCTGCCTCATTGTGTGTTCTTACACAGCAGTGTGTTGTAGCTATGAGACTTAGTCATTTCAAAGAGTAACAATGACATGGAGCAACAAGTGAGTGTGTGTTTGTGTTGGCTGAGATCCGTGTGAGTAAGTGCTAGAAATTACCAGCATATCTGATTGCAGCAATAGCGAGCTCTCAATGAAAGCGCATAAGTGCGGAAATCCATGCAGCCCCTGATGCACCTCCTGCTGCAGCAAATGCTAGAATTAAATCTGCACATTATAATCATAATGAAATGTTTGAACCAATTCTCAACTGGAACCTTGTGGTAGTAAAGTAGGCAGATACATAAGTCATGATTGTGAGTTTTAGCCCCTTGTCAGAAATCCTAAACAGTGCCCCACCTGCCAAAGTGGCCACTGAAATTGTTTTTCTGAACTCCAAACTGAAGTTTTAACCACATTTGGCAGGTGGGCTGCAAATTTGCAACACAGTTTAAAGTCTTTGGACACTTGAGTATATAATTTCTTCACTTTGGTCTTCTCTGACTCTTTTTTTTGTCTTGCTTGTTTTCCTCCCAGTAAAAACGGCCGCTGCATAAACCAGCATGTCCTCATTTTCCTAAAGAGAGTAAAATTTTAGAGGTATTAGTGAAGCCATTTGTAAAAAATGAAAGCCTTGTATCTGTTTTTTTTCTCCTTTATTTTCAGTTGTTTCTTTTACTTGCCTGCTGGTTATCCTGACCACTGTGGGCTAAAGTTGATATTTGCTGAGGAACTGTTATTGAAATAAAATGAAAACGCATAATTAGTGTAAATTTAGTTTTAGCAAGGCAAGGAAATTAATCTGTTAAGCAGCTTACCATGAGAGGAGTCTTTTGATTCTGTCTTTAACTTCTTAACTAAATACATCAAGAAAACTATAAATATTTGACTGATGACCAAAGCAGCAATTAAACAGTTTCTAACTGTTGCATCCTTCTTTGATGACCGAGCACCTTCTGGAGATTTGAAAAGAAGAAAACAGAAACCAATAATTGGTGCTATCACAAAGAGCTGTTTTGAACCGGACAAATATCAATTATTGGTAAATAGCACAAATGTCTCTTAAATTTCAGGGGTAAAATCATGTTTTTACCTCCACTGTTCATTTGCGATGTTTCCTTTGATGTTTTCTCCTCACATTTGGGAACAATACAGTAATATGTCCAACCATCAGAAGAAGCCAGCTTCTTTAAAAAACTGGAGAAACATTTCTTTACCAATGACCCCTCAGAGTCGCTTCCATCTTCATTTACTCTGTTATCTTCAGTATTATTTGGGTAAAAATGGTTAGATTCAGCTCTGAAACACAGCACACTTTCATTGGATGGGCATGAATTGTTCAGGGAATCATTAAGACTGGAACATTGCAAAGTCAATAACTTTCCTTGGGAAACAGGAATAGATGGAGGGGCTTCGGTCACAAGGGGTTCTGGGTTGAGGTAAAAGAAAAAAAGGAAAAAAAGAATTGGTATTAATGCACACACACACATATATATATATATATATATATATATATACATAGCTATACAGATCAGTAAATAGGGTTCAACAAGCAAAATTGAGCATTGCTTGTAGTTTTTGACGTTCCTCTCACTCAGGTTTCTAACTGCCTTTTGATGATAAAATCTGATCTAGAGAGAGAGATATCTTCATGAGCTTCTTCTTTTTCAAATAAAGTTAATTTGATCTTTCAGTATTGTTTAACTACAGCTCACAATGGTGTGCTACAGCTGTGTTTTATCACTGCTTTTAGGCAGATGGGAAAGCTTGGAGGTCATCGAGAAACACTGGAACACCTATAGAGGTGTTTTAAGGCTTAATCAACTTCTAAAGCAAAAACAGCTTGACCCGTTCACTTGAAACGCCTTCTGGTGTGATTCTGAAATATTTTTTTTTTTCAGTTACAATTAACCTTGCATTTTATTGAAAGATCTAGCAGTTTACAGCTCACTTTTGTTATAATTTAAGCTATTCTTTGGATTTTACCACCCTAAATTGGAAAAAAAAAATAATTGGATTGTTAGAACATTTCAAAACTTGAGACCTGTAGAGTAAAGAAACTTTAAACTTTAACTTAAAAAAAGAAAGAGAAATCTTTTTCAGTACTCACCTTCAACTCTCAAGTATGTCACATTGAAATACAGAAGATTTCCATTTTTTTTCCTCATACAAATATAAAGTCCAGTGTCGTTCAGCTTTACTTTTATTTTGAATTCAAGCTGTCCAGGTTCTGGTGTTACTATAATACGAGGACTCTTGTTTACTTTGTCTTTGAAAATTTCTGGAGGATTATCAGAAACAATTCTCATCCATACAAGCTCTCCTTCAGACCTCCGTGAACAGTTTAGCTTCACATGATCTCCCACTTTCACATCCTTTGTCACATACAACACATCATTTGCAGAACCTAGAAAAAGATTAAGCAGAAACAGAAGAAAACTCAGACATTAGCTCAAAATCTACTGCATACAATGAATCTGACTCTTGTACTTACATTTATTTTCAAACCCCAACAGTAAATAAAAAAAAATCAGCATGTTTGTCATTCCGCTTGACGTGTGTTGTAAATGAAACTTTCAAAGAAATGATTTGCCTCCATATTATGAGGGGACCGTGTCAGAGTCCTCTGATTGGTTTGTAATTTTTACCCTTTTCACCACACCGGAAAAATGATGAGCTGTATTTCTAAACTAACACTTTACATACCCTCAGAATAAAACCTGTCAATTTTTTATTTCCTTCTTCTTTTGGGTGTTTTGAAACCAAAACTTACTTGTACAATCTAAATTGTGTTTCTGATGTGAACCTACTTTTTGAATTAAAATTGCTTTACCAGAGTTGTAAAGAGTACCTGAAAACCATACTTGAGTAAAAGTACAGATTTCTTTCTGTAAAAATTACTCCATTACAAGTTACAAGTCACTAATTCCAATAATGCTTGAGTAAAAGTATTAAAGTATCTGATTTTAAAAGAACTTAAGTATTTTACTCATACTGAACGTAGACACTAAGAACACAAAGAAATGTGGAGAGCAATAAACTGTTTATTTATGAGGTTTTATTTCCTAATATTAGAAATGAATGAATGAATAAAAATGAATTTTAACACCTCAATGTTTCAAAATTACAGAACTCTAATTACAGAAAAAAAGAGGAAGGAGACCACTATAAAAAAAACAACGGGTTCACCATGTTCTTAACAAACCTCAAAAATAAGTCTGACACACCATCTCCTGACACCTGAAGTGCGAGAGAGAAGGAATGGCCAAAAGCGGCAGTTAATAATAATTATCATTTCAGTATTATTTCACTGTATTTTTATAGCTGTTTTTAATAAACATTACTATATGAAAAATGTATTAATGTTATTTTTTTTAATTTCCAAAGAATAATAAATTATGGTTAAATTGTGTCATGTCTTCTCCAGCCGTGTCAGACATATTTTTGACATTTGTTAAGATCATGGTTATCTGCAGCTGGCCCCATTGTTTTTCCATAGTGGTCTCCTCCTCATTTTTTTTCATGTAAAGTCTCGTAAAGTCTGTAATGTCGCCCAACCGACGGTAACTAAAGTCTACATGTATATTTACCTAATGAGGTTATTTACACATAGGTCAAACTTAAAGCACAAAAAACAGCAGCACTTTCTTATCTTTGTTCTTGGCCGTTCGTTAACGTTTTAATCCACGTTTCATCTACCGTTTTTTTTCTATGAAAGCAGATTTTTTTAAGATGAATGTCCCGCCCCGCTGCCTCGCCGGATTTGAATCGAAATTTTGGCCAATCAGATCAACTAGAAAGGTTACCGCCCCCTGAGTGACAATGCACCCCCTGAAACTGAACGAGCGAAAAGAAAACTGAATGAAAAACAAAAGTGAACGACCGAAAAGAAAACTGAGCGAAAAACAAAAGTGAACGACAGAAAAGAAAAACTGAACGAGCGAAAAAAAGAAATGAGCAAAAAAAAAGCTGAGCGAGCGTGGAGTCAGAACTCAGCGCACGCGCTCAGTTAGGACTGCGCAGTTGTAAGTGTAGCGTCCCTCCCCACACTGAGGCACTGAGACTTAATCGTCCAGAAGGTTCTTTATTTTTGGGTTACTGTAGGCCGTAACCCACGCCGTACAGATCAGAAAATAAGAACGTAACAACCCAGCTTCCCCAAGCCTCTTATATCCCTCCTTGGGCACAGCCCTCCCCCTTCGACCTTTTTCCAAATAGCAGAACCCGATTCATCAAAACCCCCAACAACAGTTGAGTGGCAGAACAGGGGGCCAATCAGCATCTCAGTCTGGTGCGTTCACTGAACTTCGGAACTCAAAACAGCACTCAAACACCCGCGCAGCCGACTCAGTCCGCTACGCTATTCCCACCCCCCACTAAAAAAAACCCTCACCCTAGAGGGAAAACAAAGTCTCTCAGATGACCCGGCGGACGGCGAGCTCTCTGTGGCCGTGCACACTCCGTAGGACAAGTAGCGATCCCAGGAGACAAAGAGGAGACAGGTGGAGCGGGGAATGCCTTTTTTGTCTTTGTCCAGCACCTAACAGCTTGCTTTTTGCAAAGTTGTGTGCCGACTCCAGCCGGTCTTGCAGCTTCTTTACATAGTCTGGCCCCGGGCGTCACATCTGGGGGCTTCCCGATTGCCATCTCTGCTGGTGTACGTATCTAACTGCCTAGCATCAGTAAGGCAGGAGAACAGGAGGTTGAGTCTTGGGCTGCTGACCTGTAAGCCATGAGCAGCAGAGGTTCATGGGTATCCCAGTCCCGCTGATGTTTATCTGCCACAATGGCCAGCTGTTCAGCCAATGTGCGGTTAAACCTTTCAACTAGCCCATCGCTCTGTGGATGCAGGGGGGTGGTACGGGTCTTGTGAGCACCCAGTTTTTCACACATAGATGCAAAAAATTTGGACTCAAAGTTTCTTCCTTGATCCGTGTGGATGACCTCTGGCACCCCAAGTCTACTAAACATCCCCTCCACTAGTGGATCACCACAGTCTCTGCTTCTTGGTCAGGCAGGCATATGATTCAGGCCACTTAGTGAAATAATCCATTGCAGTGAGAATGAAACAGTTCCCCTTCTCTGAGCGAGGAAAGGGGCCTAGGACATCAAATCCCACTCTCTCAATGGGACATCCTGCAGGAAACTGCTGAAGGGGAGCATGTGACTGACCCACTGGGCCCTTACGTGCCATGCAGGGGTCACACCTTCTGCAGAATTCCTCCACGTCTCGGCGACTCTGGCCCCAGTAGAACCCTTGTCTGAGCCTCCAGAGAGTTTTGGAAATCCCAAAGTGTCCAGAGCCAGGGGCTCCATGCATAGCTTGAAGAACAGTAAGCCGCAGGCTTTTTGGCACAATCACCTGCCAACTTATCTCACCCGCAGCTGGCTCCTTCCAGCCTCTATGCAGCACACCATCACGCAGACGGAAAGAGTGAAACAGGGACCACAGACCTTTAGTTGTTCTGGAGGGCATGGAGATTTCCTCCCATGACGGTCTTCGCTGTTCCTCAACCCATGAGAGAACATGCTTCACGTCAGCGTCTTCCTGCTGCTGACGTCGCCACTCTGCAGCATCCACTGTGGCGAATGTTGTGGGTCGAGTGCACAGTAAGGCACATTGCACATCTGATTTCAGCCACTCCCGTTCCTGGGCATCTCTCTTTTCCCAATAGTGACAGTCCGCTGTGACATATGGCCGCCGTGACAGTGCGTCAGCATTCTGGTGTCGTGCTCCCGGCCTGTGCAAGACCTCAAAGTCAAAGGCCTGTAGTTCCTCGATCCAGCTGGCCTTCTGGCTCCTTAAAAGACATCAGCCACTGTAGAGCAGCATGATCATTCCTGACAGTGAAACAAATCCCCCCCAGATAATATCTGAAGTGTCTAATGGCACTGACCACTACAAGGAGTTCCCTTCGAGTGGTGCAGTAGCGTTGTTCAGCCTTGTTAAAAGTCCGGCTGTAGTATGCAATCACTCTTTCCCCCTCTGGCGTTACCTGGGACAAAACTGCGCCACAGCCCACATTGCTGGCATCGGTGTCTAGCAGAAAGGGTAAAGCAGGATCAGGTGGGAAGAGAACAGGTGCTTTGGTCAGGGCTTCCTTCAGCTGCACAAAAGCTGACTGACATTCCTCAGTCCATAAAAAGTTTGCTCCCTTCTGTAGCAGGCGGAACAAGGGCGAAGCTATGCATGAAAATCCTTTAACAAACTTCCTGTAGTACGAGGCCAGACCCAGGAAACTCTTCAAGTGGTGTGCCGACATGGGTGTAGGCCAGTATTGGACTCCTTGAACCTTGTCCTGCATGGTGGCGACTCCACCTCCTTGGAGTCTGTGTCCCAGAAAAGTGATCTCCTGCCGCATGAAGCAACACTTTTGGGGGTGTCGTTTCAGGCCTGCAGCTTTCACTTTCCCCAACACTCGCCTGAGTGCTTCTAGAGCTGTGGTAAATGAAGGGCCGTGGGCCAGGATGTCATCCAGATACACCACACACTCTGAGCGAGGAATGTTCATTAGAATCTTGTCCATGAGTCTTTCAAATGTGGCAGGGGTGTTGCGGAGGCCAAAAGGGAGGACCTTGAATTGCCAGAGAAACAAAAGCAGTTTTTGGTTTTGCTTCAGGAGCCAGGGGTACCTGCCAGTATCCGCTGCGCAGATCCAGAGAGGAGAACCAGGATGACGCTGCTACTGCATCCAGAGTCTCATCGATGCGTGGGAGGGGGTACGGGTCTTTCTTGGTCACTTTGTTGAGAGCTCTAAAATCCACACAGAAACGCCATTCATTTTTGTTTTTCTTTGGCACCATGACGACTGCTGAAGCCCATGGGCTCGTGGAGGGCTCAATGAGGCCCGCCTGTTGCATCTCCAACAGGGCCTTTTCCGCCGCAGACTGTCTAGCTAAAGGGAGCCTTCTTTGTCTGGTTCTGATGGGCGTCAGCTGTGTCAATGTCATGCTTGATGAGGTCAGTCCGACCCATATCATCCTCTGACACAGAGAAACAGTCTTTGAACTCACACAGAAGACTCCACAGCTGCTCTTGCTCATCAGGTGACAAACCTTCACAGTTCCTCTTCCACACTTCCCTCACCGCTGTAGTCTTTTCCGTGTCTGCAGGTGGCTTCCCCACAGATGGCTTGGGTGATCCATCCGAATACACATTGAGGACAGGGCTCTTTCTCTCCTCTGAATCTGACTTGGTTTTGTCAGTCACAGCCAGAGTGTGAACCACATGGTACCCTGATCCCTGATCCAGGGGAAATCTGGGTCATCTGGATAACATGTCCATCAGAAAATGTAATGGTTCCCCTCCCGGTATCAATAACACAGCCTTGGGCTTGCAAAAATCGAGGCCTAGTATGCATTCCTCCAAGTCACTCTCTTATTCCCCACCTCCAGAGTCAATACACATTGAGGACAGGGCTCTTTCTCTCCTCTGAATCTGACTTGGTTTTGTCAGTCACAGCCAGAGTGTGAACCACATGGTACCCTGATCCCTGATCCAGGGGAAATCTGGGTCATCTGGATAACATGTCCATCAGAAAATGTAATGGTTCCCCTCCCGGTATCAATAACACAGCCTTGGGCTTGCAAAAATCGAGGCCTAGTATGCATTCCTCCAAGTCACTCTCTTATTCCCCACCTCCAGAGTCACTACCCCCCCCCCCCCCCCCCCCCCCCCCCCCCCCCCCCCCCCCCCCCCCCCCCCCCGTGGCTTAAAACTGCACAGCTGGATAGCTCCAATATTACTAGTCATTTTTGTTTCACCGCCATTGTTAGCTTAGGGTTGTAAGAAGCTGTAAGCTAGTAGGAAAGAGTGTAATGAAAGGGATAATGGGATATCAGAGGAGGGTTACTTCGGTGCCAACAGTCCCGCCCACAACTCAGAGGCAAATTTCTGATGAAATCCTGCCACTCTGTATTGAGGGGATATACATTGTCTGGTCCAGTCAAGTGACATTCTTTCAGAAACGTTGATGCTTATGGTATTGCTAATGTATTCTCTTGTCAATTTCAGGCCTTGATTTTGCTGCTCAAAATCCTATTAGAGACTTCAGAGATTGCCTGTAAAGAATATGTTCATGACTTTATCTTGAAATCATGTCCAATAGTGCTGAATAAAAAAATAATAGGTAATTTAGTAGCCCGAGTTGCCTGCAAAGAAGTGGCACATTTTCTTCTTACAGAAAGCAACTTATTGGTAAAACAATGTAGTTTTTTTTTTTTTTTTTTTTTTTTCCTTTGGGCAGCTGGTTGTGTATACTGTAGTAATGCTTTAGTCGTATAAGGCTTACTTTAGTCACTAGCACACATGTAGAGGTTGACCCTGTACAGATGCGATGGGTTTTTAGGTTGTTCAGACCCGCAAAGGAACGTAAAGAAGGACTGCATCTTAAAGAGAGTGCAGTTGTGTCTTGCAGTTACTTTGAGGCTCTTGTGTCTCCTTTAGGGAGGTCATGAACATGGAATGGACAATTCTTTTGTGTGTGGTAAGTGTGGTAAGTACATGCTAAGTGTTTTTGTAAGAATTATGTATGACATCTATTGGCTCCTTCCTGACCAGGTGCAATGCTGCATGTAAGGTGTGTGTGTGTATGTGCACATGGGACATTTATAAAATGTCAACACAAACAACACTCTGTCTAATTTTCTAATTTTAACAGCCAGTTTGCATGCAAGAAATGCTCAAGGGGTTAGTGTTAGTTTTAGGGCAAGAAGTCCACACCTATAACTTGAATAGTACTGATTTGCTCCCTGTGCATTGTGCAGGGTTCAGGGTCCTGAAAAACCCGGAAAACGCCATATGGCAGGCCTGCATTTCACCTACTTTACTCTTACTTAACCTTGCATTTTGTGTAAGGGCTTGCAACATCCTATCGACCACAGCATGCTCATAGTAAAAAAAATATGCATGAGCATTTCAGCCCTACAGGCTCAACTGAGTAGTCTACAACTTTGAAAGTTCCTGCGGGACAACTGCATGTCTAGTACAGGTTTGCCCATTTTTCACCTGCAGAAAAACTGTATCCACCCTTGAAGGGTTTTGAATGGTTTTCTGTTTTCTTCTAATATGAAAGTCCTTTTTTATATGAAAAAAATTAAAGGAGAGTGAGCAGCTTTAGTCAGACCTTTGAGAATAATACTTCTTGAACTTGATAAATATTAATACTTTTCAAATTCAAGAAATTTTACACAAATCTGTCTTATAATGGACTTGCCCTTCAGCAGGGTTTAACATGATTTTGCTCATAGACCACTGCACAGAATGAGGAAAAAGTAAGAAGTAGTGACTGTTAGTAAAAGATTGGCATGTTAAGGACAGAACTCAGATGAAACCAATCACCTCTAAATGTGAAACTAATGGTACACAAAAACAAAACCAGGCAAATTAATCACGGGCAAATTATGACTTCACAGACAAAACATGGCATAACAACATAAATGTATGCTTACCCATGGCCTGAATATTATCACAAATTGTGAAGATTACATATCAATCCCCCACCTCATTAAAGTAAGAGCTAAGTACTAATATGAAAACCACGTCATGTAAGGAAACAGAAGAACCACTCGAAGCTCTCCAGCACATCTAAAATAGAGATAACTGGAAAACAAGTTGAGAAGGGTGTGAATCTAGATATCTTTGCAGCCTTTGATATATATTTAGCCACTGCTTTAATATTCTAATCCTTTGATTTGGTTATCTTATGCTGCCTGCAAAAAGAGCTGGTAACAACAAAGGAAAACATTAAAATCCTGATAAAATACTACATTAAAATCTATTTAAAAATATATAAATGTTGCAGTTTCATCTGTCAGACTGTAACTTACTAATCTGTAGCCTCATCAGGGTGTTGGTGACCACAAGCCAAAGTGCACAAATACAAAAGTAGAATGCATGAGTACCACAACTGACACTTTGAGATTCTGCAAGACAGCTCAGAGTTGAATGTCAACTGTCGGCACGTTAGTTATCTTTGATTATAAGTGCAAAGCGCAGAAGCCCATTTAACAGGGAATAATTCTTTAAATGAAGACAACACACGTATTTATGCCCACTGTCTTTTGGCTTTTACCTTTGCACACAGAATCACAATTATTTGTCTCCACAAACCTGCAGATGATGCATGGAAACTTGACTCCTGAGGTTTAGCATTCAAACGGAGGTGTGAATACAAAGGGGCTTTTTTTCCTGTCTCATCTGTGACTTCAGCCTTTTGAAGGTGGCTGAGAACTTTACTCTTATCTTGTTTTTTTAGAAAAGAGCAGAGGATTTACTATCAAGTTAAATATCTAAACAACTTATAAGTCACTCAAAATTTAACAGCTTGCTAAATCCTGTAGTTTTGACACAGTATATAGAATGCCAATCTGAACAGAATTTATAAAACATAAGCTAATCTTTGTATTGTTTGATTATTTACAGCCCATGTTTGCTGCGTGCATATGCATGATAAATAAATGAAATACAAGTAAAGCATTTACTTGTTTTTAATTTGTTTTACTAACTGACCGTTTCTAAGTAAAGGAAACTGAAACTCAAAGCATAGTCAAACCACCTGCAGTCATTCTCACTTCTTATGTGGTTGATTATAACCAGATCTGTTTTGAGTCAACAGCTTCAACGGTTGGTCAAATGGAAGATAAATGGCCCACCTCCACTGCTAGTCCTTGTGGTTTTTACATCTTGGTTTTTCAGTTGTTTGCTTGAACTATGTCAGCCCCAGGGGAAGGTGTGCTTGCGCGAAAATGATATCTTCCAAATGAAAGTAAAAACTGATTTACATGCATCGACCCAGACAAGAGCTGTTTTCATTTTTCCTGCTTAGTTTTTATACCATTTTGCACACTTTATGGTACATATTCCAACCAACTTAAATAAACAGCAATATATAACTTCAAAGTTCACTGAGGTGTGATGATGCCTTGCATCTTGTTGGTAATACCAGAATCTGCACAAGAATTATCTGTGTTGCATCCAGTGATCAAATTATTCAATTAATACAATTCAATTTTATTTATATATATCCCAATATCACAGCCACAGCAGTCTTATTGGACTGACATCAGTATATTGCAAGAACAAAAAGTCAAACATGAAAAAGTAAACAATAGCTGGTTATTAATCATACTAAACTGAACAAACATCTCTGCCCTTACACCCTCCTTCTCGGTGAGGAAAGACTCATTAAAAAAAGAAAACCCTGTCTCTTTTTAGGGGAAAAAACTAAGAAACCTCAGGGTTGCCCACACACAGGAGAGATCCTGAGCTTCGGACGGACAGGTGCCTCCTGCCTCCTGCCTCCTGCCTCCTGCCTCCTGCCTCCTGCCTCCTGCCTCCTGCCTCCTGCCTCCTGCCTCCTTTGGTGTGGCCTCTGGTGTCTTAAATACCCGGCAGGTGCTGATTAGGACGATTGGCTTCATGAGGCAGCATGACAGGATGTGGGGGCAGCAGCAGGAGGACGTAAACAAGTCATAAACCCACAATCCTTAAGGTTAATAATAAAAAAAACCCACTCACATTAAGAGTAGGGACATTTCCTGTTTGGGAGTTTGAACCATTGGCCAAACATTTCTGTAAATACACAAAGCCTTGTATTGGTCTTCTTTTCTTTTCTTTCCTCCTTGCCTTTCATGGTATACCATTGTATGCAGACACTCATTACTCAACAAAGAAATTATCTTCTGCTACAGCCAAAAGTTTACAATTTAAACGTATCAGTCCAGAGCACCTGCCCCTCTTTTTCTTATTAATTAAAAAAGATTAACAAAACAACTTGATCTTAGAAAAGAAAAAAACATGTCATACATGATTGATTTCATTTAGGTGGCCATTTTTTAAAAATGCAACTTTACTTTTCTGTGACTTCGTGAAAGATGGTGAATCGTCCAGGCTATACCCCACTTTCACCAAACAGAAGGTGGGATAGGCCCTAGCAACCTTGTGCTCCCCTTAGGACTTTCTAGGGTTTAGAAAATGTATTAAATGACCACCTTAATTGAAAAGTATCTGATCATTTAAATATTTTGGGGTTTTTTTAAGACTTTTTTTTTTCAATATTAAAAACTCAAACAAAAACACTTTTTTAACTAACTGTACCTGCTAATAACCAGACCATAAAGAAATCTTAGACTTGAAGCCTATTATTAAGACATACACTCATAACGACAAATACATTTTAATACAAAGATTTGCAAGGCAGAGATGCATCATTTGGCTTTACATGAAGCTCGGTAATTCTTTCAACTTGCTGATTCTTTCTTACAATAATGACAATAACAAAACAGAGGCTTTATGCCAACTGTTTTGGACAAATTGTTCAATTTTACATTTTTGTACACAATTCTGCAAAACCACTATACAAATATATTTAAAATCCCTGTCATAATTTCATTTGATGAATAATTATTTATCCTCATTTACTCTCACATCACTGTAGACAATCTCTTTCTTTTCCGCTGGTTTTCTTCCTCTTGCTTTCTTCTTGGGAAAGACTGTTGTAGCATAAACTACATTGTCTTGATTTCTCTGTAAAATAAAATTCAAGCAAAAAATTAATATATTTTTACAAATTAGACAGTCTGACATTTTTTGCCATCTGTAAATTCCTTACCTCCTGGTTTTGCCGTTCATCACTGTCTGTTTCAGGTCTTGATGAACAGGGCAAACGGGCTATTTTACAAAGAAATTATGAGGATTAATGTCACTGTATGTCAGAAAAACAGAAATCTAAACTGAAAACTTATGTGTGAATGCAAAGTATGTGTTTTTACTTAAGAAAAAATATTTAAAAATTAGTATATTCTCTACCTTGGCAAACAGCACAGCATTGTTTTGACACGACACAAATCAGAAATGTTGCAGTCATGACACTGAACACCAAGGTTGCCAAAAACAGAAAGAAAAATATATTGTTGCTCCCGGCATCATGTGTGTCATCAACTGAAATGGAAAAAAATCAAGAATTTTTATTATGTCAAAAACAATGTCTTAAAAAATATGTTTACTAGGTTACCTTGAACATCCAGTTTTGTTCGATTTCCAAAAATTATTTTTCCACATGCAGCCACAGCACAGTAGTAAAGTCCAGCATCAGAAGAGCTGACGTTCTTCAAAAATCTGTAGACACAACTCTGCAGAGACTGAGCTTCTGTACCCCCATCACATTCACCATCACTGCTTCTTTGAACGTAAATATAACTGGGATGAGATTCACCTTCAGTCTTTCTGAACCAGAACACTCTCTGCTCATCTGGACAAGTGTTTTTCTTAAGCTCAGAGAGAACTGAACACTGCAAAGCCACAACGTCTCCTGCAGAAACCGGATCAACAGAACTTTGAACGACTGCAGGAAGATCATAGTCTGATCCTGGAAGATTAAAAACAAAGAAAATACACAGTAAAACATGAGAATTAAGACATAAATGTTCCAAGAATTTTTTTTTTATCAAACAAATACATTTGACCTTCCTTAAAATAAGGCATATAAAACTATAAGATATTCATTTAAATCAATACTTACCTCTAATTTCTAGAAACACTGTCTTCAGAAATATTATGTTGGAGCTTTTGTATTTTAAACAGTAATAGAAAGCAGAGTCACTTGGCTTTGCTTTTGAAATTTGAAGAGTCAATTTTCTGTCACTTTGTTCGGTTTGCGAGGGAGAAATCTTCATCATGTCCTCACCAACACCGTATCCTTTTTCCAAGATTTCAGGCATTTTTTCAGGAACGACTTTGATCCAGAAAAAAGTTCCAAACTCCTTATCAGTGTTGTAACAAGACAGTGTCACATCTTCTCCCATGTTTACTGTCTTTGTTTCAAATCTCTCATCTGTACAACCTACAATAATTGTAACACAACAAAACAATTCTGACAGTAAATTCAATACAATATATTCAACATGTTGTCATTTTTTACAAAAAGTAAACAACTGTTGTTATTTTCCTTGTTTTTGAAACACAATGACAATCTGACCTGTTCTACATACTTACATCCAAGTTGAAGTGTCAGCAGTGTGTAAAGTACGACACGCATTTTCTGAACGTTTAATTCTCTGGTCTGCAGATGTCTTATGTTGCATTAGAGGAGGATTTTCTTTTTTGTAGTTATAAAAAATGGGAGGGAACAATTTTAGATTGATCTGATTGGCTGTTTATCACGCTGCCATCTTAGTAACAACCCCAGTGGAAATACAACAAGCAAAACTTTCCATGACTTACATAAAACAACATCAATAAAATATTATTGACATCTCGTTATGGTACCTTTAGCTGTTAACAAGAGCTGTGACCTACTACAAAAGAGTAGATTTTAATACAACTTTTTTATTGCAAAATACTATGAAAAACAATGATTATTGTACTGAAGACAGGGTGTACGTGTAATTAAGTGTTCATTTTGGGTATAAAATAAGAATGTAAAGAGAAGTGGGCCAGCAAGAAACCAGCAATTTCTTTTAAATTAAAAACTAATTTTAGAAGATAAACATTCATTGATTTTCTGTTCCGTTTTATCCCTTTCGGGGTCACGGGGCTGTCGAAGCCTAACCCAGCTACTCATGGGACACCCCTGGACAGGTTGCCAGTCTGTTGTAGGGGCCACAGTCACACACCCACAAACACACTCACATCCACATCCAAGGACAATTTAGTTCCCCAACCGGGACTTCAACCGGTAGATCCTTCTTGCTGTGAGGCAAGCTCACTATCACCTCCCACGATGGCCTCTAGTAGATTCCGTAAAGTTTTGTGTGTTCTTTTCCAAACTACAAATTTAATAGAAATAAACAATTTATAAAAACAATAATGAGACATAAAGATTTTTCGTGGGATCAGATTAAGTTAAGATTTTGTGAACATTATGCACTGATATACAAAAATGTATCTTGTTATAACAACAAAATACCATATATTGTGTTTTTTTTAAGTTCAGTACACTTTTAAATGACCATCAGATCACATTTCAACTACATTTTACTGGTATAACTAAACAAAGTGAGTAGAGACTTACCAATTTTGCTATTGTGCCAATAGGTCACATCATTTTTTTCTTATCATTTTAAAGTTAAATGCCCAATGTGACATAGATGCAGCAGCTATTTTTCAGTAACCGGTTTGATATAAATTTCTTTAACAAATATGATCAGACCAGGTTAAATGTAGTTTTAAACATGTCATCAAACATTATAACTTATTAAATGTGTTAAAAAAATGTCTGCAGTATTAAAAAAAGCTTCTTGAAATTGGATGCTTCCACAAAATGTGCACACATGCTAGTATTTTATCTTGGACTGACTGCTTCTGTTAGGACCACTCATCTATCACATGGCTGTATTACCAGGATGTTTAATATTTGCCATTTAGGGACTGAAAGACACGAAGCTTCATAAGGAAGAGACTGGGACATTCAAAGTGGTTGGTATACCAGTGTCACAGTGGGTTCTTCTTTAAACAGGTGTTTCAACCATTGGACAGAGAACACAAAGCAAATGTGTGACATTAAAAAAAAAAGAATAAAAGACTATGTTTAGTATTTACTTTGGATTCAGTATTTACAACAGATTGTGTGGCTTATTTTTCCTCCAGCTGCAACCATGTTTTCAGGCTACAATTTTCTGATCTGTGGCAGCAGTGCATCACAAGTGTTTGAAGCCACAGAAGGTTTTAAAGTCATGGTAAAAACTTACATAAGGCTGTTGCAGGCTATAATTCACCGATTATGCCTAAGTACGTGTTCAAGATTCGAGGTCTGGAATGATTTTGAGGTTTTCCACCAAAAGATTTATTCTTAACATGTAAGTGCTAATGACAGAGCACTGGGTCTTCAAAATGTCCCTATTCGCTACCGACTAAATGGACGATTTAACACCAGGCACGATGAAGAAGACGTCCTCTGACCCGTGACCCATCAATTTAAACACAATGATTATGAATATGCAAACAGTAGGCTGGGTCTTCATCTCCGATTGGTCCGTCGCGCCTCCTTCCTTACTTGTAGTTTCTTGAGGATTCTGTCCCCATATGAACTGTTTTTTTTTCAACTGGTCTGTGAATCCCATCTTCCACATGAGCTGGTTTAACGACCCAACCCAACATTCCTGTTAACACTTCTGCTGGCATGCACCTCCAACTGAAATTCCCACCAAAGAGCAGCTTGGTTCTATAAAATAATTCCAACCTCTGTGGAAAAATCAGGATTACACAGTATGCTATGCAAACTACGAATTCATTCACACTTTTAACCACTAATGACTAAAAACATTTGGTCACAAATGACTAAAGCAAATCAGATTATGTTAAGTTTTATTGAACTGGAAACTGTTTCTCTTCTTCACTGTATATACAATGTGTACATCTTTTTTTTTTTCTTACACTTCTGCAATGCAATACGAGGGACAAGATCAAAATGTTTTTTATTTTCCAAATCCATGAAGCAGATGTGGACTGGGTCAAGAACTGTAAGGTTTTGACTTAGAGGTTCTAACTCCCATTAATCCTCAAGTATCTCTGTTAGATGTAGAGCTGATACACTATTCTACAAGCTGAATGAAAACCCTACTGTGCCCCCTGAATTACAAGTTCAACTGTCGGATAAATGCATCTCTATAATACCCTGGACTAGACTTCACAAGGGATGTTGGGTTATGTGATCCCCCTCTAGATGGAGTACACACTCCAGTCCATCTTCTTGAAAAAAGGAACCGCCACCCTTGTCTGCTGGTCCAGTGGTAGTGTCCCTACACCTACACACAATGTTATAAAATGCACATCACCTGAGACAAGTCAAGGTCCTAGGCACTGTAGATGGTGTTGGCAGATACATTTTTTCCTCCTTATAAACGGATCAAATTGTTTGCCAGATTTTTAAGGCCTACTATCATTCCACATGATTTTCTCAGATTCTTCCTGGATCTGAGTTTTTGCCTCCATGCCTGCAAGCGCTTCATGCTGCTTGGACTGCCAACATCTGTTAGCTGCCAACCAGCTAAGTTTTGCCAATTGGTCAAGACAAAGACAGATCATCTTCCTATCTGCTTGTGTCGTTTTTACTGCTGAGCTTCTCTTATGCTCTATGGAACCTGTTACTTCTACATATACCAGTGCCATAGATTCCTTTGTGTTTTAGTGCTTGAAAGAAGGGAATGGTGGAAAGAAATTGTTGAACGAGATTCTTGTTCTCAATGTCCTCACAAAAGAACATCTGCAGCCATTCACTGGTTACTGCTCTCACCTTGTCCATCAGCTGGACATTGATGGGGTTCAACGCTGCACTTGTACCTTGTGGATCCTGCTACCACCCATACTTTCACAAGTTCACTCTCCAGGGATTAGGGTTTTTAGGGACATTATTTGATAAACAGGAAGTTGGAGAGAGCCATCATCTCATCGATCACCTGAAATTCTTCTGCATTGTGTTCTGAGCAGAAGGTTTAACTTCAGTACATCCAGGATTGGTCTAATTTTCACGAACCTGTCAGAATTTTGTGATCCAGTGAAAAGTTTTGAAAAAAAAACTGCCATTGCATTGGCTAGTAGATTAAAAGGGCTTGTGTCATGCAAAATAAACTTTTGAGCATGTGTCTTATAATGCTAATTCCTCACGAAAAACAACTCCAAAGTGTCAAGATTTGATTCAGATACCCAAAATACGACAAACTCAGTAGAAGAAAACCAAGTTTATTAAAGCCTTTCAGATGCTCCTCCCCCCCAGGCCTTGGCGATCAACGACAGATTGAGGTGAGGAGAGATGACTGCAGGAAAGAGGAGGAGCGGGGTCCTCTGTACGGCAAGGAAGGGGTTGCTCCAGGTAGAGGCGATAGGGGAAGAAAATGGACTCCAAGAGGGAGTGGCAAAACTCAGGATCCTGGGGCTTAGTCACCAGTTCTTGAAACAAAATCACCAGGGATGTCTGGAAATGTTTCCAAAAAGGAGAAGGTGCTGTGACTCACGAGGCTTAGGAGGAATTTGAGCAGGAGAGAGGCAGGGGCATGTAACGGCAGCTGCTGGCAGTATGATGTCTGGGTAAGGATGAGCAGTATTGCTCGCAGGTTGAAAGCTGAGCATGAACACTGCTGGAGGTTTCTCTGGAAGCCTGTAGAGCAACGATTCAGTAGAGAATGAAGGGCAGAGGGAGAGATATATAGGAGCAGGCACAGGTGGAGGGAATCAGCTGATTGGCAGCAGGCAGGCTGCTGCTGTGACACAAAGTGATATTTTGATCTATTCAATAATCTCTAAAACCCTGCTATCTTAGCACCAGCCCTTCCGATTCACAAAAATGAGCAGGTCCTCACAATGTGACAGATAAGTGAGAACAGCCCCTTCCTGATTTCCCACCACTGCCCCCAGGCTAACACACACTTTCTCCTCAGAGCAAACAGCGATCAGCAAAATGCTTTCATTTTATACGCATAATATGCACATCTATCTTTGCAAAAGTTCAGATTGGGGCAAAACGCAGACAGCCGAGGCTGGCTCTAGACTGACATCATAAAATGTGCTGCACCTACAAGGAGCGTGCCCCAGTAATCGAGGCGTTACTTCTGGGTAAGAAGAGCTCACAAAAATAATTAATATTTCATAAATAATTTCTTCTTTAATGTGCCAAAGGCAGCATATTATATATATATATATATATATATATGGATGTTTACTCTGAAAGGATTACAAATAGCATGATATAGGCCCTTTAAATTATATTAGAAAGGTTTTGGTTTTGAATACAAAGAAAATTAATTTATAGAGATGGCATCAGAATTTGGTTAATGGTATTTCTGCTTTAGTGAAATATGTGAAAAAGCAAAATTATATGAGTGTTTTGCTGATTCGCTGAAACTCAACAATTGAACTGTAAAAGGGAAAGCAAAACTATCTAGAGGTTCTAAATATTCACAAAACGCAGATGCATATTTTTTATGTATTGGAGAGAAAAGGTTTTTTTGTTTTGTTTTGTTTTTTAAGTTGCCTACTCTGTTGGAACACCAGCACCAAGTAAAGGCCAGTTCTAACCTGATGGTGAGGTCCATCAGGCCAGATTAAAATAAAATGAGCTGATAAATAGGGAAATGAAGTCAAATATCATCAATAAATAGAGAAACTAATAGAGAAACAGGTAATGATAAATTCCTGACATGCAAAATAATAGAATTTAAAATGTTCCTGTTTAAAAATCCAGGTTACTATTATTGTTGTTTTTTTGGTTCGTTGCTTTGTTTATAATCACACATTTCCTTTTGTATTATGACAGATTCTTGTCTTATTTTTATGCATTCAGGCTGAGAGTAACAAAGATCAAATAAAACAAAACTTTTAGATTTTTCAGCTTTATAAAACTGACAAAGCACCAGCCGTCCTCCCTATATTTTAACCTGCTAGTAAGAAAATACAGAAAAAATGTAAAAACTGAAGCTATTTATTTTGAAGACAACTTATACAGAGAAAAAAGTTTTAATAGGAGGATTTTGCAATGTGGATACACATCATTTAGGCATCATGTTTGACAGTTTTTAGACTTCAGCTTTTCATGAAATTAGATTAAACAATACAGAATAAAATGTTTTTGTTAACATTTTAAACAAATGTTCAAGCTTGTGCAAAACTAATCTTAGATTTTTTTCACTTTGTCATTTTAAAATACCATGAATTCATCATTAACACAATCCTATCATGTTTCGAGTCATCTCTAGACAGTCTCTTCCGTTGCTGCTGCTTTTCTTCTCTTTGCCTTGTCACCTTCCTTTTTAGTAAAGACTGCTGTGGTGAAAATGGCAGTCTGCTGTTTTTGCTGTAAAAAATAATCCATATATATTTTTTTGGTTATGTACAAATCGAGTGAAACAATTTCAGCCAAATGCAAATTCCTTACCTCCCAGTATTGCAAATCATGATTGACTGTTTCAGGCTTTGTTTTACAAACCAAGTGTGCTGTTTCAGTAAAAGAGCAAGAAAAAATGTTAAAAATCTACTTCCTAAATTGGGAAGATATCCAATAATGCAAAGCTGTATATGTTTCATGGAAGAAATACACGAAAAAGATCTGTTTGTCCTCTCACCTTTGCAGAGAGTACAGGATTGTTTTGACACGACACAAATCAGAAATGTTGCAATCATGACACTAAATACCAAGGTTGCAAAAAACAGAAAGAAAAATCTATCGTTGCTCCCGGCATCTTGTGTGTCATCAACTGAAATGGAAAAAAATCAAGAATTTTTATTATGTCAAAAACAATGTCTTAAAAAATATGTTTATTAGGTTACCTTCAACATCCAGTTTTGTTCGATTTCCAAAAATTATTTTTCCACATGCAGCCACAGCACAGTAATAAAGTCCAGCATCAGAAGAGCTGACGTTCTTCAAAAAGCTGTAGACACAACTCTGCAGAGACTGAGCTTCTGTACCCCCATCACATTCACCATCACTGCTTCTTTGAACGTAAATATAACTTGGATGAGATTCACCTTCAGTCTTTCTGAACCAGAACACTCTCTGCTCCTCTGGACATGTGTTTTTCTTAAACTCAGAGAGAACTGAACACTGCAAAGCCACAACGTCTCCTGCAGAACCCGGATCAACAGAACTTTGAACGACTGCAGGAAGATCAGAGTCTGATCCTGGAAGATTAAAAACAAAGAAAATACACAGTAAAACATGAGAATTAAGACATAAATGTTCCAAGAAATGTTTTTATCAAACAACTACATTTGACCTTCCTTAAAATAAGGCATATAAAACTATGAGATATTCATTTAAATCAATACTTACCTCTAATTTCTAGAAACACTGTCTTCAGAAATATTATGTTGGAGCTTTTGTATTTTAAACAGTAATAGAAAGCAGAGTCACTTGGCTTTGCTTTTGAAATTTGAAGAGTCAATTTTCTGTCACTTTGTTCGGTTGGCGAGGGAGAAATCTTCATCATGTCCTCACCAACACCGTATCCTTTTTCCAAGATTTCAGGCATTTTTTCAGGAACGACTTTGATCCAGAAAAAAGTTCCAAACGCCTTATCAGTGTTGTAACAAGACAGTGTCACATCTTCTCCCATGTTTACTGTCTTTGTTTCAAATCTCTCATCTGTACAACCTACAATAATTGTAACACAACAAAACAATTCTGACAGTAAATTCAATACAATATATTCAACATGTTGTCATTTTTTACAAAAAGTAAACAACTGTTGTTATTTTCCTTGTTTTTGAAACACAATGACAATCAGACCTGTTCTACATACTTACATCCAAGTTGAAGTGTCAGCAGTGTGTAAAGTACGACACGCATTTTCTGAACGTTTAATTCTCTGGTCTGCAGATGTCTTATGTTGCATTAGAGGAGGATTTTCTTTTTTGTAGTTATAAAAAATGGGAGGGAACAATTTTAGATTGATCTGATTGGCTGTTTATCACGCTGCCATCTTAGTAACAACCCCAGTGGAAATACAACAAGCAAAACTTTCCATGACTTACATAAAACAACATCAATAGAATATTATTGTCACCTCGTTGTGGTACCTTTAGCTGTTAACAAGAGCTGTAACCTACTACAAAAGAGTAGATTTTAATACAATTTTTTTATTGCAAAATACTATGAAAAACAATTATTATCGTACTAAAGACAGGGTGTATGTGTAAACATGTTAATTTTTATTGAAAAATAAAAATGTAAGGTTACATATGCCATTAAGACAATGCAGACATTTATTTTATCCAAGCAATTTACAAACACAACAAGCAAATAATCTAAGCCAGAAGGAAGATTTTAATATTTATCTCCCCAGTATTTTATGCACATCTTCATTGCAAGGGCTCCTCTCCCTCTTAAGGACTAACTTAGGGGTTGTTAGCTGCGTGATTTCTTCCCACTGAATGATTTTAGGGGTTTAATTTGCTGTGGTGGCCAATAGCTGGTTGTTAAACAGACTAAGCTGAACAAACATCTCTGCCCTTACGCCCTCCTTCTCAGTGAGGAATACCTCTTTAAAAAAAAAACATGTCTCTGTTTGGGGGAAAAAATAAGAAACCTTACGGTTGTCCACATGAAAGAGGAATCTTCAACCCCAGATGGACAGGTGATGTGCTAGAACTATTAGAGGAAAATGATCTTAATTCTACAACTACATGGTTGAATAACAAGTATTTGTCTAATAAACAAACACATCTCTAGATAATCAGCTACAACTTAAATTAATAGCTAAATATTTAAATAAACAATGCCATATTTGAATAGTGTAGCAGTTGAAAGCTTCCTGCAAATCATAATCCAGTGGGAGCAGAGACTAGTGCATAGTGACAGAGTAGTATGGTGATTTAGGTTGAGGCTATCTGGCGGTTGTCGGAGGACAGTAGAAGCAAGGCTCCGTTGTCCATTGTTTTGTAGACACCAATGTTGCTGCTAACCACTCCAATGCATCTCCAGAGAGCAGGGAGCATAAGAAGGAGACTTTAGCTTCGTCAGTGGGATACAGATGGGCCTGTTGGTGGAGGAATAACTGGCACTGCATCTGGTAGCCGTTGCAATGTTTTGGGTTTCCCAGGGAATTTAACCGGTAGCAAGAGTGGTGGAATGATCACAGGACTGGATGACGTGGTGGAATCACCAAACCCTGCTGATGTAGCTGGAAGTGAAGCGGACCGAGATGACATGGCAGGTGCTGGATTAGCCACAGGGTTAATTAGAAGCTGTTCCATAATGGTATCTGTAGTCAAACAATGAAGTTGACGGTCATACTCCAGCTGCATCGCAGTGAATCCTGCAATATTCGAAGGAATGAGCATGCCTGTTGCTGGATCCAAGTCTGACAAAGTCTTCTGTGATGAAGAGGCAGAGACGTTTGGATCCATGTGCAACTGGTTTAATAGAGAGATCAGACAGACATGGGCAAAGCAGAACAAAGTAAAAAAAACAGGCAGGAGTCAAAGTACACGAAGAGAGGCAGGATGGAGTCAAGACAGGCAAGGGTGAGGATACACAGAGAATTATCATTAGAAATTCTCAGAATGAATGTCACAGCAAAACAAGACTGCAACAGAGTGTAGTGAGGGGGATTTACAGCATTAAAATATCTGTAATGCTATTGTGGGTTATTTTCAGAACATAACCCCTACGATGAATGAGGGAACATTGTAATGTAAAAGTTATGTGATGTCATTTATTCCACCACCACTCCTAGGGATGCTGTACAAAAGCTCCTTAATCTGTCACGGGTTACATTATATATTCTTGACCTAAGAAAGGTTGTTTGCCCTCTCAGAATTATTATTATAAAAAATAATTTTGTGTGAATGGGTCTATTTTAGTTATCATCATGTGGCTGTTTTGCCCATGTTTTTGTATTAACGGTGCTTTGTTTGGTCATTTAGGTTTTGGGTTTTTTCCCTTTGTGTATGTAGTCGAAAGCATCACAGCTGCTTCCTTATTGTAAGAACTTTTGGCATCAGCATGTTATCATGAGTTCCATTCACTGTGGGGAAGGAGGCAGAAAAGACTTGGCTGGGGATGTCTGGCTGAGCCCTCTGTCAGGGAGGTCTCAGGAGGGAAAGCAGTTTTCTTTAGGCACAGTTGTTAGTGCAGGTGGGGAACTGTTGACTTGGACTGTGGACATTGTCAGGCAGTGGAAGGAATACTTTGAGGATCTCCTCAATCCCACTGGCATGCCTCCTCTTGAAGAAGCAGAGGTTGAGGACTTTACCGATGTGCTGTTCATCACCCAAGCAGAAGTCACCAAGGTAGTCAATGAGGTCCTTGATGGCAAGGCTCTAGGAGTGGATGAAGTTCACCCCGAGTACTTCAAGTCTCTGGATGGTGTGGAAGTTTTTTGGCTGACACGTCTCTGCAGCATTGCGTGGCAGCCTGCAACTGCACCTGTCCTGATCCTGGAACAGTGGATGAGCTCCACACCTTCTCTAAGGTGCTGGAGGGTTTGTGGGAGTTTGCTTATCCAGTCCATATGTGTTTTGTGGATTTGGAGAAGGCATTCGACCGCATCCCCCGTGGTGTCCTGTAGAGGGTGCACTGGGAGTATGAGGTCAGAGGGGCCTTACTGAGGGCTATCCGGTCTCTGTATGACTGGAGCAGAAACTTGGTTTGCATAGCCGGCAGTAAGTCAGATCTGTTCCCTGTGTGTATTAGGCTACGGCAGGGCTTCCATTTATCACTGGTTCTATTAATAGTATTTATGGACAGAATTTCTAGGCGCAGCCAGGGGCTGGAGGGGGTCTGGTTTGGGAACCGCAGGATTTCCTCTCTGCTCTTTGCAGATAATATTGTCCTGTTGGCTTCATCGAGCCGGGACCTCCAGCATGCATTGGAGCAGTTTGCAGCCCAGTGTCAAGCAACTGGGATGAGGGTCAGCACCACGGAGTCTATGGCCATGGTTCTTGACCAGAGAAAGGTGGTTTGCCCTCTCTGGATTGGTGGAGTATTTCTGCACCAGGTGGAAGAGTTTATGTATCTTAGGGTTTTGTTCATGCGTGAGGGAAGATCAGAGGGTAAGACTGAGAGGCGGATTGATGCAGTGTCCACTGTTAAGTGGTTTCTGTACCTGTCCGTTGTGGTAAAGACAGAGCAGAGCAAGAAAACAAAGCTCTGACTTTATTGCTCAATCTTTGTTCTGATACTCATCTATAGACATTAGCTCTTGGTCATCACTGAAAGAACAAGGTCCCGGATATAAGCAGCTGAAATGAGCTTCCTTCCTAGGGTGGCTGGGCACACCCTTAGAGATAGGGTTAGAAGCTTGGTCTCCCCACACCCCGTAGTTTGAGCTAACCTTCCAGTCCCCATTGTTGAATAGAAAAACCAATACCCACGTCTCTAAGTCCCAAGGCACTGTCTGTAGGTATGCTGAATTTAAAATGTTCTTAGTTTTCATAATATTTAATAATAATATTTTTAATTTTTTCTATGTTTAGAGTTGTATTCTTTGTCTGTACAGATGTGTGTCTTATTTTATTATTATTATTAGGATAGCAGAATATTATTTTTACAACTTTACTTGTAAACTCTTTTTTTGGTTAACAAAACGCAAGATTTGTATGAATTAAGAAAAACATTTTTTATGTTTCAGTTTTTTTAATACCGACAAGATACAAGTAAAAACATTTTGTAAATGACACAACCTGTAAGCAACCAAAGCATAAAGAATACATGAAGGTTTCTGTTTTTGACACTCATCGAAAACATTTCTTCATACATCATTATACATCATTTGTTTAACATTAGGTTTCCTTGTTCTTTGAACTTTTGCATTTAAAAAAATTATAATTAAACATTAGTTAAAACACAATTGTAGACAAAAGTCAAATGCAGCGCTTGTACAAATAGGAATTAGGATTTTTGCACTCAGTTATTTTAAAATATCATACAATCATCCTATACATAATTTGTACATGTTTAAGTGTAATGCATAGTTAATTTTCCTCGTATACTCTAACATCATTGTAGACAGTGTCTTCCTTTGCTGCTGCTTGTCTTCCCCTTGTCTTCTTGGCAAAGACTGTTGTGGCATAAACCACATTGTCTTGATTTCTCTGAGAATACAAATTCAAAATTAAGAGCATTTTTTTGAAAATGCAAAAATTAGAAAAAACATTTTCAACCAAATGTAATTTTCTTACCTTCTGGTTTTGCTGTTCATCACTGACCATTCCAGGCTTTGCTTTACAGACTGTTTTAGTAAAGGTGCATTTAAAATGTTAAAAATCTACTTCTTAAGCCATAAGCTTTTACAAAAATGTAAAGCTTTTAGTGATTTTTACTGAAAGAAATAATGTACAAATGTGTATATCCTCTCACCTTTGCAGACAGCACAGGATTTCTTTGACACGACACAAATCAAAGCCGTTACAATCATGAGATTGAAAATTAAGGTTCCAAAAAACAGAAAGAAAAATATATTGTTGGTCCTTGAATCCTGTGTTCCATCAACTGGAAAAAAAAAATATATATACATACATATATATATATATATATATATATATTATTGTTTAAAAGATATGTATTAAAAAAATGACATTATCTTAAAAAGTAGGTTACCTTGAATATCTAGCTCTGTTCCATTTCCAAAAATTATTTTTCCACATGCAGCCACAGCACAGTAGTAAAGTGCAGCATCAGAAGAGCTGACGTTCTTCAAAAATCTGTAGACACAACTCTGCAGAGACTGAGCTTCTGTACCCCCATCACATTCACCATCACTGCTTCTTTGAACGTAAATATAACTGGGATGAGATTCACCTTCAGTCTTTCTGAACCAGAACACTCTCTGCTCCTCTGGACAAGTGTTTTTCTTAAACTCAGAGAGAACTGAACACTGCAAAGCCACAACGTCTCCTGCAGAAACCGGATCAACAGAACTTTGAACAACTGCAGGAAGATCAGAGTCTGATCCTGGAAGATTAAAAACAAAGAAAATACACAGTAAAACATGAGAATTAAGACATAAATGTTCCAAGAAATGTTTTTATCAAACAACTACATTTGACCTTCCTTAAAATAAGGCATATAAAACTATAAGATATTCATTTAAATCAATACTTACCTCTTATTTCAAGAAACACTGTCTTCAGAAATATTATGTTGGAGCTTTAGTATTTTAAACAGTAATAGAAAACATAACCTTTTCTGAAAAAAAGTTTTGACTAACTATGAATAAGCCAATAAAATGAATTAATTTACCTCTAATTTGAAGAAACACTCCTTTAATGAAGGTGATGTTAAAGCTTTTTAATGTTAAACAGTAATAAAAAGCAGAGTCAGTCGGCTTTGCTTTTGCAATTTGGAGAACACATCTTCCGTCTTCTTCTTTAGTTGTAAAGTGAGCAATCTTGTTGAATTCATCACTGTTGCCAAATCTTTTACCCACAATTTCAGGTATTTTTCCAGGCACAACTTTTATCCAGAAAAAGAATCCAAATCCCTGCCTTGTGTTTTCACAGGACAGGGTCACATCTTCTCCCGTGTTTCCTCTCTTTGTTTCAAATCCCTCATCTAAACAACCTAAAATAATTGCAACACAACACAGTAAATATTACATTATGTACAGTGTAGGATTTTGTTATACAGTGCAAAAAGACAGTAACATTTACTATCAATAACTTTATTTTTGAACAACAAATTGAAATGTTCTACTTACATCCAAGTTGAAGTATCAGCAGTGTGTAAAGTACAACACGCATTTTCTGAACTTTGTATTCTCTGGTCTGCAGATGGCTTATGTTGCATTAGAGGAGGATTGTCTTTTTTGTAGCTATAAAAAATGGGAGGGAACAATTTTAGATTGAACTGATTGGCTGTTTATCACGCTGCCATCTTAGTAACAACCCCAGTGGAAATATAACAAGCAAAACTTTCCATTCCAAAGATGATCTAAATAAAATGCTTTTGTTGCAATATGCAATGAAAAGCAGTGACTAGTGTATTGAAGACAGTGTGTGTGTGTAAGTAAATGTTAATTTTTGGTGAAAAATAACAATGCAAAGATAAATATTCCATCAAGAAACTGCAGATATTTATTTTATCCAAAACTATGTTTAAAAGACAACCATAAGAAGCAAAAAACGAAGCCAGATGGAACCCTTTAATATACATCTCCCCAATCTATTAGCAGAAGTAACAGGCCACTCGAGAATCGCTTTCACCTCGGCATCGTCCATCTGTCCCAGGAGATCATATCTTTAAGAACATCATTTAGAAGACACTGAAGAACTGCAGGAGTTTTTGTGAGACCTAAAGGCAGGACCAGATACTCAAAATGACCACTAGAGGTGTTAAAAGCAGGTTTGAGTTTGGTGGTTCTTTATTGAAACACGTCTCAGCAGCTTGGAGACCGGTGAGCCTTTGCTACTATTAATAAAATAAAAATGTGTCCACTAATATGTTACATAAATGTAATTTATTTAGATGACTTTTAATCATTTTTATCCTCAAAATCGCTGTCATTTCCTTTACAATTACAGCTCTCCGGAAGCCTGTCTCCTGCAGCTCTCTTAGCCCTCTAGCTGAGCCCCCTCCTCCCGCCCTGGTTGTGGATGGTGGTTCTGCCTTTTCTGTTCATCACCTTCTGGCATGCAATTTCTGGTGGACTGGGCGGGTTGTGGTCCTAGGGTGGTGTAAGCTTTAATTCTGTGAGACAAACCTTATTCCACCAAACCAAAAAACAGCCTAAGCCTAAGGTAACATGATTCACAGCAATAAAACAAGTTAATTGTTGCCAAAATTAAGAACTACAATAGGCCAGAACCCTAGATCTATAGAAAAGGTTTGGATGCTTAAGCTAGGGGTACAGTAACTTCACCCTTGATGTGGGCAAAGGATTTTAACTGCAAAACAGACCTGTGGTTAAAGACTTTCTAACTGGAAGATGATCTGAGCTACAGACTCCACAAGTGGGTTCAGATAGATATGGTAAAACGGAACTACGTCCAGCAAATTCTGGTGGAGTTGTGCCCCTAATGAAAGCTCAGATCTTTAGGGAGCTGTATATCACCCAAAGAAAATTCTGAACAGCAGTAGGCTCGACAAATTTATGAAGATAATACAGTGTATGCTACCACAGACAGCGGTGAGGTAAAGTTCTCTTCTTGCACAATTATATTTATTTATCTGTAATATCTTTTTTAAAAAAAAGTTAGTTTTGTGTCAGTTGCAGCAGTTTGGTGGAACAACGTTAGATGGCACCATTGTCTTCATAGTTGAGTACTGCTGGCACTGGTCTCTAACCTCAGACGTCAATAAGCTTTTGATTGGTTTCATTCAACAGTTTATGACCAGGACATTTCCTTGGGGCTTAAAATATTTCCATTCCACCACTTGACTTTGTTAATTTTTTACCCTTTTAAACTTTTTTCAAATTTTAATGTAGTTCTTATTTAGGGGAACCTGGATTATGAAGTATTGTCCTCTAGAGGTGCCATTTCTCACTTGAGATGGAGACATTTTTGATTTATTTTTTATTTAAACCTTCCCTTTAATGAAATACTTGGGGTTGTGAATGTATCTGTTCAACAGTACTTTGTTAAAGTACTTTCAGCGTTTTTGACATGCTTCCTGTACCAATCAACCAGTGTCACATCCACTGAAAATTATACCAGTGTTGTACTGAGAAGTTTGAAAGTGACTACATTTCTAAGTTAAAGTGGCCTGCAAAAGCATCAACAGGCCAAAACTCAGGTTAAGGTGAAACCAAATGTTGTCTGCTGGTTTTGATAACAGTCAGAGCTTCCTGCACAGGTAAGGCACCATCCTCAACATTTTTAGACATTTAACCCTAACTTTTACACATTTGTAATTACATGTTTTTTTCTTGACCCTCTCCAGAGAGACAACAGTGGATCATATCAAAATTACAGAAATATGTCTGTGCTCTGTAGGTGCTGCAGTCCTTTTTTTAAAAGGTATTACAGGAAGATTTAAGGAAAACATTTCTCACATTTCCTTTAAAACTCCAAATAACCTAACCGTGAGCGCACATATTTTATATTCAAGATTTTTGGATTTCATACCTCTGATGCTTTGTACACACACTGGGACAAGGTCTGAAAAGGAGCCATTCTCTTTAGAACAGCTCAAGGAGCAACAGAATGCTGATCAGGTGCTGGCTGAGGTGAGAGGCTGGCCGGAGACCCAGAGGCGTCCAGACTGGTCAGCTGTGTCTTTCCGAAGACCGGAGCTGAAGATTTTGCACTCCCAGTGGGGCAATCTGGAGCTTCACAACAGTGTTCTCTATAGGACGTGGCGGGCACCAGGTGCAGGTGCTGACTATGTTCAACTCCTGGTGCTCCGCAACCTTCGCCAAGAGTTCCTCCATTGGATTGGTTCAGCTGGGGCAGGGCGCTTTGGAAACAACAAAACAGTGCGGTGGCTCAGACAAAGGTTCTACTGGCCAGGTTGTCGACAAGATGCAGAACTGTACGTCCACTGCTGCGACACCTGCACCGCTCAGAAGGGACCCAACCAACGTTCACGAGGGCCGTTGCAGCAGTATTTAGTGGGGTGTGGACATTTTAGGCCCTTTTCCCACCACTGACACTGGAAACCGCTACGTCCTTGTGGCCATGGACTACTTCAATAAATGGCCAGAGGCGTATGCAGTCCCAGATCAGAGTGCCACCACTACAGCACAGAGGTTGGTGGATGAGATGTTCACCCGATTTGGAGTTCCTGAGGAGCTACATAGCGATCAAGGACGGAACTTTGAGAGTCGGCTGTTCAGTGAAGTGTGCCAGCGCTTGGGGATTAAAAAGACCAGGACCACGCCTCTTCATCCTCAAAATGATGGGTTGGTGGAGCGTTTTAACCGTACTTTGGCCGCTCAACTTGCAATCCTTACCAGCCGTCACCAGAGGGACTGGAACCAGCGTGTTATGGGCATACCGCACTGCTGTCCAGGAGTCTAGCCAGTGCACCCCGGCAGCCCTAATGTTTGGAAGGGAGCTATGAACACTGGTAGATCTGGTGTTTGGAGCTCCACCTGAGCCTGAGATTGTGGGTGGCCCAGAACTGGATTATTTGCGGCGGCTGAGAGGGCGGCTTGATGAGGTATATCAAGTGGCACGAGAGACTCTACAGGAAGCCAGAGCCCGTCAGAAGTGGGCGTATGATTCCAGGACACATGGACCACCGCTCACACTTGGGGATCAAGTCTGGTTGTAATGTCCAATGAGGAAGCGGGGGCTTTCCCCCAAATTGACACATCACTGGCAAGGAACCAGATCTCTGATGTGGTGTTCTGGGTCCGCCTGCCAGGTTGTGGACTTCAGGTGGTTCTCTACAAAGACCGCTTGGCACCATACCGACCCATGGCCCCTGTGCAACAGACTGACGAAGTCAGTGATGGCTCCATACCCTTCAACACTGATACAGAGAGCAATGAAAGTGGACTTGGAACCGAGCCTGGCCCTGGAAACATGCCACGGGGAAGGCCAGTGCGTGTTCGACAAAGACCTGCCTACTTGCAAGACTTTGTATTAGAGGACGTTTAAGGGTTGTGAGGACACCTCTAAGAGGGGGGCTGTGTAGTGATCCTGCACACAGCACCGGTGCATTGTGGGTGTTAGATTTGGTTCTGTTGAACCATGAGTGAGTTGGTCATTGCTATGCAAGACTTTGCAATGTTCAATCTGTTGGGTGTGTCGAATGTTAAGCTGGCATATTAAAAAGTTCTGTCAAGTGCATCGGACTCTGCCAATTTATCATGCCTACTGAACTCTCCAGCTACCCGGGGTCCTGTGTTGTATGAGACACGGGTCAGCTCATTCTTTTGCCAGAAGAGTTTAGGCGATAGACGCTAGCACATCGCTAGTTAGCATAGCTGAGTTCTGCTCCATCTAGGCCTACGTGGTACGACGGCCACTACAATATTTTATATATGTTGATAAATAAATACAATTCCTATTATTACTCTGCTGTTGAAATGAGTCACAAGTCACAAGTCCTGCTATTGAAACATGAAGTTGTGTTTAAAATGTTTAAAATTGTTCATTTTTTTATTTAATTATTTCTACAATTGTTTCAGGGCTAAGTGGTGGTGCAGTGGTTAGCGCTCTTGCCTCACAGCAAAAAGGCCCCTGGTGGGGATTTCAGGGGACCTGAAACAGCAATGGTGAACCTTTCTATGTGGAGTTTGCATGTTCTCCTTGTGCATGTGTGGGTTTTTCCCCAGAGACTCCAGCTTCCTCCCATTAACCAAAAACATGCTTCATAGGTTAATTGGTCACTCTAAATTGTCCCTAAGTGTGTATGGGTCTCCCCAACCTTCACCCACGAGTGGCTGGGTTAGGCTCTGGCAGCCCCGTAACCCTGAAAGGGACAAAACAGGTTTAGGAAATGAATTTCTAAGTTTTTGATGCGATTGCATTATTTAAATAATGAATAATAATTACAAAATATATTAATAAATATATGATAAACAATAATAAAAAAATGTCAGAGACGTAGTTTTTAAGTTTCTTGTCAGCATACACCAGCAGTGGAATTAAGTGTGATTCACTGGGCGCCACCAAAGATTTTGCCTAGGGCACCAAATTGATAAAGGTCGGTCATGCTTTCCTACTATCTTTGAAGGCCTGAAGCGCTTTACAGTCACAGGCCCATTCACACACATTCTGATGGCGGTTCTGCTGCTTTACATTATTCCCACTGACTTACTGAATGAGTCATTTATTGATGCACAATGTTTTACTTTTTTAAAAAAAGTTAAGTGCAGGTCTGAAAATCAACACAGCCTTCACAGGGAAAGGACAAGATACTGTCAAGACTGAACAGCTTTTACAGTCTTTTGTGAGATATTTGCTCAGCTAGGTTTATACAAACTCATAATAAACTTTAAATGAGAGAATTCTATTTAGAAGTAAAGTTGTAATAATTACAGTCATTTATAAAGGCAAAACAAGACTAAATCTTTAATTACAATTCCCCAACAACAATTCAGCTAAAGTTTAAAATTTACTACATAGAAATGTGAGCTCTCTTCAGGTTACATGACCCTGTTGATTTTATGTCTCTAACTCAAATATTTGACTTTTGAGGGGAAAAAAGTTTTACGGTTGACTGGAGTTTTTACGCAGGTACATTTAATCCATGCAGCGAGCAAGTCCACACAGGTAAAAAACTTGGTGAAATGTCATTTGTGCACACAATCAGATTGTGATTTTATGCAGACCAAGCAACTGTGACAAAATGAATAATGTTCACTGTCAACACAGTTCCAACATGACTTTTGCTCACAAGGTGTGCCTCCCATTTGACTTTCACAAATTGGTGAATATTAACCCAGCTCATAAAGCTCAACAGTTCAGCTTTGTCTTTGGGAAACTATGCTTCCAGTCACCACGCCTTGTTTGCAAGCATCTACATTAAACTGTGAGCCAGTTTCTTTCTCTATTCCTTTGTGTGCTCTATGGATAGCACAATAGAATAAGAACCCTCTTTCTAATGCACAGCATGTCAAAGCTCTGCCTCATGGTGACTCTATGGATTATTTTGCACTTACAACTTTTCAGTGTTTCTGCTTTTAACCTGGACACACACAATGTCATTCAGAAAAAAGGAGATCCGGGGACTCTTTTTGGATTTTCTGTTGCCTTCCACGAGCAGCTGAATCCTAGCAGAAAGAAACTGTAAGTGGACGTCATTTCACTTAGATTTTCTAAAATATTATGTTTCACTTCACTGCCTGTTGTTTGGCATCAGATTGCTTGTGGGAGCCCCACGTGCAAAACACCAGGATCACGTGAACGTTACAGGAGTTGTTTTCATGTGTGACTTGAGCACAGCATCTGAGCACTGTCAGCCCATCCAGTTTGAACACAAAGGTTTGTTTTCTTATCTTATCCCAGGTTGTAATGGCCATTTCTATTTAGCACAAAAGTGAGGAAATTTGCTTTTGGCTGATCAACCGTAAACACTTGTGAGCATGGACTATGTTATTGTGGTCAAATGTTCACAATAAAACATTGCAATCGACAAATGCGCTCATATTTTTGAATCTAAACAGACTGTAGAGATGAAAATTAACCTGCAGATACAACACACAAAAAACAAACAGACACACAAAGGCAAACACACAACAGGGGGGTTTGGATGTAAAAAAACAATCAGCAAGACAGAGGTAGAGAGCCGTTGCAACAAGTCAAACATGGCGTAATATTTTAGGGTATTAACAAGAGGAGGTTCCAGCAAAGCCATTTGTGTGTTTTCCAAAAAGACATTTTGTAGTTCTACATAACATCTGATTTTTTTAAGCAGTAGTTTTAATTTTTCTGAATGAATTACACTAAGCATTGCATTGCAATTGTGCTGTTTCATCTTCTTCCAGAGTTTCTCAGTAGTAAAGGAACAAATAACCAATGGATGGGAATTAAAGTCACAAGCCAAGGTGTTGGTAAAAATATAATGGTAAGGAAGACCCTCAACCTCGTTGAGGAAATGTCAGCAAAAGTTAGTGCACAGTGTACACACAGTATGTCTTCCACTTGTAGGCATGTGCTCATCGATATGAGCACCAAAGCCCTTACAGCCCTAACCTGTTGACGGGTCAGTGTTACCTCCTAGGAGACCACCTGCAGGTCGGGACTGAGGAAAGAACATGGCGGAGGGTGGTTTGTGATAATGAACACTTGGCCAATCGACGGAACAACCATGAGTGGTTCGCATACTGCCAACAGGGACATGGAGCATCATTTGCCAAGGATAACTCTTCTGTGCTTTTTGGAGCACCAGGAGCTTATCAGTGGAAAGGTACCAATACAAAAATATACCATGCAAATACTGAAGCATTCAAATTCATGCCAGTAAATTAGGACTAAATCAAAATGTGTGGGATGATCAAAATATTTTCTTACATTACTGGATGATTTTAAGTAAATCCTCCTGGAGAACACAGGAATTATTTATTCAGAAGTAAATGTTTACTGTACCTTCCATGACTTAAATATGTAATTCTATTTTGATTGTCCTTTTTTGTCACTAATTTCTCACAGGCATTGTGCGAATGGAACCCTTAAATAACTTGGACTATACCAATGAAAATTATCGAGAAACTGGGTTTGTAGGTCGCTTTGATCAAGAACTCATTCCTCTCCAGGCAAACAGCTATCTGGGTTGGTTTGGATTAAATTCAGTCTTAGATGCAATTTTTGCTTACACTTTATTTCACGAGTTCAAAAACCAATCCCTAAAACTGTTTCACTGTTTCAGGATTCTCTGTGGACTCTGGAATGTCTCTAATCAGGAAAGGAGAGCTGACCATTGTGTCAGGCGCCCCCCGAGGAGGCTTCAGCGGCCAGGTGGCTTTCCTGAAAGCAGACCCCATGGCTGAGACAAGCTTATTGGTGGAACAAGTTCTCTCTGGACCAGGCCTGGCCTCTTCCTTTGGCTATGATTTAACAGTCGTCGATCTCAACGCCGATGGGTTAGAATACTCTAAATCCATTAGATCCAGTTTAAAGAAATGTATATTCGATTTGGTTGATGCATAGGCTCTCGAGTAATATTTGCATTGGCCTTGTTAATTACAGCTTAAAAGGGCTGAATAGTTGTTTAAAAAAACAATAATGAGCATACTGTTTAGCTGAAGCTGCACAGAACAACAAAGCAATAAATTAAATATCAAAGAAATGCAATAAATGAAGTAAGAGGTAATGCCCAACGTGTCCATGATCAAACATTAGTGGATGATGCAGAGGTCTAAACCGTCCACAAAGTTAATTAATTTCTGATAATGGACTTCTGGTCGGGCATTATCCCACATATACTATGGTCCTTTATGAAAAAAATAAATAAATCAATTATTAGCACTTTTTTTTGGCATGAATCATTTTTGATAAGCGGTGCAACGCGTTGTCATGGAATGTCTACAGAGCCTGCAATGACCTCGCTCCACAGCAGCGAAGAAAAGGGGTGTAAAACATCATGATAGATGAAAAAAAAGTGTAATTCCAGAGGGAAAGTTCACCTGTTGGCACTTGTTTTTGCCCAGACGATGAAACAAAGCAAAGTCCAAAGTTGAAATTGTTCAATTCTTTCAGTTTCATCACCTCATGTTTCACCTCCTCCTTCTTAAAGTCTCATCTCTTTTTCTGTTCTGCTGCAAATCAGTTTTCAAAATGATCACATTCACCAAACAGGTTCAAAGAAACTATAAAATCACTCATGTGTTTTCTACTGCCTTCCTGTTGGGATAAACTGTGCAACAATGTTTGTCAAACTATGTTCGGAGTTTCTGTTGCTCACTGCAATCATATAGAATATTTGGGAACTGTGACGGGATCTTCTTTTTTAGTGTCCACTATCACTATGCGTTATCACTTTTAACCCACACCCTCAGACAATCAGAGTTGAGTATCCACCCAAACCATGACATAAAAGTAGATGATCTTTGAAACAGCGGAGAACGCCAAAATGCACACAAAAGAACATAAATCAAGTTCGTCAAACAGTGAATGTAGCATGCAGTGTAGCTCATGAGTCCACTGTTCCTGCTGTTTAACAACTCTGTATCACATTCATGTGAGCAGTAACTCTCTAAAAACAAACTAGCTGCCCTTTCTCATGAATGCTTCATGCATGCATGAAAGCATTTAGACATCTTGAGAGAAAGAGTGGAAGTAAGGGATGCACAGTTCATTTGTGTGTTTCTGGTTTGTGCAGATGGGAAGACCTGGCTGTTGGAGCCCCTCAGTTCTACATGAAAAATGAAGATGTTGGTGGAGCCGTCTTCATCTATATTAACAGGAAGGGGAAACACTGGGATAATATTGTTCCAGTTCCACTGTATGGACAAAGGGAGTCCATGTTTGGTCTGGCAGTGGAAAACATAGGAGACATTAATCAAGATGGTTATGGAGGTTTGAGACTTCTGAATCAGCACAAAAAGACCCTTCCAGGAAGTATTTGGAAGTATTGGCTTTAGCTTTCCTTCCTGCGTACAGATATTGCTGTTGGAGCTCCATATGAAGGCTCTGGTCGAGTGTACATTTACTGTGGCTCTGCAGAGGGGGTCCACAAAGAAGCATCTCAGGTCAGTTCAATGTTATCTCTTTGAGCATTAGAAATCAACCAATGATTAAAGTGCAACTTTTGGGATTTTTTCTTTTTATTAGGTTATCTCACCTGAGTTAAAGACAGTGAATCTCTTTGGATATTCTCTGTCTTGTAACATGGACGTGGATGATAATCAGTACCCTGATCTGGCAGTTGGATCCCTCTCAGACTCTGTTTTTGTTTTCAGGTAATTTTCTAAAACATGTACAATTTAGGAGGTTAGTCAAAATCTAATTATTAAATGTACATCTCAAGCGGAAGAAGAACAAGTTACATTTGAGGAACTGCGTCATGTGGTCCTGCACCTTTTCAGCTTTGAATAGAAGCTGGGAGGACACTGCAAAGGCAAGAAAAGGAGAACCAGAATCTCATCAACCAAAACATAAGTACTGCAGGTCATGAATGTGGCTGTTTGAGGATGCGGGAAACTGATAGAATGTTTCAATATAACATGAAAAAGTATTTGTTTAATACATTTATTTACTAACTACACTGTGACCAACTAAAACGTGATGACAACTCAAACTCAACTTGGGGAAAACAGAAGTGACACGGGCCTGACAGACCTGGTCTTAAAACACTAAAGCTTTAGGGAAACGTGCAAGCAAGAAAACATAAACAATATAACCGTTCTGTAAACACTTTTTCAGGTTTAAGCAAATGTCATGTTTTAGAATAAAATCCAAAAATGTTTAGGTAAAAGGGCTTAAGACCTGTCTTGTGGTTGACGTGTTTCAGTTTCAGCAGACATGACATGATGACATGACATGATGTACTTCATACATTTTTTACACACTGGACAGTCTGATCTTATGTGAATATCTAGACTTCTTTACTAAAGTCAGTTCTTTTTGTCACTCATGACCACACTAGTTAGTTTGTCTTTCTTGGTCTTTCTCAGGGCGCGTCCGGTGGTCAGTGTCAGAACGGACATGAAAATTACGCCAAATCATGTAAACATCATAAAGCAACTGTGTGATGAACAGACATGGTGAGATTTACAAACCAAAACAAACAAATTATAGGAGGAGACGCTTGTTTTTAAGTACTGAGTTTGAACGTGTCTCTGCACAAAGTGCTTTCGCAGGTCAGGCTTGCTTTGCTTATACAGCACAACCAGCATCCTATAACCCAAAACTGAGTGAGTTTTCTTTTTATTCTTTCTCTCTATGTCTACTCCAGCTTTTCCTGAGGCTAGTTTTTAGTTTTAATTCACAACATGCATGTTTTTCAAAGTTTGTTTGGATGCTTGACAGATTTTCTGGTAGATCCTTGTAGAAAATGTGTTGAAAAAGTAGGGCGGAGCTGCCCAAAGTTTTCAGCCTCATCACTACATGGAAGCATTGACTGTAAATCTGTATGTCTTATTTACGATGCATGGAAGATGCAGATGATGTTGAGAGATTACCTTTATTTGTTTTAAAGAAATCTACAAAAGCAACAGTAATAAAATCTTTATGTCTGGAAATCAATCAGAGATTCTCCCAGTACGATGAGCTTCACCATCTACTGCAGGACTGAATGACGCTTTCAGCGGTACTTCTATCTTGCTGTGGCCCAGTTTGAAGATTTCCTGTCCTGCATTAATCCAAGAAAGGAGACAAAAAAGAATAAGATTGGAGGAACTTTTTATTAGAGCTCCACCCGAGGATTTCATCATAAATGCAACATGGTCCAAAGCTAAGTCCTTTGTTTATTCAAGAAGAATACCGAAGATCTTCTCAGCATCCAAAAGGCAGTCAACCCAGTCAAGAAAGAAGAAGTCCCAGATGTTCTGGTACCTCAGACCATAGATAACCGAAACATTTTTTTTCCTAATCTAATCAAAAAATTTGCAGAATATCCCTCCTCATGGGACTTGCTGTTTTTTAAAAACTGTATGCCTGTCATAAGTTTTAGAGTCATGAGTTTTCTGGTAGATGTTTGCAGTCACTATGATGCAGTGGTTAGAACTCAAGGCCCCAGTTCAAATCCCGGCTGGGTTCTTTCTGTGTGGAGTTTGCATGTTCTCTGAGCGCATTTCTGGGTTTTCTCCGGGGGCTCCAGCTTCCTCCCACCGTCCCAAGACATGCTTCATAGGTTAATTGGCGACTCCAAATTGTCCCTAGGTGAGAATGGAAGTGTGATTGTGGCCTTGTGACAGGCTGGCGGCCTGTCCAGAGTGTATCTTGCCTTTGCCCAACAGCCGGGTTAGACTCCGGCAGCCCTGTGACCCCGTAAAGGATAAAATGGGTTTGGAAAAATTGGATGGATGGATGGATGGATTGATGGATGGATGGATGGATGGATGGATGGATGGATGGATGGATGTTTGCAGTCACGAGTCCTTAAGTTCATCTTCAGGTCTTTACATCCTATGATATTTTGATGAATATGTGGAAGGGTATTTGGCCCAACAGTTTCCTCACAGAGTGAGAATCATCTGATTTGGGGGCTAGTGGAAAACTAGTGCCTATCGGTCAACGTGAGCTGATGTCAGTTAAAAGTTGAAGTAGGCAAAGAATTGTTCTCATAGATGGCTTAGTACAGATTATCTGGTGTAAGCAGGCCCTTGGTCATGTTTGATGTCTAACACATATATTCTTCACAGCACTGAACTACATTTTTGAAGCTGATTCAGAAATAAAGACATCAAGATCAAGAGTGGAGCTTCTGTTTTCCTCTCAAGGGAAACTGGTGCTTCCTGAACAAGGAAAACAAATGTGTACTGACATCAGGCTTCGACTTGTGGTACAGTTTTAATTCATCTCAGAATAAAATAAGATGGGAAGGGGGGAAAAAAATTCAAGTTTGAGTGTTAATATTTCAACCCTAACCCTAACCCTAACCCTAACCCAAAAAAAATCCTGTTAGTTAGCTGATGAATGACTTGCATGTTTTCTGCTGATTCATTTTAGTAGTTCTGCCATATGTGTTAGTTTGCAGAACACTGAACCAAGTTTTTCCTGTTGTAGCGGGACATTAAAGACAAGCTGAGAAGCATCCCGGTCTCTGTCACCGTGTCACTATGGAGCTCTGAGGAGATGACCAGAGCGAACGCTGATAAGCCCAGAATCACTCCTGTCCTCGACCTTTACCAGCAGAAGACCACTGTATCAGAGGTGAGACAATCTGAATCATGCAGAACTGGAGATTAGGGTTTAAATAGTTTGGATTGCATCTGTATTTACGTGCTGCCATAATACTTCTGTAGGAATCCTACATTCCCAGTTCTGGAAAAGCTGTACTGCTGTGTAAAAGAAAATTTAAATAAAAACGCAGTTTCTTTAAAGGTTTAGAACTTATTGTAACCGCTACACGTTAGCCACCTAAGTGTGTTCGCAAAAACGTCTAAACTTACTTTGCAACCTCTAAAAAAGAAAATCCCTTTGACATCAGTAAGAACAACCAGAATTAATCCACACAAAAGGCGCTTTTGTTTATTTTTTGTTTGTTTAAATTAAGGTTTTTTAGTGCACCTTATAGTGTGGTACAATAATAAATGTGCTAAAATACATGATGAAAATTACCCAAGTTGATAAAAAAAACACTATCAGAACTGGAGCAGAATTATCAGGAGAACATGCAAACTTTAAGCAGAAAGGTCCCCTATTGGTGACACTGCTTCTGGTCCCCTAGTCGGACTTGAGAAACAAGCTGTTCGGCAAAGGCGCTAACCACTACGCCACTGGGTTCTAAAAGTAAAAAATAATAACAAGGATGGATTTTCTAGAGATAAAATGTGACTTCCTCACTACACCATGTTCCTTGGATCGACCCCATCCTGAATAATTGCTGCTAAATGTAAACTCGTGTGCTCAGAACTGTTAATAAGTCATATGTTCTCTTCTCTGTGGGGAAGAGGAAAGTTTAGCATCATCATAGTAGTTTTCAGCTACGACTCTCCTTTTTAAAGTAGTTTTGGCCCGTAAAAGATTACCCAACCTCTGGATGATTTTCACATACAGTAATTTAGCTTTCGGCTGCCCTTCCTTACAGTATTGCAGTGACTCTTCAAGACTCAAAGTTTAAAAAATTCCGGCACCTAATTACAGTCTTGTTCTCAGCACACAGATATTTCTTCAGATATTAATACTTTTGTGATATTCCGTACTGTAGCACATGGAGAATACATTTGCCATTATTTTTAAGATGCAAGACATTTTTCACAAAAGCATTAAAATTTGTAAAATTGTCACCATTAACTGCAAAATGATGAATGTTTGCACATCTGTACCTCTGATAGGTATTTCCTGTCTTTTATACATTTTGCCAGTCAAAAACAATGAATAATAATGAATGTATGTTTTAATTTGTAATGACGTATAATGTGTGTGTAATTATGTAATAATTATATGAAACGTTTTTTTAAAAATGTGAAAAATGTGTGTATAAAATGTTACAGTGTTCCTTTTCTAGTGAAACTACACACTAAATTCCAGCTTTTTCATGACCATTGTAAGTCCTTTGAAGTTTATAGTGCCAGATTAACATTTTCTGTCTTTTTTACAGATTAAAATCATAAATGACGGCTGTGGCAGTGACAATATCTGTCAGAGTAACTTACAAATTCAGTACAAATTCTGTTCCAAGAAGAATCAAAACGGACAAGTTATTTTCACATCATTAGTCCGGTAAAAGAGAATATTATTTTCCTTTTTCTGGCAAATAAATGCTCGGTTTCAGATTAAATGGTCCACATATCTATTCTACCTCTTCAGTCAAGATGGCATCCCAGTTATCACCCCTTCTGATGAAGACATAGCATTGGAGATCACTGTGACAAACAGAAATGGCGATGATGCACATCAGAGTCACGTCATCATGACCCTCCCAGATACTCTGAGATACTCGTCTGTTGTTCACAGAGACAAAGAGGTGAGGACAAGAGCAGCACATATACCTCCCTTCAGGAAAAGTATGCTACACGTCAAATAAAAGTAGTCTGTTAAAATGAATACCAAATTAGAAAAATGAAGAAAGTTTTCCGCGTGTTCAAATCAGAATGTCGCTGGTTTCCACACAGCTTAGCTGCTCAGCCAATGAAAATGGTTCACTGATAGACTGTCAGCTGGGAAACCCGTTCCATAGAGATGCTGAGGTAAGACATATCAGAAATAATTCCCAGAGTTTGTCCATAAGTTTCCACTGAATGATTATTTTCTGTTATCTTATTTTAACTCCCCACTTCAGATTACATATTATATCATACTGACAACTTCTGGCATCTCATTGAGCACAAGAGATGTGAACGCCACCCTGCAGCTTCAAACGTAGGTTGATCAGAGGAGAAAGGAAGGTTATCCTTGGCACTGATCTGTGAACTGGCCATAATGATGACTACAAATTCTCTGCTTTTTCAGGACAAGTGTGCAGAGTCTACAACCAGTTGAGGTTTTAGCCAAGGTGGTTTTTGAGTTGGACCTGAAAATATTTGGGTAGGTGCTGAATATGTGCACTTAAACTACCACTCTCTGGTTTTTGACTGCTTTAAAGTCAAATCAAATAAAAAAAAAATCAAAAAAAAAACCTGTGTTGTTTTCCAGGACAGTTTCTGCAGAGCAACAGTAGTTAATTAGAAATTCGCCTCTGAGTTGTGAGCGGTACCTTTGGTACAGAGCAACCCCGCCCCCTTTCCCTCCCAAATGCTGAGAGTTCAAACCAGGGAGCTTATAGCCCACCCAACATACTTTCCACCTAACAAACACACTGAATTTTATCTGCTCCTGATTCCCAATGGTTTGAATAAAGGCAGATTGTATTTTTTTAACTATACGTCGCTCTGGTGTTTACACTGCAGCAGCCAAAAAATGCACAATTTAAAAAAATCATTTATAAGTCACGCTGGAGAATGAGTTGCACTTTGGGGAGATATTTATTTAATAAAATATGGGACATTTTATCTTGAAAGTAAATCATAATAATGGAATCAACAACAATAATAGACTGAAGAAATGCATGCTCTACTACAATAACACATTGATGATTATCATTGTGTTTTCTAGGAGGAATCTAGTACATTAGTGCAACATAGGAACAATTATTAAGATAATCATAGCATTTAGAGCATGCTAATAATTCATTTCAAATCACTCAATCCAATGAATCTTCATCCTGGTTTGAGTTTTGACTTGTACAGTGAAAAATACGGTGCTCAGAAATGCAATTTATGAGCCTAATTTTCTAAACGTCTGTTCTCCATCATCATAAAAATCCACAGGAATCTGTTAAAAACTGTTATCCATCATGGTTAACCCTGACCACCCCTTCCACCCGCAACTGGACAAACAACAGAGCGCCTTTTCCAAAATACTCAGACAGCTCCGTTGTTCTGGGACTACTCTGTACACTCTGATAAAACATCATCACTATGTCACAGATAATACCAACTGGTAGATGTTTTTGACAGACACACTGCTTACTCTTCTCTGCAGTACTATTACAATTGCACATTTGTTTTTTTACTCTCCTTATTTTTATATCTTCTGTAAATAATTCCTTCTGTTTCTTTTGACTTTGAAATGTGTATTCTGCTGCTGCAACAGATAAATGTAGTCTTTTCAGGGTTAAATGTTTGTACTATTCTATGCAAATAGTCTGGATTTTCTTTGATACAGAATTTGTGGATTTTTGTTAGCTGCAAGAATTAAGTATTAACTTAAAATGCACGTTTTTGTGTAAATCCATGCCTATACCAGTGATTTTCTGAAACAAATCTGCGTTTTGATTTTCCACTGGAATGAGATCCTCGACAGAATACTCTGCTTCTTACTCAGAGTCGTCACACCTTCTCAAGTATCGCTCGGTGACATTTTGAAGGGCGAGAGCGCCATCCATTCACTGGATGAAATAGGACCATCAGTTCAGTTTGATTTTAAGGTAAGTTGGATTGTTTGTCTCTAGTAAACGTGTATAATTGCCTGAATGTATTTTTCATGTCAAGTTTGTTCTTTTAAAGATAATAAATTTAGGCAGACCCCTGAAGTCTTTCACGGATGCATCTCTGAACATCTACTGGCCAAAGGAGACGTCTGTAGGGAAATGGCTTCTGTACTTGACTCACATCAGCAGTGAAGGTGTTCGGTCTGTGCCCTGCTCACCTGCAAGTGAAATCAATTCACTCAAACATGTAAAGGTAATGGTAAAAAAATAGGACTTGTTCTTGGGATTTGTGAGAAATATATCTAACATGAGGCTTTCTGACTTTGAGGGTTGGAGTGCTCCATCAAGGCAGAAACGTGACACCAAACTAGAAGCTCTCTCTAGTGAAGGGTTAACAAATCTTTCCAAGAAGAGAAAGTATAAAACCTTGGTAAGAAATCGGTGGATTCTCTGTTTTTGAGAAGTTCAATCAACTAAATGCAAAAAGTTTTGCTGTGATTTTTCTGCTGCTGTCCTTATTGTATAGATGAAGTTATACAATTTTGAATGTCAAAGGAGTATTTCAGAACAGCCTGTTGTCCTGCTCTCATCCAGAGTTGTTCTGATGGACTGACATGTGTTGAGATACGGTGTCCCCTGCTGGAGCTGGACAGTACTGCTATGGTGGTTCTCCATTCACGTCTCTGGAACGCAACTTTGGCTGAGGTTTTCAGGAAAAAAAAAATCTACATTCTAAATTTTAATCTGAAATCTTAGGCTTTTTAAAACTCTTATAGAGTTAGTTTAATTTATGACCATGATTGTTATTTTATCTTGAAATATAAATCTTTTTGTCTTGAAGGATTACAGCCATTTAAACTTCCTTGACATTGTAGTGGATGTCACTCTCAGTCTCAACAACGCTCCAGGAAATATTGGATTGAAATCAGAAACAAGTGTAAGTCGGGAAAGAATTCATTACCTCACAACGATCAAGACTGTAAGAAAATGGCTAAAGTACATTTCAATGTCCCGTTTTACAGGTTAAGCTGACAGTGTTCTTTGAAAGAAAAACTGAATTCCTGACTAAAGTTGCGTGGTGGATAATCCTCCTGACAATCTTCACTTTGCTGCTGCTGCTGGGCTTTCTTTGCTACATTCTGTGGAAGGTAATAGCAACCTCATCCTGCTGATTCTATACATTTTCTTTTTTAAATTTTTGAGAAAATCAACAAAAAAGATAATGATGCAAAATAGCCAGTGTCTTCAGTCATTTCAATTTGGCTTTAAACTACACAATAACATCTTTTTATTTTTCTTATAGTATAAATGTGTCCACCACCTCACTCACAAAAAGAAGCTCTCTGAGGATCCAGTTGACCCCCTCAAAGGCTGAGAGGATTCCTGAGGATGTGGCTCCAGCTAACCGGAGCATATATAGTTTTATCAATGTACAATTTCAAAACTACACTGCAAATAAAAATATCCAAATGTGAACTTTCGTCAAATGTTTTAATGAAGCAAACATTTTTTCACTTGTTTCATACAAATACAAAAAAAAAGTTGTGCTATACGTTCACCATGAAGGAATGTAAAGCAGAAGAGGTGGGATGGAGAGGAGTTTTTCTGAAATGAACTGAAACGTTTGCAGCCGCCACTCACTGCCATGACTGCTGACCGTCCAAGGCGCAAAATGACAACATTACAGTTGAGTTTGTGCAAAAGCATTGCGTTTCTGGAGAAATCGCGACCACAGTTCATCCTGATTAACAGATTTCTTTCCAAATGGACACACCCGTGCCTGCTGGTCCTGGCTTCAGATTATCTTTTAAACAATGTAGTTTCCTACAAAAATAAAAAAGAAATTCTCCTGTTCAAACAAATGTCTAATAATTCCTTTGCAGCATTACTACATTCATTTAGATCCTTTGTGCTTCTCTGAGGGATTGAGCCAACCCTTATGTTTGGAAACGAATTTTTTGGGGGAATACAAACGGAATTAGAACAACTTTTTAGTTTTGGGGGTTTCTTTTCAAAAAATTGTGGAGATTATTTTCAAAACTGGAAGTAGGATCTTCTCATTAAATAGAAGGGGGTTCAGTGTTTCTGAGAACTATCAGACAGCGGATTGTTCTGTACGTCTCAAAAAGAGGCCCGCAGTTATGTATTAGATTTCACCTGGTCCTTCATGTTTATTTTGTGACCTTTAAATAGGAAAAGTAACACATATTTTTACTACTTTCACCCCCACAAGCTGGCATTGCCCATTGAAAACTCTTCAATCTGATCAAAGCACACAACTACAACATAGAGACTAGAACACACAGTCTCCAACCTGCAACATCGTTTGTAGTCAGTCCCTCTGGAAGAATAAATTAATAAATGCACCATTAAAAACAGCCATATTTCGCTTTTAAAAAGACCTTTCCTTCAACTAGACATCAGAACAGAGTAAATATAAACAAGCACACACAGAACTACTGTAAATCTCTGAATGAGACTTAAAGAATAGTTTTAAAAAGGAATTAATTGGCCAACTTTTACATGGAAACGTGATATTCTTTTATGTCCCTTTCAAAATGCCAACGTCTTTTCAGAAGAAAATAACATTAAGCCCACACAGTCAAAAACAAAAAGAGCAATACAAAAATGTTCATTAAAAATAACTGAACACAAATTTAAAATTAACACCTTGTTTTATTCCCTAAAAATTGATTAAATAAATTACTTAAATAAAATCATAGATCATTAACAACAAAATAAATCAACTCAACTTTTAAACCTCAATATCTACTGACTTTTAGAGCCAGACGTGTTCCAAGAAAACAAACGTTTTTATTTCATTCAGGTTTTTTGTTCAATTATAACTGAAATGTCTTATTTGGTTAGAAATGTTTGATTTATTTGCTGTGCACTAAGAAGGTTTTCTATGACTTTTTCTATGATTTTTGCTGTTGTTTCTGCTTGCGTTCCAACGAAAACATTTTTATTGCTTTCTCTGGGCTGTAGTAACAAGCTGTGTACACATGGGGACAGCAGTGGTTTAAAAAAGTCAGAGGGAAATGCCTGAAACACTGAACCCCTGCAGAAATTTTGTATTAATTTAATGCAGTAAAGTTGTTTTTTATTAATTTTTCATTGGAATTTTTTCTGTGTGTCTTTTACCTGCTGGTGTAACAAAAAGGAATACAGCTCATCTCCTGTTACTCCCATTTCATTTTCTTTGCTTGCTGTAGTAATCAGCTATCTCCACATGAGGGCAGCAGTGACCATGAAAGGCAAAGAAAACAGGAGAACCAAGGGAAATGGAATCAGACTGGCTGCAGAGGGAACCCGGGTGTTGCTGTTGTTCCTGTTCCACTTGGGCCCATTCTTGTCTCGACCTCGGGGAGACTTTCCAGCGCTCGGAGGGGGTTCTGGGGGGTTTACTGTGCGGTGGAGAATAAGGTCCATAATCTGGCCAATCGTCATTGTACCTCTCATGGTCTTCACCCCCTGAGCCACTGCCCTCCTCGCCTGGAACAGGAAGAAAGCGTTTTGTAAAGCATGTCAAATTAAACAGATGAAATGAAATAGTGATGAGAGGAACACTCACTGTCCATGAAGTCCATGTCCTGTCCTCTCAGAGCGTGCTTTAGTTTGTTGGTCGCCACTCTCAGCTCCATGATCAGCTGCCTAGTCCTCACATCTGGACGAGAAATATCCACCTCCACCTCAGGGTTGTTGATCTGACTGACCAGCCCGTCACCCGTCACATCAGGCAGATACCTAAGCATTAAAAAAAAACAAACAAACAAACATTGAGCATCATAACAATGTAAAGGAACATGGCCGACAGGAAGCGATATTCCCTGGATTTCAAAGGGCATGAGATTGTGACAAAGAAAATGCCTTCCTCCGTTTAGGCCCAAACTAATTCTGCACACAGTGCTGCATGTGCTTAAAAAGCTGAAAGCCTTCAATAATGCAACACAATTTACAATCCGCTCTGTGTCCGATCCGTTTCACAGTTTCCGATTTTTATGAAAATGACGTGATTTTGGGCAGCCCAGCCATACATGCTGCCTCTCACACTTGAAGTGTACCCATAATGAATTGATGAGGGACAAATTCTTTCTTTATATTCTGTATAGAATACCTCAAAAATCTTCATAAAAGTAGGATTTTTAAAAAGATCTATAAATGAAAGGTATCATGTAAAACTGGCTTTGCTTTTACAAACATATGACCATCAGTATCTGCAGGCTTTCAATGAGCAGGTCCACCTCTGTGAAAACAAAGGTGGAGGACGCAGCTGGGCCCTAGACACACCCGTCATCCCCTCCACCCATTACACTCTCTCAGACACACACAGACTCACACACACACACATACACTCTTTACGAAGTGCCTGCAGGCTGATCCTGTCCCTGAGCCCTCCAGTCCGGGCTGACTGACGTAAACCTGTCATGCTTCCCCCAAAATCTGTGATTCACCCCCACAACACAAACACACCCCCTACTCCCTGCCTCTGTGCTTTGTCTGTCTGAGCAGCCTGACCGGTGGGCTGCTAAAAAAAAAAAATCAATACACCATGAGGGGGGTGGAGATGAAACACCAGGAGCCTCATTTCTGCCCCATCATGCCACCCCTGAGCTGAAACCACTGCAACACAAGAGCATTCTGGGAAACAAAAGCTCTCATACAATAAATGTACAATTTTAAGAAATAAACTGATTCAAGTAAAACAGTCAAATACATCTGTGCCAATTACAAGGAGAAAATGTAAGAAATAAATCTCACTCCGTCAAAAACGTGTTCATTCTTGGTGAGTTTTTAAAAAGAATTGGTAAAAATAGCATGTATGAAAATCATAGACTTTTCTTTAATAGAAATATGATGCTGATGATGTTGTCGAACATGGTTCAAAATATTGGTTTAAAAAGGGTTTTCCTCAGTTTGCGTGACTAATGCTGTTTACGTATTTACAGTTTGGGTTCAATCACCAGCTACACATTTACCAAACAAAACCCACTAAAAATAAAGTGTAAAACTACATCAGACCTTCCATAAGCTACAAAATAAATTCTGTTTTTCTTCATGTATTTAAACAGTTTCACCTTTTTAGCCAATAATAATAATAAAAAACTAAAATAATAATAATAATAATAATGACCAGGTAGATGTGTTTTTTGAGTAATCCAATGATAGTGGCATAAACTGATGCTTTCAGGTCTGCAGACTTCCTCTCTCGTTAAAGCTGTTAATGTGTTTGATCATGAACTGATGCCTAATGCGGCTGCAGCATCAGACGCCGTCATGCAGAGCTGTTTCTCCTCTCACTCGTGCACAAAGGCGTCAGCCTCCATCTGCGTGCATAAAAGCAGCAGACCCACACAGAGTGCATGTGGGTGACTGGTGGTAGCTAAATTCAATAAACTCACTTCCATCTGATACATCCCTCCACCTCTGCACCATGACTCCTTCCCTCATCTGCTTTTACTTAACCCCCCCAGCCACTTTGCGCTGGATCTTGCTCACCTCCCCGGGTCTGCCCGTTCCAGCAGCGGTCACTATTTGTGACGTCGGCAGCTAGCTTCTCGTCGTTGCAGATGGTCTGTGGGAGGACACCAGAAGCCAGTCATGGGCCGCAGTCGCTCCTTGAGCTCAGTAACCTGTGTGGAGGTGGAAGGAAACTGCTGGTGAGTCAGAGCTGCTTCTGAAGCATCCCTGTCTGGAGGAAACGTATGTGGTGCTCTTGCTGGACAAAGAGAAACTCTCTCAACACTGCCTCAGGGTCAGTCTTATCCTGTTCTGTCTCATAAATAAATCCCCTTGAGGACCCTCCTCTCTCTGCTTTTGATTTAATCTCTTCTTTGCTCACAGATGCTCAAGCTTATGTTCAAACTCTGCTCTCTGTTTGGACCACAGGGATTCATTGGTTGCTTAGGAGTTTTGCTTTGGACCTCCTCACCAGTCTGTCCAGGTTGGTGCCTGCAGCAGTGGTGGGCTTCTCCTCAGGTGTGTATGTGCGAAAGGCCTCCTGTTGCCTCTTGACTCTTTAGATGAGCGTTTTGACCGTGCTGGAGATGGTTTTGGAGTTCCACAACCTTGAAACACCTAAAATAGACAAACACAACACACTGACTCAGGAGAAAGCCAGTGTTTAGTAAACACTTGCTCCACTTGTGCATCTTTGTCTGAGGTGTGGCTTTTAAAGCTGGAGACATCTAAGCAATCCATAAATGAATCTGTCATTGCCGCCCACTAGATGCAATATCTCTGGTGAGTTTAATCCTACTATTGTCTACATTTTAACAGATGCGTCTTATCTGCAAGCATAAAAAGATTCCGTTTGAATGAGCAAAAGTAGCCCAGCTTTTGCAGCCTGCATTCCACCTCTGACACTGCTTTCTAACACCTCACTGAGCAGCTTAAAGCGAGCCGCTCTGACTTGAGGCCAATCAGAAACTAGAACGGAACCATATTTTGCCTTGTTTGCGTCATGTGTATCAGATGTCTACCACAAATGTAAGCACCAGCACAGTTCTCAATCTACTGCTGCTGTGGTGTTTCTCAGCCTCACATCTTATGGGTCAGTGTTTCCAACCCTCGGGAACACTGACCTGCATTTTTTTTCAGTCCTGCCTGCTCAAGCACACCTGCTTTTGATGACTGCCAGTATCAGGCTGCTGCAGAGCTTGATGATCGGCTGAATCAGGTGGGCTTTAACAGGGAAGACCAGGGTTTGGTCACATTCAAGAGCTGCACCTGTTAAAGACCCACACCAATGAAAATCTAATCCAACCAAAATGGTGTTTTTGGTGTTTGTGATGATGGAAAGCATATATAAAGAAAATTAAGTTTAAAATTGCCTTTTTGAGTATTTTTTCAATTCAAATCATTGTAAATCAGTAAACAAAAACTAGCTTTTTGAGACAGATAATATTTGTGATGTAGAAAATATGCTGGGCAAGCACAACTCCTGCTCTGCTCCATTCTAATGCATCTACTTGTAGTTACTAGATTTATGTACGTCTTTGTTTTTCTTATCTGAGCTGGCATCTGGATCAAACCTGTACGGCTGGATAGCTCCGATAACATAATCATAATTTCAAGACCCCCACAAATGCTGAATGAACTTTTTCTATCTCTGGGGGATTTAAATGGGAAACTGAGCAGTGGATATGGAGTTCAATTCAGTCCATTTATGAAGTGCCAATTTAAAACCTAGTTCATCCTCAAGTGCCACAGAAAAATGCATTAAAAAAGAAAACAACATAAAGATCACATGACTGCTTTGATCTAACCATGGAAAGATCCCTCAACTGATGCTAAAGTAATCAACTGTATTTTAATAAAAGACTGCACACACAACAGCCACTTGATCAGGTACACCTTACTAGTACTGAGATGGACCATCGTTTGCCTTCAGAACTGCCTTAATCCTTGGTGGCAAAGATTCAACAAGGAAACATTCCTCAAAGAGTTTGGTCCATATTGACATTATAGCGTCACACTGTTGCTGCAGATTGGTCGGCTGAACATTCATGATTTCCACCACATCCCAAAGGGGATCTATTGGGTTGAGATCTGGTGACTGTGGAGGTCATTGGAGTCCAGTGAACTCATTTTCATGTTCAAGAAACAGGTCTGAGATGATTCCAGCTTTATGACATGGAGCCTTATCCTTCTGGAAGTAGCATCAGAAGATGGAACACTGTGGTCATAGAGCGATGGACATGGTCAGCAACAATACTCAGGTAGGCTGTGGCATTGGAACCATACTCAGTTGGTACTAAGGGGCCCAAAGTGTGCCAAGAAAATATGCCCACACCATTACACAATCACACCGCCTGAAACATTGATCCAAGGCAGGAAGGATCCATGTTTTCATGATGTTGATGCCAAATTCTGACCCTACCATCTGAATGTTGCAGCAGAAATGGAGACTCATCAGACTTGACAACATTTTTCTAATCTTCTATTGTCCAGTTTTGTCAGTCTGTGTGAATTGTAGCCTCAGTTTCCTTTCTTAGCTGACAGGAGTGGTACCCGGTGTGGTTTCTGCTGCTGTTGTCCATCTGCTTCAAGGTTGGACGTGTTCCGTGTTCAGAGATGTTCTTCTGCAGACTCGGTTGTAACCAGAGGTTATTTGGGTTAATGTTGTCTTTCTATCACCTGGAACCAGTCTGATATTCTCCTCTGACATCAACAAGGCATTTATACCCACAGAACTGCTGCTCACTTGATATTTTCTATTTTTTATGACCATTCTCTGTAAACCCTAGAGATGGTTGTGGTGAAAATCCCAGTAGATGAGAAGTTCCTGAAACACTCAGACCAGCCCGTCTGGGAGCAACACCATGACACGTTCAAGTCCTTCTATCACCTTTCTCCTCGTTCTGATGCTTACTTTGAACTGCAGCAGATTGTCGTGGTGATGTCTAAATGCAAAAATGAATTGAGTTGCTGCCATGTGATTGGCTGATTAGAATTTTACATTAACAAACAGTTGGGACAGGTGTGCATAGTGTCAGTGAGTGTATAAATGACTACTAAGCACAAGATTTGACATGTTAATGTGGATTCATAAGAACCTGGTTGTTTTTTTCCTGCTTTAATTGTATTGTTTGGTAAAAGTGAAAACAAGATTGGAAACAAATGTCAGTCATCTTACCTTACTGGAGACGCTCACGCTGTTTTCCTGCATGTACATGATGGCCTCTGAAACTTTCACAGCGATGGATTCAGCAGCGAGCTCCACGTTGAATGGCCCTTCCAACTTCTCTGAAACCAGGTACAAAGCATCTGAAAGAAAAAACAAACAAAAAACACAGAAAATGCAGGTATATGATGTTTCCTTATGACTTCCATGGGAATAGATAAACAGAGAAGAAAAAAGGCAATGTTAAGCAGTCAACAGCTGTTCCATTCATTGCTTAACCAACCAAAGGATGTGATTTACATCACTTTGGGAGCTCTGCTCATGTGAAGAAAGAGGGAATAGGGGAGATGAATGGTTGCTTTAAAAGGTGAAAATAATAGAGAAAAAATGGGTTTGGGTGCAGTAGATGCAGAAGAAGTATAAGAGGCATTTGACATCAATGAAAAAAATGAAAAGAAAGTAAAGGTTTGATGAAAGAGGAAGGAGAACACAAGATGACAGATCAGTTGTGATGGAGCAGCGAGGCATAAATGATTAATGGAGGAGATTTTCATTAGCAGAAAAAGCTAAAGCAAATGAAGCATCAGCGCACAGTAAACTGTTTTAGTTTAGTCTAAAGCATGTTCTTCTGGATTACGTTAAAAATTCAAAAAGACTGCTAAAAAATGTATGTTCCTGCTTCCATTTTAATGATTTCAAATCAAAATGTCTAAAAGTGATGGTATTTAAATGAGAAATGTTACTTTATTCGTTTGAGAATCATGGGAGTATTAATCTTGTTTATGAAAAACACAGCACCTAGTTTAATAAGGAGAAAAAAACTGGATGTCTACCATGTTATTAGCATCAATGCAGTTCCACATAATGCCATTTGAAGTTTTATTATTTTTCATTAAATATTTTGTCAAATTGAATTGAACAGAACAGCTGAGATCAGAAGGTTTGTTTGAAGCATGCATCACTGCACCAGCAACACTGAAAACAAAAAGACAACGGAGTAAGCAACAAGAATGGCAAAAACACAAAATTGTGATTTTACTAGTAAGTTGAAAAACTTTAGCACCTTTTTTTAATATAAAAGGTTTTCAATTTGCTAGTTTCTCAATAATTCATAAACACCTTGAATTTTTTTTCTCTAGAAATTAACCAAACAACTCAGCGGAAAAATAACAGCTTTCTCCAACATATTTTTAAGCACAGTTTGAGTCTTGAAAGCTTTTTTTTCCATTTATTGCAAAAATAAAATGTCAATTATAGAACTGAAGCTTAAAGCTGAAACCCATAAAGTTAAACATTTGACTGATTTAACACTTCTTAATATTATACTGTTAATTTGACTTGTGACAGACTAAAAGTCAGAGCAACTAAATAAGATGAAGAAGAAAATGTTAAATGAATAAAACATGCAACATGCAAGTTCTCTCCTCACCCACCAATGAAATTGTTCCATTCTGTGTCAAGGTCAGCCTGGTTGGCGAGGCAGCCTTCATCACGTTAAGGCACAGTGGGTGGCATGGTTGCAGGTATGGCATGCCTCGACACAGGGGGCAGTACACTGACGCATCAGGCCACGCACGCACTCCGGATCTGCAGTCAGCTGATGAGAACAGCAAAGGAAACACGTGGTTGGAAAGATTGGTTGTTTTTTTTAAATCAACTGGGTACGAGGAAACGACAAACAAGAGGCCCTCACCTTTGTTGCTTTGTTTACAATGTCCCGCCCAGTGGGCCAAGCCCTGAGACAGAGATCTGGCTGCGATGAACGCTCTTGAAACCTGAACGTGCAACCGAAACAACAATGTAAATCCCGAAATACAGTCAAAAGCCACATCCTGCAGGTTTTGAAAAACTTATTTAGGCCACAATGTTGAGCCCCTTTTTTAAATCTATGTAACGCACTTGTACTCTGAGTTTGCGAGGCACATCCCCAAAGGGCTGCAGCTGTTCAGCGTGTTTTGCTGACACACTCCAGGTAGTCTTTCACTGAACTGGTATACGTGCGGATTGACCAGAGAGAAGACTCGCTCGACTAGTCTGGACCAGAAATCTGAGAGGACCTCTGCCAGACTCACGCTGCTCCCTGCGGACAATAACACAACAAAACCACAAATTCATCACAGAAGCAAGAACGCCTTTTGTGCATCTGTGAAGTTGTTCCTGAACATACCTAACGAAAATTAAGGGGAAATCACAAATCATTGTTAAGAGTCATACATCTTATCCAAAAAAAGTCCCTTTCTTATTCGAAAACAACGTAATAGGCAAATATGTGGAAAGAAGCAGTTTCACAAGCTACCAACGTTTGCATCGACCTGCTGTGCATAACAAAATCTCACCACTAGCTTTTTCTGGACAGGCCGTCTGGAAAAATCTAACAAACAAGCTTCAAGGAAGTCATAGTGGAGATAATCACAGCTTATGGGGTAAAAAAACACTTTTCACAATAGACTAATGTACATTTTGCTTGGGGCAACTGAGCAGAAACATACTGTGAAAGAAAGCAGCACTAACAACGTTTCTGCTGCGTATTTGTTGCCCCTTCTGTTGCATATTGACTGTTAAATAGAATAGAAACAACATTGCATGCTGTCTCTTTTGGTCCTTGCCAGCCTCCACACAACAATGAAGATCTGACTGAGCAATCTGCAGGTACAATACGGCTCAGATTTCGTCCAAGCTGGCAGGTTGAGGAAGCAGCAACAGGCTGCAGATGGACTCAGTCAGTGAGCAGCTATTATGCCAAAGCCAGAGAAATCCAAAACAGAAATAGAAATGGCTTCTGTGGGAATATTACTTCCCTTTTCATTTTTTTTCTTTACTTCCTCCAAGAATGTGGATGCCCCATTCAAAGTTAATTGAAAGGAAATTGTATTTTTCTCATTTAAAATTTGTATTTTTTTTTCATGGTTTTTCCAGATCTAAAAAACAAAACAAAAACCATTGCCAGCAGTGCATTGATTGTATGTATTAGTTTTTCATTTTAGGGAGAAAATAATAGATATTTTTTTTTTAGTTCTTTATTGCTCTTACAGTAAGTATTGCTCTGCAAAGACCAGGAGACCACCTGAATTGATGAGACTGGAACAGGTGATGAAACCAACCGGAGTAATATCTGCGGAGCTCCACAAACAGCTCCTGGAAGATGTGTGCATTCTGAGTGAAGAGCAGGCCGTAGGTCTTGGTAAACATCTGGTCATAGACTTCTCTGAAAGGTCGATGAGCTCCCTGAAGAATTCTACAGAGACAGAAAAAGCAAATAAATAACAGCCAGTGCAAAAGCTACTTTCACAAACACGCCTCGACCAGGTTTGAGCAGATTCCAACGGCATCTCAGTCAAGATCAAGGTAACACGCTCAGATTGAAGAAGCCACACTCACTCACCATGTCTTAAAGTCTCATATCCACTCTCCTACTCTGAGTCTTTTTACATGACTCATTGGATACATTATATAAAAGTATGAGCTGGAAAAAAGGTGATAACATTTCCCAGCAGGTAGGAGGAGAACTCAAAAATTCAGCGGAGGCTCCTACATTCCTGCTGTAATAACAAACAGCTGAAATATAATTAGAGATGAATTCCTTCAAGTACAGACAGTCCTCACAGCTTGGGTGGTTTTCTATCACGTAAATAGGAAACAAGCTTCATTTTTTTCTGATAAGGACCGCCTTTGCAAGCTTTTATAATGCAATTTATGGTGCTAATCAAAGACCCACTCCAACGAAAATGGTGTTTTTTAACATGTTTCTTGTGGCATTTTTCTAATGATAGGGAAAATATAAGAAGAAAATTAAGCTTAAAATTGCATTTGAGCCGTGAATCAGGAGCAGACGAAGAAAATGCAGTTCAAAAAGATTGTATTTGTGATGTAAGAAAATATGCTGGAAGGTCACAAGCTCCCTGTTTCCTCTCCATTCTGATGCACCCGCCTGCAGACAAATAGATCCACGAATGTCTTTTGTTTTCTTTGTCTGAGCTGGAATCTGGCTCAAAACCCTATGGCTGGATAACTCCAGTATTGCTTCCTTTTTTTGTTGAACCGCTAATGTAGATTGTAGGTTTGAGGGCTGTAAGCTAGCGGGAGAGAGTGTAGTGTCCAAATGCCCTTCCTACTCTCAATAACTATTAAAAAGCCATATAGTGTGGGAGAATCTAGTGCCCTGGATTACAAAAGCTTTTTTCAATAAAAAAAAAAAAAAAACAGCGGATATGACATCACTGACTTCCTCAAGTAAAAACCTTTTAAATATTAGCATTTTACAAAGACTTATCAATCTACTGTGTTCTGATAATGAAAACTTGGATGGTTTATAAAAAATAAACAAAAGTATTTTTTTTCCACATGAAAAATCTTCAAATGCATTGCAATGTGGTCTATATTTGTCAATCTAGTGAGCATTGGTGCACACTGGTTCTTTGCCGAGACTTCTGGGAAATTTCTAGGGCACTTTTGGAATTGTAGATTTGGACAGCTCTGCCAAAAGATGTTAACGCCATGTAGTGCACTATGTAGTAAGTAGTGAAATTCAGACAACCCATGTTCTAGAAAACCACACAGATTTTTGGATTTTGGCTAAATACTGCATAATCATACTTAAAAGACTACTCGGAACGCTTAAAAATGATCAAAAGATGATCGGAGTGGGATTTTAATGATGCTTTGGTTTCAAACATAATCAGACTTCACTTCATCAAAAGTTATGGAGAGTTCGATGCTTTTATAGTGTGAGTGAGGAGTTTTTCCCTGAATTAATTAATTTGTTGACACATTTGCTAGTTGGCCTCTCACCATCAAACCTGCGGTGTCTCTGTGTGAAGGTGGTCTGCAGGAACTGACTGTTCTCTTCGATTGCTTTGAGGAAGTCCCTCTCACTCTGGAGGCCCAGCGTCTCCTCCATCTGACTGGAGCAGCAGGTGTAGTCCTGAGGACAGAGCCGCAGGTGCTCACCTGTCCCACCAACAGAAGGGAACATTGGGTCAGAACACGAGTAATGAGAATCCACCACAACGCTATTGTTTTCGCCGTTCAGTTATTTTTACAGTTCAGCTCGATGAAGTAAGAGCAAATCATTTTCCTGGATGAATTATTCAGCTCCAATCTGGAGCTTTTTGTCAGCCAGGTTTTTCTTTGATTTGTCAAAGGTAAATAATACATGTGAACATCCTGCAGGATAAGACGGGGAGAGCTCTGGAAGTCTGGAGTTGCAGTCTTTACATTCAGCTTTCACATCCATGCATGAATATGCAGCTTGTTCATCATCAGTGCAAAGTATCTTCCTCAGCAGCACCCTGGCCCACGTTCACCTTTGTATCTTTTGTTCTCAGCGTGTTTCACCCATTAGGACGTCCTCATTCCTGCATTTCCATCTCCAAACTACCTCTCCTGGCCATCTGCTTCCCCCTGCTTGCCCACGGGACAGTAAGCCAAGACTCAGGCAGTGATAACCCAGCACACACATGCAAACAAAAATCAATCAATTCTGCAGTGGCTGCATGAGCTGACATGAAAAGCACGCCGCTACAGACACACATTTCCACCTATATGACTTTTCATTTGTGTCTCTATGAGAGCAGCAAAAGTTGACTATTTAGCTCCATGATTATATTCATTAAACTACCTTTATCCATCATCCCAGTCACCTTAAACAAACTTCAAATTTAACTGTTTGCAATCCACATGGTGTCTTTCCTTTCTGCAGATTATCAGCCATGAATAGAGCCCGTGGGCAGGGCTGCATGCATGCGTCTCACAGTGGGCAGAGACTAATTAGGGGCGAGGTTCTTTGTTGCACCGGTGTTGGCAATTTTCTCTTCCCCTTAATCATTCTATTTAGACCACAGAGAGGGAGGAGGGGGCGGCTGGGATTTGCTTTAAACCATATGGGTGTTGTTCCTGAAAAGCAAAGAAACAAGGATCTTAACAAAAAAAAAAATTCACAATCATATACTGCTGGCTTTAAAAGTGGGTTTAAATCCCCATTATCTTCAAAAAAATAATAAGATTGTCTCTTTTTTGCGGGCTTTATTATTTTCTGTTGTGTATATTTATTCTATGTTTGAAAATGAAATGTTTTATACAATGAATAAAAACATATTTTAAAATTATTCTTTAGTCTCAATGGAGGGAAGTTTTCTGCTATGTTGCCCTAAAATAA